>JAGDYQ010000174.1:49569-122069 GCA_021962125.1 Bulinus truncatus
GCCGAGTGATGTAGATACTCGACTGTCGACCGGAGAGTCCTGGTTCGATCCTCGGTGAGAACCATGGGAATTTTTCCAGGTGAAATGTGTTTCAAAGTCGTCCTATACGTAAGGCTGGGCGTTGTGCTAACCATGCAATCCCTTCATAATCCCGAGGTTATAACAAAAGATGAATTCTACACGTCATCTGCCCTGATGGCCTGCTAGAGCTAAGGAAACATTTTTTTTATTCATGAATTTTAATTTAGACGCAGTTTGTCTTTATTTGGCTGTCGTTTAAAACGGAGGTGGGTCTATTAAAAATGTGTGGAGGAGTAGGCAAAAATTTACAGAAAATGCTCAATAAATTTATACTTTCTTAGAATAATTAATATACTTGTATGTTTTAAGTTTGAAAAAAAAATGTTATATATATATATATATATATATATATATATATATATATATATAGTCAAATTCCTTAAGCCCCTAAGGACTCATCGGGGCAGATGAATTGATGTTTTAATAACCTCGGTACATAAAGAGATTGTGTGGTTAACACAACGCCCAGCCGTCTTTACTTCCCCAATAAGGATGAGATAAAATCTCTTAGATCCTATAAACCACTAAAGGGCCGGTTTTTATGATGCCTTTCTTTCATACCCATTATAGCCGATAGCGCACTTGCTATGGAGGCACCACGGGAGATATATCGGGAACTTGAGCTAAGACCTGAAAAAATTTTCCGCACGATCATCCGTCCACTAGAATCAATAGAAAATATGTTCTATAAGATTGTTCACAAATTGAAATTAATTCATGTGTTAGCCAACTTACAGCCAAAGATAGAAGAGCGTTTGAGCGTCATGGTGAATACAACCGTTAGCTAAGACAAAAAATTTTTAAAGGGATATTAATCAAACGAAAGTAACGGAAGGTGACAGTGTACAGAGATTATATAGTAGTAAAGTAAGGAAACATTACAAGGGAAACATTTTAGAAAGTTCCCATGTAGATATCATAAGTACAAACTAACAATTGTCATGTAGCTTGTGTCTCCATTCAAAGGAGTTTTGGGTGGATCGTTTCAAAAGCTGGATATTAACGGTTATCCTGAGCCAAATGATATTCAACTTTTTTTAATATAATAATCTATAAATGATCGAAATATATCTACTACGATCTGGTAACTATCAGTTTATCAGTGCATTTGTGCTTGTAATGTGAATATTTAGGATCTTGGTTTTTTCTTTGTTAATTTCAAAGTGACCTCTATAGCTGTGGCAGACACTAAATTATTTTACTAGCAACTGTTGATGGATGTGTGAAATGAGACACATGTAATCCACAAAGTACAGGTCATTCAGCTAAACTTGATGCGACTTGATGTAATTGACAATTTTAACAACTTCTTGTAGGAAAGAAAACAATTCATCATGGAGAGACTTCGTCATCAGTGCTTACCTGTGTAAAAAACAATGTACATGTTAATAGGGTTTTTTCCAGAAGCCCTGGTTACAAATCCCCTAATTTTTCCAGTCATAGCTGCTGCTCCGTCTGTACAAATGCTTATGCAGTTGTGCCATTCCAAATTATGGTCACTGAAGTACTTGTCTGTTACTTTGAATATTTGTTCTCCTGTGGTATTTCCAGGGAGTGGCAGAAAAATAAAAACTCTTTTATTTCACATCTCACGTTTGAGATGAGATGCGCGTGACCGCTGATATCAGTAGACTCGTCCATTTGTATTCCGTATCTATTAAAACATAAATTCTGCAATTTATCTGCCACTATGACCCATTACGTTTACTTACTTTACTTTAAACATCAAATTAAAAAGTACATATATACATTAAACCAAAGACACTGTATATCCAATAAAAAAGAAAAGATAAATAGTAGAAACATAAATCTAGCTCATCAAATTTGAAATATAGCCAATAAATTGTATCCAGATCTAAATACTCCGTACAGCACAACCTATGCCAAGTTGCACTATTTCATTTTTTGTTAGCAATGCCTTCTTCAGGTGGTCTTTGGGTGGCCCAGATTTATATATGGCCTGGGGCCCCGAGGGCAATTCTTTTAATTTCTTCCAGTGTCTTACTGAGTAGTCTAAATCGCATTTTAATTTTTTTCGAAAAATGTAAAAGTCGATGGCGACTTTGTGTGCAATAGATTTTTTTTTTTTTGCGAAGTCTAATATTCGTATCTTGAGCCAGAAGCCTCAAGAGGCAAACATTAACTAAATAGTGGGTCATATTTGTCAATGTGGTGGTGACATCTGATGCCTCTGCGCCATATAACAGGATATATTTGACATTGCTTTCGAATTTCCAGAGCTTGTTCTTAGTTAAAAGGGGAGCAATTTTTCATACATGCTTCAAATATATACATTGTAATACTTATTCTGGCTTTGCCATTTTTGTCTGTACTCGCGTCCTTTCTTATTCCACCCCCCTCCCCCCAAAGACCAAATCATCATACATATTTTACTATATAAACTGTCTTTTATCTATATGAGCCCCCACCTCAGCATTTTGTTTCTATATGTGAGCCCCCCCCCATCACTTTTTGCTGGGTGCGCCACTGTCTACCTCCATCTTTCTCCTCTTTCCTTATGTCCCCTCGTCCAAATGTGATTCAGTTTTTAGCTGAAGTTATTCTAATTATAAAGTAAAACACAGTGCTAATTTTATTTTCCAGTCTCTTTTTTTTTTAATAACAACATGCAAATATCACACAGAAATAAAGAAACATATTATATAAAACAAACAATATATTTCAAATAAATTATTAATTTTATTAAAAGTAATTATTTTAGAATCATGAATTTATTACTTTTTTCCTGAACACAAAACTCCAGTTACTTGAAAAAAAAAAAACAAGATTTCTTGGCCAGAATGTGTTAACAATTAACATGTCTATTTCATCATAAAATTTGACTAATAATGTTTACATATAATAGAGATGTGCATTTCTGACCTCATCTGTTGAGAGGAATGCTGCAATTATTATTTTATTTAAATGTAAAAAAAAATTTTCTTCTTTTAGCCACGCTGCATAGTCTACATAGTGACAATCAAACTTTAAAATAGTGGGTTATATAAGTGTTTACATAGGCCTACTGGCCATACTATTACGACATTAAAAAAAAATATGTTTACGCTTTATGATATGAAAACATCTTTTCATGGGGAATAAATAAGATACATCACATTAGTTTATTCCATCAAGATTTAGCTCAATTCTGCTTGATCTTACATGAAACAGTTCAGTTTCAATTGGCTGTTTGGTTATTTGACCATGTGTCTTAATAGTGAAAAGACATCATCATTATTATCAATACATATTATATAAACCTCGTGTCTTTCATTTGTTTAATATAACTCCAAAACACTGGTTCACTTGAAAGCTCATGCTCCTTTTGAGGCTGATTTATTCAAGTCCAACTCCATTGTTTTGTTTGATTATAGGGTATATATAAATAATAACAGAAAAATATTTTACACTTCGTTTGTTATCTGATCATACGGGTGATCTTCTTTATGTCCATCTAGAATGAAAAAGAAAAGAATTGCATATTAATATTGAGTCTAATGATTCTTTGTTTTCATTGTTTCAGTTATACACAATAAATCTGTTAATTTCTTATTTAATATAGACATTAGGAATGGATGAAAAAAAATCAATTGCTGACAATATATTTCAATGTTGATTGTATTTAGTGGAAACAAAAAAATCTTACCCAAAACATTTACATAGTTTGTTCTTCTGTTTGTTGTGTCGGCCTCTGGATTAATATTTGGTGTCTCATAATTGTGTCTGTCTTGTGGCTGTTGTGAGACTAGATGAAACAAAGAAGTAGAAGTTGTAGATTAAACAGAAATGATTTAAAGAACAAAAATAATTTCTTGAAAATATAAAAACAGCTCTGTACTTATTAAGGGCCATTATTATGTAGAATTTTTTTTTTATATATTTGAAACTCCCTCACCCCATGATGTCACATCTTGACACATCTCAAAAACCCACCTCAATAATTACAAAACACACCCACCCCCACTCCACCCCTCACTATTTTTTCTCAGTAAAACAAAAACGATAAATAAAATGAGCTTTTCTTTTCAAAATTTAATATAATAAGCTGTTGTTTTTCATATTTTTGCTTTCCTCTAACAACTATGAAACTTTTCCACTTTTTAGTCACCCACCAGTAGTGAAAAAAAACATGAAAACAAGAAAGAAAAGCTGAAATGTATTATAGTCCTATATATATTCTTCATCAAGCAAGTGTAACAATTTAGCCAACACACTTACAATTAACTTGCGACCCTTCCCAAAATAAGAACCACTGCAATCATATATCTATTATCAACATATTATCAACATAAAATTGATGTGTCCAATTTGCCAAAAAAAACAAAAATCTCTAAATTTTGTCAATTATAGACCAGCTATAAAATGTGTAACAACAGAATTTATATTTGTGTACAAATTCTAAAAAGGAAAGTAGTTCTCTAAACAGCTTTTCTTTATAAGACATTTTAATACATACAATTACTATTTGTCAACCTTTATATTTTCGTGAACAAAAAGATTGTATCCATCTTACATTGCACTTTTCATTTGTATAAGGAATAGAGAAATAAAGTTGTAATTATGTTGACATAGATTCTCAATCCTTTACTTATCAAATTTAATTTTGTCACTACCCACCTAAAATTCATCAAAGATCAGTGTTTAAACTGCTTGTTTGTGTGCACATACTAATAGCCAAATGCGCATAAACAGTACATAAAAAAAAGTAAAGTTCCCTTCTTAGCCCTAACGGGCCATCGGGGCAGATGAAGTGTAGAATTCAACTGTTTCTATAACCTCGGCATATGAAGGGATTGTGTGGTTAGCACAACGCCCAGCCGCCTTTACTCCCCAACTTAAGTCAGGTACCCATTTAAAGCTGGGTGGACTTGTGGGATGACTTTCCACCAAATTGCACCTGGAAAAATTCCATGGGCCTCACCGATTATCGAACCCAGGACTTTCAGGTTGACAGTCGCGTATCTACACCACTCGGCCATCCGTCCCACTAGTACAGTACATAAGAGCACACAAATTGTTTAGAAGAACTGTATTATAAATTTTCTTTCAAAGATGCTGTACAGAGTCTTTATAAAAATAGAAAGAACATAATCAGCATCCCACACTTTGAGGATCACTGCAGTTTGTTTAAGTATGTTTATTTCATGACAAGAATCTCAAAATGGTGTCGTAAAGCTTATGAACATCAGAAATATCAAATGGATATTATAATTTGTTTTTCCATTAGAAAGGGTAGAGAAAATACTATTAGAAGAAAATATGGTGACATGGGTTGTCATACTTCTCATACTTTTGTTGAGTAATTTACTGGGATCATGAACATATTTAAAATGGAATAAAGAAATTATTATAACTGCTAAGGTCTTGCAGCTGATTTTATTCAAATGGCCATAATTTTAAAGTTTTCATGTAAGACTTGGAACCCCTCTTCCGATTGCTTCTTTTTATACTTCAACCTCCTTCAGGCATCACGTAATAAATGAATGTCCTCTTAAGTGTTTTCTTAATAACCTTTATATTTACCATTACAGTAAAATAGAAAGAAAAAAAAAAAGGTAATGTTTAGTATATTATCCATTTTGTTAAAGCTTACCTGCTAGTTCTGAATAATTATGAATATTTCTGAAATATGTTGAAATAAATATTTTAAGAGTAATGGTTTTGTTAAAATTAAAAAAATAGGTACAAATATTTGCATACTTAAAGTAACTAAATTTACACTTCAGCAGATTTTCATCTGACGTTTTACAATAATGTAAATGTATGTATGCAATACAGAGTCCAGATTTAAATGTATAACTTTTAAAGTTCACTTTTTTACAGTTCTAAACCTACCTTACACAAATTTAAGAAATTCATTGGTATTTTAATAGAGTTATGTCACGTTAGGTCAGGCTAACTATTTAAAGTGCTAATAGACACCAATCAGCATGGTGTAAAAAGAGTAAAGAAAAAATGTTAAAATAGCAACGGAGCAGCTATATACATTACAGCATGATATTTAGCTTAATGCATTAAAAAGTTCTGACATTGTGTCCTGATGATAAATAGATGCAAAAAATAAAATGAGCCACCAATTTTATTTTATATTTAATGTTTAATCGACTTCCTGTTTGTGTCTCTTGTAAATGTAAGGCCTTATATATTAAATTGTGGCAGAACTTAAAAAAAAAAAAAACAGCTATTACAGCAATTTTCTATCAAATGTTCTTGGCTTAAAGAGATATGGTCTGTTGGTCTTTTTAAAATACAAATTGAATGGTTTTCCATTTAGTTAATTTACAAGTTTTATTATTTTGTTGTAAGAAATAGTGAAAAATGAGATGCTGGAAAGGCATTTATGTAAGGAATTTATTTTTCATGAAAGTATTTTGATTCGTTCTTATCAATCATGTGCTTAACTAATTTCATTAAAAAAATCTTTTTTTTTTGTATGATTGTTTAAGCTGAAAGCTGTAACATTTTTTTTTTTTAAATCTGTTTTAAAAAAAAGTCCATATACCTTTCTTAAATCTAGTGTAAAAGATAAGAATAATCAATTATTAAATTTTCCTTGTAGGCCTACATAAAATTTTTTCTTATAAAAGAGGAACTAATCGATTAATATCAAATAAACCTTTAAAACACAAAAACCATTTTCATTATTGCCAACTATTATTATTTATCAAAATCATCTGTTCAATTCTCTTAGTTCTCTCAAAGTAAGTGAATCATCATTTTGAAAATCTCTAGATAAATTTTATTACCATCTAACACTATTGACTATTTCTTACAACATAATGACTAATCTTTAAAAAGTAATTAATAAATATGCAAGCATGATTTAACTTCCTTCAAATACATGTATTATAAAATTATGTCTGCATTTGATATAAAATTGGCAGTGAGCTCTAATATATCTGGAATGCGCAATTATTATATTTTTTATTAATTAGTAATTCTTTATAGTAACATAAAAATATTATTATTTTGTTTACTAGCATATCAAAATTTTCACAATACAACAACTTCCGTTTTAAATTCATTAATATACTTGGATATTTACAAATACACTGAAAAAGCTTTTTTCTAAGCAAAATTCAATTAACTATTTACTTTCATACACCTTTCAATGCTCCTCAAGTTTTCCACTTAAAATATATCTAAATTATTACTTAGTTAGGAATATACATTAATTTCAACATACTGAAAATTTAAGTTGATGATTTTAACATTTTGGTTTGTTACTATGGCATATAATTATGGTAAGTTTGACACTTGTTAAAAGGGGTGGGGGTCTATAAAGTGCAAAAAGCATAGTTAATGGATGAGCCCATTTCTATTAGTATGTCATTGCAGCAGAGCTGACACAGAATTCACGAAGTCTAGATACCAGTATTGTGGACCTTTAAGGTCCCATAGACACCAATCAATATGGCCACAGATAAATATATTTTGATTTTTAACCCTAAAGAGCACTTCATTATATTTTCGCTAAGTGATTGATGTGTATCCCGGAAGTCAACTTAGATACTTTATATATTTAAATATTACTTAACTTACTTGTTTTTAATGGGCTTTTTCTTTTGTATTGTAATTGCTGAAAGAAAACAAATCACATCTTTATCACATGGCAAACAGCCTACTACAAAATGAATAACCTACAGAACAAAATTTGTGATTTGTATTTTTATTCTAATTTGCAAATTGAGCATTGAAAAAATTCTGTTCATTTGAAATACTTACTGTATTTTATTTTTACAAAAACTCCAAAAGCAATGAAAATTATTATCACTAAGGCAGTGATGCTTCCACCAACAGCTGCAGCAATGTTAATATCATTTCCATTTACAGCATCTGACATTTTTATGCCTGAAATATACATACATGTACAAGATTTACACACACCACAATATCACATATTTTATAATGCTGTTAATAAATAAACTTTAAATATTGATATTTGCTGACAAATAATTAGTTAAAAATTGACATATTAAAAAAAACTTTAACTTTGTTCTATTTCAAACATAAAACATTTTCATGATATTCTAAAAATGAGTAGTTTACTGCTTTATTTAAAAAAAAACTTTAAACAAGAGGCTATTGGCTTAACTTGACACCAACAATTTCGTTTATTTTGCTAATTTTTAAAATTTAACTTGGTAAGTACTTTAAAAATAAAATTTAGCTAGAATTATTTAAATAGTTTGTGAACTTCAGGAATATAAAAGTATTACGAAAAATAAAGTAGCAGTAATCATTTTATAAACTACATTCATGATACATGTATGTCAATTGGAATAATAAAGCAATAGTGTTGTAAAAAAAAAATTACATTCCTACCTTCAGTAATAATAAAACTGTATTCCAAATCATCAAATCCATTCTGATTCACAACTAATGTGTAATAAGTAAAGTCTGAAATGCTGAGATTCAACAAAATTATCTCAATCATTCCATTTGGTAAGTCCTTTGCTGAATAAGAAACTTTCATTTTATAACACAAAAATACTGTTTCCAAGGTCATTGAAGTTTATTTGAATACTAACGTTTATCTCTTTATCAAACTTTAAAAAAGCAAAGCTCTTAGGAAAAGGATAACCAAAAATGTCAAAACTGTAAGAAAAATCATCTCCTAATTGATGTTTGAAATATTTCTTTAATTCGTTAAAATTATTTAGCTGTAAAGAGCCTGTAAAAAAAAAAAAAAAAAGTTAAAATAAAATTAGCATTGTGATATTAATTTATATCAGTTTTTATTATTTTATGTATTTTTCGTTCCAGTGATAATAATATTAATCATGCTTAAAATTAATGGGTTGGAAAATACTAAATTAATACAGACAAGTCTGGCTTCTTTGTGTGTCTTTTGACAAATGTTTAATAGAACTGATATATGCTTTAAAGTTTTATTAACGAATATATCATGTATCAAATACCCAGTAATAACTGTAACATGACATCTCCATTCCATATATGACATTAAAATCAATCATCATGACAATATGATTAAAGCTCAAAATTTGATCATGAAACATTATCTGAATGTTCTAGAAGTTCGGGCGGCGAGCCTCTTAATATCATAGGATGTTTAGGCTTCAAAAGTATCAGCAATAAATATTCTGTTATCTCCTTTATTCTACTTGATATTCTCTTCCCCTTCCCTATCATTTTACATTCTCTCTTCCCCCCCCCCCTCCACTCAAATTACAAATTCCCCTGATCCATTTTCCCCTAACTTTTCACATTCTGTCTTTTCTTTTATTATCCCTTCTCATCCTTCCAACGACAATGTGTATTCTCTACAGCTTTCATTTTATGCATTATATTTCCACCCCTTCCTATTCTGTACTATCTCATAGCTATCTATTTTATATTGTCTCTCTCAAATTATTTATCTCTTCCCGACCATTCCAAGCAATAGAAATAACACTAATACGCATTATAAAAAAAAAAGTCCTTTAATGCGAATAGAGATACCATATCCAAACCTTAATTTATTATAAGTCTTTTAAAGAACACCCCTGTTACTTGTTCAGTTGTCCGATGCTTCTTTTAACCATTATTTGTATACCACATAAGGTTAATTTAGAAAAGTTAGTACATAACTAAACACTACACTAATGTTACTTGAACAAAGTTAACTATTTCTGACACAAATATATAAATGCATAATGTTGATATTTTATCTAGATCTTTTTTTATCATACCATTCAATATATTTTTTTATTGTATTAAGAAATTATGGGCTAGTATGATATACTCTCGGCATTCTCACTGAGAAAGGTTTTGTGATTATTTGTAAATAAAGATTTTGTTTTTTGTGTATTTTATAGTTTCCATGACAACTTTTGAGTGAATTAGCTGATTAGGGAGATATTGTAAATGTTTAGAAAAGAGCGAATAGAAAATTATTAGAGATTAAATGAAGAAAGGAAGTTATATGATAGAAAATCATGTCTGGGGGCAATTTCTCATTTTTTAATCTGGTTGAAAGATACAAGTTTTGTTTTGGGGGGAGGTAGTTTTGTGTAATAAGAGATCCTTTTTCACCTAGGATATTGGAATGTTTTCATTTAGACTTTTGTTATGAGATGTAATATTTCTTCTGAAAAAAATATTAGTTTTCGCTCTAATGCTATTAATTGAAATTGTGTCAATAAATTTTATAAACTTTGCCTAAGACTTTTTAATAATTAGAAAAATTATAAAGAGAATGGTATTCACAAGTAAATCAATATAACTGTATTACAGCTATTTTTCTAAACAACATATTTATATTACCTATTATAACTGAGCCTTTACAACCATCAGAAAAATTTTATTTAAATATTACCAGCAGCTTCTACTTGTTTAATTTAGTTTGTTAGAGGTAATTGAAATTATATCATTAATAGAAGCGCAATATATATATATATATTTTTTTTTCCTTGTACTTCTGTTAAATTATAGCTATGATGCTAATCAAGAATGACCTTTCAAACTGTATAGTTATATGGTATACTAATATGATGTTTATGAAAATCGTTTTATTTTATTGATTTAGTGATAATATGTTAAGTAAATAATATTGTAAATATGAAAACAATTTAAACAAATTTATAAAATGTCTATCTGTAACTTATAAAAATTATCTTTCCTACTTACATACGACAAATATTACTGTCGCCTTGCACTGCTTAGTTAATAAATTATCTGTGTAGATCCCATTATCAGCTTGACACACATATATTCCAGAATCTTTACAAGATAAGACATAACTATAATTAATAAAATGTCCACTTGGTATTTGTATCACAATATCATTTCCTTTCAATATTGATATTTTAGGTGAAGGATATCCATCAGCTTCACAGACCAGCTCTGTCCACGTTCCATTCTTTACAAAAGTCACTGAATTTTGGGATCTAAAGTTTGTTACACTAGGAACATCTTGGAAAGAGGCGAATAATACACATTAAGTATGTTTCATGCTATAATTAACAATTATTTAAACAATTTTATTTATTTTAAGTCTAATAATATATGTTTTAAAGTACTTGATAACCTAATTAATTTAAATAAGTGATTAGTGCTTATTTTTAAACTATAAATTTATATATGGACAGTTTAACACTTATTTTATTACTTACAAGCAACTTGTATTGGTAAGTGAGAGGTATTATTGACGTAACATCCAGAAATATGTTGAGCTGTGCAGGTACAGTTTTGTCCTGTCATATTTCGTGAAAATTTTATTGCAGCTGTAAAAATATTACCAATCTGAGTCACTCCAGTAATGTTACCACAAGAAACTGTAATGTTACTAACTAGTGGTACGCCATCATCAACACTACAGGTCACTATATAGACTGTATCTTCTATATAGGATGTTAGTGATGACTGTCTATCACTTGTAATGTACACATTAGGAGCTTTACTTGGAGGAGCTGTGAAAAAATGTAAGCATTTTCTATATAAATTATTCACCAAGCCTAATTGTCTTATTTTAAAGGATGTCCTGATTAGTAAAATATTTTTTACATTTAATGTTTGAAAAAGTGTTTCTCATTAGCAGCATTAAAAAAGAATCATGTTAAAATTTATCGATAACTATCAGCATAACTAGAAATTGGTCTGGAAGCTGAGGTGCCATGTGACACTTAAAATATTTAAAACCTATTCAATGGGAGAATAGGAGCTTAATAGGGTAAAGAAACTGTAACTAATGTAAAGCACCTGATGTGTAAACACAATTTACATATCATTCATTAAATACTTTATGCTAAGTCAAGTATATTGTAAAATAACCCATGCTTTTATTAGTAATAATAATTTATATACATATTTATTTATCTAATAAAAAGTAGTTAACTTTAACAGGAACCCTTTAATTAAAAAAAAGTTTTAAATACATGTATTTATTTTATAATTTTTAGTCCTAAAAGAGTTCAACTTAATTTAAAGCATACTATTGCCTTCCCGTGTGAGACTGAAATTAGATTCACTAAATCAATCAAAGAGACATTTTTTCTTCCTTTTTTATTAATAAAAATTAATTAGCTTTGTAATTTCTACAAGAATAATTATTTTTTTCTCATTAGTGAAAATCAAAACAGTGATTTATAAAAATACAATGATTAGTGTATGCCTGTGTCTGTTATTGTGTCTGAACCTTTTAATTATGTGCCTGTATTAACACCTTAAATGGACAGTCCGAAGTATCACACATGGTACAATCTAATTGTAGCTGTAGACTAAATACCAATCTTCTACCTACTTAACTACCTCATATGAACCAAAAGACACTGAATCAAAATACTCACTCATCTTCAAAACAAATAAATCTGTCAGTCACATTATTCAATCAGTTAGAAAAAATATCAAATGACAGAATACCAAAAAAAAGTTTTTCCTTACATTAGTCAAGGGTCATTGGAAAGATAATTGCCTCTTTGTAAAAATGTTTCATTGTTAAAATGCACATCTAATTCCGTGCATGGCCTTATTTTTAGTCAAATGATTTATTCAAGAATCAAAATTTCTAATTTTTCATTACTAAAATAGTCTTCTATTTTTAAAAAGGCCTATTTAAAAATATAGAGAGATTTTTCTTTTATTTAAAACCCAAATCTATAGAGAGAGTTATAAATCTCATGCCATTTCCATTATCTTGTATTGTCTCTACTACATAAAATTATGTATAAATCTATTTATTTTAATAAAAACAATATAATTATGTTACTAAAATATGGTGTAACATTTGTGATTTTAAATACATGAAAAATATACTATTATTATGAAACTTAATTACTGTCAGGAAATAAAGACTGTCATGTAAAACCACTTGTCTAATGGGTTTATTCTATCACACAGACTTGTTACGTGACAATAAATGGAAAAGTAAAGACACGCAAGATCAATATCAGATTTTTTTTAACATGACCACCAGCTAAAATGATCACAAGTAAACACACTAGGGTAGGGGTGCACGATGTTCAGCAGTGTGGCCACTTGCAATAGGAGAGGTAAATACTGGCCGTGAAAAAAGAAAAAATAGTATACATTTCTTTATAAATCTATTATACATATCTTTATAAACATATAGATTGAAACCATTCTGGCAGCAATCCAAATAGAATCAATGTTCAATGCAGCCATCAGGTGTATAAAGGTTCTACTCCCATGATACTTTGACCATGTCAATTGAACTACGGCCTTTAGCGATTTGCCATAAATTAGGATAACACATTACTCTATATAATTTGCACTGGGGAGGGGAGTTAGTCTTTGTTTAACAATAAAAGAAAAAGGGGTCAGGGTTTTGTTATACATGTATAACTTTAAAAAGAAGGGTGAGATAATTTTTCAAAATCATTTTAGTGTTATGTAAAATGTTAATAGTGCCTTAGCTGAAAAAGTACTAATTGACTGGAGTCAAAATTGACCAATCCAGATCAGACCATATATTGGTTGAATGCAAATATTTTTTGAGAGTTGTAAATAGCCACTGTTATATTTACAAGTACACAAAATACTATTCCTTATAAGTTAAATCTCTCTCATTTAAGTCTTTTATATAAGTTCTTTTAATTTATGTATCTATTACAACTAAATGTTTTTAAGAAACATTGAATGAAATTTAAAAGTAATTTATTTTCTTACCTATTATTATTGCAGTATAGCTGCAATTAATATAAACATCACTAAATATGGAATTCATGGCTTGACAGTCTACAGTCGCAATACCAGGATGAACTATGGCAAGTTCCTGTTTTGTGCTATAGGAGTTAGTCTGAGTTTCATTCATATTTGTTACCCGAGAGCTGTTGACATAAAATACAGTCTTGATTCCAGGTCTAGCATTAGCATTATTCACTTGACAAATAACAGTCAATGATATATTTGTCTTGTTACACGTATTTAATGTTTCACTTCTTGAATCATCTGGTTTTACATCACAAACAGATGGTCCAACTGAAACATATTAAAATATAGGTTGTATCAATTAGATACATGTATTTATACATTTTTAAATCAAAAATAATAAATGAAGCATATTTTATTTCATTTTTTTTAACATGACACATTCTACTAAGATTTTTTTGGGACAATAAATCAAGGAATCAACAAACAGTATTAAAATGATAGCAGTAATAATGAGCTTATTATTGTATAAAGTGAAATAATACAAAAGAAATGAATAGTAATAAATGGGATAAACGATAGTGAACTAATGATTGTAAGGATTTAAAAGGTAATATAATAGATTTAAACTTTTAGAATTTTTTGTGTCTTTTATATGGAACATATCCATATCATTAAAAAAAAAGATGTAAAATACTGAAATAATAAAAATTACATTCTCAATTTACACAGGTTTAGTATGCTTATTCAGAATAATGTGGTTTATATCCCATAAATAATTTTTGACACATTTAGAAACATAGTGTTGATTGGCAAAGACCATGCTAAGACTGAAACTGCAAATACTGTGAGCTCAATCCATTGGCAATACTAGCATGTTTTTAAAGGAACTGTTAACAACTTCCAAAATATTTATCAGGGAAAAAGGTCTAAAATCATTTTAGAATTATTGAAAATTATTCTAGTAAGTCCCTTTAAGAATTGGTTGCTTTTCTTTGAATGTAAAAGGATGAGATGTTTATCTCTTGATTTACAGTTCACTTTTGTCATCCTCACCAGAGACTGCAATGGCCATGATGGTAACATGGAAGCCAAATGTTTATTTTATCCCCGATAAATAAAAGACATATGGTAATTTTTTTTTTTTTTAAACTTTATATTTACAGCTAAAATTGAGGAAGCAGCTCTGGTACCTTTGCTTATTATACTCAATAAAGTCATTCACAATTCAAATGAACAATTGACCAAATATTGTTTTAAGTTGATTATGTCATGCCTTCACAAGACATTAATATTATATACAAAGTAGGCATAAGTGAGGCATCATGTGAGCAACAGTCAAGCTTTAACATGCAATAACTATTTACACATGCTTATGAAATTACATAATACCAACTCAACTTTAAATGTCTTTCTTAAAAAAAAATATTTACAAATAAACAGCAAAGCCGGGTACTTGCAACTAGTAAGGTATATGCACATATAAAGATAATATTTAAGCCTAATACAAAGAGGCCAATACCTACTGGCATACGTTACATCGTAGAAAATATACCTTCCATCTCCTTTTAATTTTGTTGAAACAGAACATTTGTATTGCTTGTTATCTGAATCTGGTGCTAAAAATCAATAATACAAAAATTTACAATTAAAAAATAAGTTTTAGAAATATTTTTCCGTGGTATTATCTTTGGGTAAAAAAATACAAATTCAACGCATTTGGGACATCTTATTTATTCTTTTAATGTTAAAGAAATTAGTAAATAACTTGAAAAATGATCAAGGGTATGATTTCAATTTAAAATGGAGGATAAAATTGAAATGAAATCAGAATTAATCAAAACTAATGTATGAATTAAAAGAAACAGTCATACATGTATTTGTACAATGTAATGGAGAACGTAAATTGTTGAACTGAAATCAAAATAAAAATTCTATCTTCAATAAGACATAAAACAAAAGAGTTTATAAAAGAAACAACCTAAAATATCACAAAAATGTTGTAAAAAAAAACACATACATGTATATATTTATAAACATGGAGCATCTAAATAGTTTTCATTTGAAGTATAAAATAAAATTTGTCATATTGTAGGTACCACAAGCTTATTTTTTTTTAAATGGTTTTGCATGTTATTTTAGTTTGGATAAAACAAGAAATCCAGATTCTAAGAAAGTGGATGAGAAATTTATCCTTATATCTTAATTATCTATGTCATTTTGCCAACTTAAACTCACTCACTCTCAACACAAAATTATATATGAAAAAAAACTTAATTTATTTCACTGGGTTAAAATCATCATTAAAATTTATTGCATTGAAAATGGGTTTTCACAATTTTTTTCAAGAAATAAAAGGAGACGAAAATTCAACTTTGGGACATTTAAAAAAATCATAATAAATATTAATGTAAACATACTTAAAACACTTTTTAATTTTAGGGCAATTCAAGCTCTATACATTCAATAAGTCATGATATCTTACAATTATGTATGTTCAAAATAATGAAGGTTAGAAAAGTGGTGGGTTTAGCAAAAAAGTGTGTCATTTTAAGAAAATCACAACAAAAGCTATTACATGTACTGTTGCATATATATTAATATATATATATTAATTATATATTAATATATATGTATACATATCAAAAAGCTGGATATTAAGGCCTTTACATTTATATACCAATTAATTTTACATATACAGTACATAATACGGTTTATACAAAAATCGACTTCTAAAAAAACTGGTTGTCAAAGGTCAATTTCTCAAAAAAAAAACGGCAAAAACCGGTTGTCGGTCTTACCAAAAAATAAGTGAAATAAGGGATATTTAAAGCATTCTATCAACAATTATTATCAATTTGTGTGGTATATTATTAACCTTCATGATAAAGAATAAAGTATAATGTAATTATGTGAATCAATTTTTATGTAAAACAATAAATACAAGAAAAAAATTATCAATATGACAAAAAAAAATATACTGCTACTGTCTACTGGGTACAAATATATTCATTTAAATCGCATTAAGACTAAACCTATTTCTATCATGACCTTTGAACTGTTCAACTTTATTTGGCAGTTACCAATAAGGGTGAATTATTTCCCGTGTTTCATTTATGTTATGCTATAAATGAACGTGACTGTCAAAGACACAAGGTTTGGTTTGCCACTAACAGGCATGTTCTGAAATCAGCCATTGTTATGTAGACTTCAGTATAAAGCTTATTTACTCATTTGATTCTCCCTCTCTCTCTCTCTTTCTCTTTCATACTCTATCTAAGTTTCTAACATTAAGTTTCTAACATTATCTATATATGTGACACAGTACACCAACACCTCTGCACCTCTATGGACACACATCAAGTGCCCATTTCAAAACATTCTTCCACTGTTGAACTCTAAATTACTCCTCACCCCACCCTTCATACAATAATTTCCCCCACCTCCCCCCATCTCATCCGTGAGATGTATTAGTTACACTGGTCATTACAGCTGGTGTACGACGGTCCTGCCATGTGAATGCCATGTTTAGGTTAGACGGGTTGTCGGTGGTGGAGGTGTTGGATGGCGAACATAAATTTAGACAACTTGAAAAAAATAGCCTCATACTGTCTATTGTTTATGTGTGTATGTACCCTTCCCCACATACCCCCCCCCAATCATCAAATTACCCCTGAACCACTCTGTCACGCCTACTCTCTTGTATCGCTTAACAATTACTTTCTAACAATGACAATGTACATGGGTGGGACTGACATTGGGATATCATAGTTTCCCAGATTTCTTTGTAATTTAGTGGAATTTATCAACATTTTTTGCTAATTGTTTACTTCTTGGCTAAAACCGGCTTTTAAATCCCAAAAAACCGGTTGTTGAATGCTTCAAAAATCGTCAAAAAACCGGTTTTTCACCGCCGGTTTTTAAAAACCGACAATCCCTAAGTACGTGGATGGTTGAATCAACTAAAAATACTTTATATTGGAATAAAAATCAACTAACAAATTTTCATTCCAAAGTTATATTAGTAAAATTAAAAGGTGTACTTTTCATTGGTATTCTAAATATTTCAGTAGCTCTGGAAAGCATGCATATTTATAATTGATATTAAACACATTTCAAAGGTGCAAGGGTTCACCTGAAAAACGCAACACTCAAAATTCAAGTCATTTTTCTATAAGTTAGTGAGAATGTACCCTGTAAATGAGTTAATCGATCAACATCATCCCCTTCTTTTTTAAAAGAGCAGATGTTGAAACTTATTTTTGCAGATGAATTTCATTTTTCTATGCATCTAATAATAAGAGAGGTTAATTTTTGGGCATTTCAAAAACATCTTTTAGTTTCAATTTATGCAGCATAAGTTTATTTTGAGATCATATACTGTTTTCTTGAACATTTTGTGATTTAAACTCTAATTTTTTCATCACATGGTAACACTATTTAATTAATTTATTGGTTAAAATTTTAAATATTTTGGAAATGTTTTATAGTGATTTCATCTATTTTCTATTACAAAATAAAGATACACTATTTTTTTTATCAAGAGTTTGAACATCTGTTGTTTGCTTAATATAATACAAATAAAAACCAATGAAAAATTAATTTGTGACTCACTGTAGTTCATGAATAGACTTCATCAGTGGACTGTGTATATGTTGAAAGACTTTGGTTTATAAAATTGGTTTGAATGGCTTACATGTTCCACTGATGATAGGGTATTCAGACTATTCTTAATGTTTTCTATGTGTTATTGTACTTGATTACCAGTTCTTTGTTGAATCTGTGATAACCATGTTTCAAACTGAAAAGATGTTCAAGCTTCAATACATTTTAAGGACTCAACTGAATTAAAAATAATACTTATAATTAGTAATACAAATTACCTGCATCCATGACCAGGACTGAAGAAGTAACAATAAAGTTCCACCTTTCCATCTAGCATTGAAGTCTATAAAGTGTTGAATCATACACCATCTGTGGCAAAGCTAAATATCATATAATAAAAAATGACGTCTTAGTTAGATAAAAATAAATTTTATCATAAACTAAAATAATGCTTAATATATTATATCTATAAAATTATCCATTCAATAATAAATATTCTAATCCAGTCTACCTACAAGCTACATTGCCAACCAATAAATAAAACCTATTATATTTATTGAATTTTGAGATGATAAAGCTAACTAAAAGTGTAAAAATACTTAAACTAGTTAGTCTTGAATATATTATCTTTTTAGGAAAATGACCAGAAAAACTAGAAGAAAAAACATTTTCTAAAGAAACTGAAAGCTAATAGAGTAAAGAACAAAAACTTAACTATTAAACTACAAGTCTGTTTTGTCTCTACTTACCAACAAGTGTAAAAATTCCTGTAAAGTTCAATTCAATTTGACTGTTGCCAACGTGTTTGTCAGCCATTTTCATGGTTGTTCAAGAAATGGTGAAAATGTAAGTAACATAATATCTCAATATACACGGTCATTTTGGGCATTCTTTGGAAATTAAATGTTGGTGTATTTCAAAGAATAATGAACAAGCTTTCTAATGATACTAAGGAAAAAACCTACAAACTTTAAAAATCACTTTGTAATTCAAATTTTGTTTGTTTTTTTTAACATTTAAAATTTTTAAAACTATATTTTATTAAACTGTTTCGTATGGTTATAAAGATATTAATTTTGCACACATTGATATGATTTCATTCTGTAAGACTATGGCCCAGGAGCCCATGGATAACGAAAAAAGGAGGGTAAAATTAAACAGAGTATTGACTGGTAAAAAGTGACATTTAAAATATTCTTTTTTATTAACAAATAAAAATTACTTAGTTGTATAACACTTAGAAAAAATGTATTATTTTTATAGAGATTTGATCAATTTCATGCACAGAAATAAGTGAAAACAATCAAAATATAGGCTTCAGTGGTAGAGGACTTTTTAAAATGAGATGATCTTTTTGAATAATATTTTTCTGTTCCTTGCATATGTGTTAATATTATTAACAACATAAAACTAACATTGATTCCAATAACTTTTCACTTCTCTTTTTTGGTGCTTCCACCTAAAGGCTATTTTGATTGAGCATACTTTTAATTACAGGCTAAATAAATAATTCTAAATAATTTAAAAATTCATAAAACAAAAAACTTACTGATCATTAGTGTTGTTGTATTGTTCACAGACTCTGCCACTATTGTATCTCTCTCATTATACCAAGCTACACTTCGAGGTGGAAATCCAATATTATCTAGATAACAGGTGCAGTAGGCAACAACATTAGGTCTCATGTAGCCATTTATTAAATTTGTACTGTTACTGCAGTTACTGAACAATTTAGCTGTAGGTAAGGCTGTAGAAAGTAAAAAAGATTAAATTATTATAAAAATATAACACAATATATAGGTAGCCCATGACAAAATAAAAATGCTTATTATGCTCGATTGCTCATTGTCTGTGGAAACATATGAAGTAAATATACCAATTAATAAATTTTTCCAAATTATAGTTTTAATTCTGTTATTTAAAAAAAAAAAGGAATACATTGGTAATCCACAAAATGAATCAAACTATTCAAGTTCATTCAGCTTGGGGTTAAAATGCAAAGACCATTTTTTCTTTATTCTTTTATAGGAAATCAGAAATCATATTAGGTAACATGAACAATTTGAGGGGGGACAGGTGGTCACGGGGTGTAGAGACTTTTGACTGGAGGGTCCTGGGTTTGAATTTCAGTGACAACAAAGGGATTTTTTTAAGGTCCTGGTGAAAGTCCCCAAGTCCATCCTGACTTTAAGTAAAGGCGGCTGGGTGTTGTGCTAACCATACAATCCCTTTTATATGCCGAGATTACTAAAATAGATGAATTCCACACTTAGGAGCAAAAATTTGAGAAAAGTACTAAAAATGAGAGTGCACTTATAATGAAAAAGCCACCCCTTTTTTCCAAAATTTTCAAGCCCAAAAAGTAGGGGTTGGAGTGTATGATTGATTGTTATGTATGATTATTACGTTTCTCTAATAAGATATTTTTTTTCAAAACTTCACTGTCCGAAAATTGGGGAAGGAGGGGGGGTTTGGCTCAGACATGGGGAAATACGGTATATAAGGAGTTGATCAAGAGTGAGGGAAGTAGGATTAGAATAGCACACAAAAAACACTATATACACACAAACACTTAATTTTTCAATCCAGTTTTTTTGTTGTTGCCAGAGTTTGATATTTTTTATTTCCAGGTGTACATCATGGAGGAGGTGAGCTGAAATGGAGTATCCATTGATGCACTCTATTTTGTGACTCATTTTTATTAAAATTCACACTTAAACATAAATACCGCAATAAACAATTACACTAATAGGTCGGGGATGTGTGTTATCATTAAGAAAAAGGCTAATTGAAAGCACAAGTCTTTCAATCAAAGAAAAATATGTGAAAAAAAAATACATTCTTTGAATAAAAACAAGAAAAAATATATATTCTTTGCACTGCCTGATGGCAGGTAGTTTCCATAATATACTGCAAGTTCTAGACTTAAAATACATGTACATGTACTAATCAACATAGATCATTCAAATGATAAAAGAGCTTTAACAAACATGGAATGTCATAGCAAAATCATGTCTCCATGCATTCAAAAGACATTATGCATTTTTGTGATGAGCATTTACAATTTTGGCATAATTTTCATCTTAAGTGAAGTTAACAAAAAAAAAAATTCCATATTAAACAAATAGACCCTGATTAAAATAGCTGACTGAATATAAGTTAGGATTAAATATCTTCACAATATGCACTTACATAGTAAAACTGAAGGGATTGGCCACATTACTCCAAATTTGTTATCATTTATATCACTTGTTGCATTTGGATATATGAGAACATTAAAACTGTAGTTTCCAGCTTCAAAATTAGATAATGCTGAGGTCCATGTGCACTGACTCAAATAATAAGGAACAACTTCAGATGTAACTGAGTGGTTATAGTTTACAGATCCTGGGAACATAATTGTCTTTTCCAAGAAAGTAATTAAAATGTATTAAACAAATTTTCAATCTGTATAAACTAAAATCGATAATATATAAATTAAATAAAAGTAAACATTGTCATTTCCCATGAAATTTAATGTCTGTTCAAGCTATATTTAACAGCATCATTTAAAGTTAACATGAATACAAACACGTTTTTTTTTTTTGCAAAAACTAGTTTTCAAATTCTTAAATGAAAAACAAAATTTTTCCTAATAAAAAAAATTAATTTAAAAATGCCTACCTTAGTGTTTATACTGAATTCACAAGCAGCCTGTGGGAAGATTTTAGCTGTACATTTTACTGAAATACTGGAGCTTTCATTAAAGAGGACTGGAGCATCACAGTTAATATTTTGTGCTTTAGCTAGTTTAAAATAAAGCAGAAAACAGAAACAAAGAATCCTTATGAAATGAGTATAAATTAATATGTGTGCATAAGTATGTAGAGCCTTCAATTAACACTAAAAAAGAAAATTCAAAATATGCACTTGTTAAAGACATTAATTTTGACATGTTAAGCTCAGAAAACATAAACATAAAAAATAATTTTAAAAATATGTCTAAATAAAATCAATATATCATGTAGAATCTGAGTCCTAATTTTAACTAATGAAAATTTAATTTAGTTTCTAACTCATAGTCTTTAGTAAAACAGCTATTATTAAAAAAAACTTGTATCCTATTTATCTTAATTTCTGAAATTATTTAATGAAAGAAATACTTACCAATGACAACAACAATAAAATCATGCTGTTGATTTTGGTCATAATAACAAGTTATATTCTTTAATGTTCTAAGTGTAGCAGAATTTATTTTTGTCAGATTGAGATAAATTCCACTTGCATTTGACAAAGCATTATTTGGTTGACATGAGACATTACTACAAGTTGTTAATTTCTTGTTTGTACCATTGTTAAAAATTACATAAATGCTAGTAGTTTCAGTTACTTTATTTACAGGGCAAACAATAGTTATCTTTTCATCAGCTTCATCAACCAAAAGAATTTCACTTCCTAAAGGGGAAAAAAGGGAGAATATGAGACGTGTTAATGGTATGATACAAATTATTAAAAGTCTAAGAATTTTATCATGTATCACAATTCCTAAGTCATAGTAAGAGATAAATTACTCTCCTACTCAGGAAATACTACATGATGAAATTTAAATTCATTTAGACCAGAAAAATCAACAAATAGCCTACTGTAGAAATGTGATCTCTTACATTTTCTTCTTTTTGATATATGAGGACTAATCTTAATCAGGGCTCAATTTACCTCCTGGGATGTCGGGGAAATCCCAGACACTGAGACCTATCATCCCCGGCTCTGCTTTAGCTAATATATCCCAGACGGGGATGAAATCATAGACATTTATCCCCAGATCTGCAGTAATTTTTTCATCTCCGGCACTGGTTTTTTCTTAAATCGAGCACTGATCTTAACATCCCTCTATTCTATAGAAGCTTTTACAAAACATGTTATTAATAAATCAGAGAATTTTGAGTAGCAAACAATTTCAAGTTTAATTTCTTAACCAGTATACTGGATTGATATTTATTGTATTTTTTATTTATATCTAAAGAAATTTTAGGCATTACAACACACGAATGTTCTTTCTTGAATAATATTAAAATAAGGAATGTTTATTTTCATTTAAAAAGAAAAAATTCTTATAGGTCTATACTACATGAAGGCTCTGAAATTACTTTAATTTAAACAATGCTTGACATAGAGATAAATCACAAGCAAAAAATACTTTCCTTTACAAATTAAAAAGAATATGACATAAATCATGGTGAAAGTGTGGCAAAATTTGAAAATCACAGCTTTGAGGACAAATTACATAAAAAAAATAATAAAATATACTTTACAAATGGTCAAACTCTTTAGATTTGTGTCGTATGTGTACTAAAACATGTTTTTAAAAGTGTTAAATAAATAGGTTTTAAAATATTCGTTGAAATTCAATACTGGCAATTATGTAGTTGTTGCTTTTCTTTTTATTTTTTACAAAAAAAAACCAGCTGCATAAAATTTGGTATTAATGGGATGGTTCACATATATAATATTTAGGGAGATGGGGGCGGGTTACGTGACTTTGAGCCCTACTCGGGATACATCCAATTTTGTTTAAATCCCTTTTAATGAAAGAACTTGTCAATAATTCATTTATATAGGTAAAGGCAAATTTTATTTTAACTATAGTTCATAATTTTAAAGAAACTAAATAAAACTGGCCTAACTTTATGATTAAAGAACTAAACAGCGATTTTATCAAAATTCATTAAGATGAGTTAAATCATGTTTACTCCATGTGAAAATAGGCCTACTAATACTCATTTAAATAATAATTCTTAAAAATATAAGTGGTGAGGGGACCTCATAAAAAGATAATTCCACTCATTCTGAGGACGCTATAATAAAAAAAACCTTTTAGCATAATTACAATTTACAATTTTGAAAATCCTTCAATTGTGCATTATGATTATATTACAACAAATTCTGGACGGGTGGTTGAGTGGTGTAAAGCACTTGACTGTCGACCGGAGGGTCCCAGTTTTGAATCTCAATGAGAAACTTGGGACTTTTTCAGGTCCTGGTGAAAGTCCCCAAGTCCACCCAGCTTTAAATGGGTACCTGACTTTAAGTTGGGGGAGTAAAGGCTGCTGGGCATTGTACAAACCACACAATCCCTTCATATGCCGAGGTTATTGAAACAGATGAATTCTACACTTCATCTGCCCCGATGAGCCCTTTGAGGCTTAAGGGAACTTTATTTACAGTGAATTATATATTTGTGTAGCTATTGCCAAACTTAAGCTTTGGCGGCACTAAACAAAGGTAACTAGGAGGTCCTATGCACAAACACTATTAAGGTCACTACTGCAGTACTGGCAAATATTGGACTCAAATAATAGTAAATATTTTTAGTTAGTAGCTGCGAAAATTAATTAAGCTTAACTTTTAACTGAACTTTTTTACTTGCTTGTAAATAAAAAAAAACTTTTAGTCAGTAGCAATTTAGTTATTTAAGATATTTATGTTAGCTTTAGTGGCTTTACTTTTTGGCACTTGTTACGGGACCGACCGTTCGGTTTCTGTATTTTTTTTACCCGGGTACCAGCCGTAGATAATATTGCTCCACACCCTAACCCTATCCCTATCCCTAACCCTAATCCTGAAAAAAAAAATTCTGAAAAAAAAAAAAAATTTATATATGTCGTTCCTTATACCCTAATATAATGGTCACGGTCGGTCCCGTAACAAGTGCATTACTTTTTTTGAATCTTTTCATAATTTTTAAAAATGTAAAATTTTAAATGCAAAAACCAAATATCATTCGTTTGTTTGTCATCACATATTTAGGGTAATCTCGTATTATAGCATAATCAATTATTACGAGCGTATTATAAATAAAAATCGATTAATATCAGTTTAGAATCATATTATTGATTATAATACACACATTCAAGACATTTTGGACGCCAATATCAACGATATTATTGTTATTACGAGCGAAATGTGAAGTTTTATGGACTTTTATCCGCCATTTTTTTTCGTTTCGATTCTTTATGGTTTAGCTTTTATAACAACATGACCTAATTCTGGCTAAGGTGCTGCCAATTGAGTTTTTTTAAACAAGGATATAGAGTTGTAATAGAAAATTTACCATTTATTGTTTGTTTGTTTATTTTTCAAAAAAAGCAAAACAAGGGGCCTTGAAAAAAAGGCACCAGGCAGATAAATGACCTTTAGATAGTTGGGACCCTTCATTTTCAAATTAAGGATAATTTTTTGGGTTCCAAAAATTACTCAATGGAAAATATTAGCCTACTATTATTAAAACATTAATAAACCCAATACCTCAGTAGGGCATCATAAGCATTATGTAATATCATGGACATATAGTGGGATAAATGTACTTAAGACCTTTAGGGCCTTTGAATTTTTGCCATTGCTGCTAAGCTCTGATCTAGGGTCCCAAAAACAACCATATTTTTAATATAGGTTATATAGGAAAAAACGGTGCAAACAGAAAACCAACGCCCTGACACAATAGGGCATCATACACATTATGTTGACCCCAAATAGGTTAGAAGGATGGATGTACTTTAGGCCTCTGGGGCCTTTGAATTTTCTTCATTGCTGTAAATGTCTGATATAGGGCCCCAAAAACAACCATATTTTTAATATAGGTTATATAGGAAAAAAACGGTGCCTACAGAAAACCAACGCCCTGACACAATAGGGCATCATACACACTATGTAGCCCACAGGAGAGCTAGAATATAGAGAGGCTTTCTTTTGTAAATAAATGCAACTTATTACTAATATTTATGCTTTTTTTCTTTTTAAATGTGTTTATTATAATCAATAGTATAAATTAGTTATGTCATATATCAATTTTTGTTATTTATAATTTCGTAATAATTGATTATGCTATAATACGAGATTACCTATTTAAGATTGAAGACACTAATAAAAACTCAGTACAATATGTGTTCAAGATAATTTTTCAGTTCAGTAATAGTAAATGTAGGTACTTGGATAAAAATTTCAAAACGTTTTTTATGTGCCAAATTATACATAGGTTGATAGAGCTTAACAAAAGATTCAAAAAGATACCTAACTTATGTGATTAGGTCTTATGGTTGTTGAGTTATTAGCTTTTATGTGTCATTTTTTTTACTATAGAAAAAAAGCTGAAATTTGTGACCAGAATTTTGCGTGATATAAATAGATTGTACAGACAGGAACTACAAATAGCCAGCTATCGATAATAGGTTACTAAAATCGGCCAATCGAGCATGGTTAAGATTCTGGTTTTTTTTTATTCATAATGGTACATAACGTTAGTGAAATTGTGCTCATCTGTAATTTTATAATAAATGCTAATATTAAAAATGAACACAAAAAGTGTTTAGACAGTGATGTAGATAGATTGTACAGATAAAAACTACAAATAGCCACCTTTCATTTTCATGGCGGCCGTTATCGATAATAGGTTACTAAAATCGGCCAATCGAGCATGGTTAAGATTCTGTTTTTTTTAATTCATAATAGAGTACAAAAGTCGTACGTCATTTCCGGTTAGTTTCCAAAAAGCGGCTCCACACAGTCTGGTCGTCTTGTAAGTGTAACACGCTGCATCAGACACAACTTGATAATTTTGCAAAAAAAAAAGATATATTATAAAAATAAAATGGTACAGTGTTTTGCTCCTGGTTGCAATCATCGGTCGGAACGTGAAACGTGTTCTTTTTTTAGATTTCCTAGCGAAAAAAGACAAAAAACGGAACGCACGAAGTGGATCGCCTTAATCAGGTTTGTAAAAATATGTTTTCTCTATTAATTTCTGGCAGTTTTTAAAAGAAATTTGACAAATCGCCATCCTTTCATTTTTAAGACTGAAATGTATTTAGATTTGAAAAAATTACAATAAGAAAATAGACTTGTTAAAATTGATAAAAGATTTTTTAAAGTAGTTTTATTCCATTTGGATTAAAATCCGTATGATAACAGATAAGTAGAAATATTAAGGTTTGGTTTATTTTTCATGCAATTTCATAATTATTTTTCTAATCGGCCCGATTTAGTATTTCGTAGGCCCTATGAGTTAAATTAATTAATTATAACTAATCTAATATTATATAATTGTAAATTAAAAAAAATATTTTTCACTTTTGTAGGCCTATTTAATTTTTGTTTGTAGTGCCTAGGCCTTAATCGTGCATTGGTTGTATCATTCAAGAAAATTTGATGTACTGTGGTATACTGCACTGTATACTTTTTTTTTAAACCAGTAAGACTAATATTGCTTTCTATTTATTTTTGTTGACAGAAGACAGGACAAAGAACCTCTGAAGCACTCCAGGATTTGCTCTTGTCATTTTAGGGATGGCAAAAGGGAAAATGGACCCGAAATTTACAATAGAAATAAAGATAAATTGTTTGAGCCAGAGACACCCAGATGCAAGCGCTCAAAAAGGACAGCCTTACCTGAATATGAGCATATTAATGGTTCAGCAACCAATGTGGATAATGTGATAGACTCAAATGAACAATCTATTCTTCTAGGACAGATATTATTCTGTTAACACACAACGTTGATTGTTTAAATGCTAAGACAGTCACTTTGCAAAATGAGTTAAATTATTACACTACACGATATTCTGTCGATAGGTTAAGTGACTCTGTTCTCCGGATGGAAACTGGTTTGATAACCAAAAGCGTATTTAATGTACTGTTTAACTATGTTAATAGATTTAACACAAGAATAGTCTACCGCAATGGATGGACAAAACGTTTGTGAAATTGTTAAAATTATTATCCTATAACATGTCTTAATTAGTAGAATTTAAAAAAAACTCTGTGAAGCAACCTAATTAATGAGCCAGGACAAATGTCAACATACCTTATTTTCCAAAGAAGAATCCATAAACAAAAATGTAAACTTATGCAATAAAAGAACTTTATTATAAATATTTACCCAATTCTTTTAGTAACTGTGTAAAAATACATAAAGAAATATCAAATATAAAGCATTCCAATTAAAGAAAACCAGTACATTACTCAGGGTAGGATCATTCACAAGTTTATATGGTCTATGGCAGGAAATACTACGATTTCCGGCCGAAATTTTAGCGATATCCAAGTACCTAGTAAATGTAATAAATCAGTGTTATCAATCATTCAATGCCCATTGGCCCATGATTATCTCAATAACGTATAAGGGAAAAAACAAAATAATTACACTCGGAACACTGTAATTTACATAACACACACCCAGTATACTCTGGAATATAGCTTACCGCCAATTATGATTGAAATTGCTCCTATTAAAAGAATAATGGCTACCATTAAGCAGTTCATTTTCGAGAAATAAGTTTTAAGATATTTCGGACTATAAAGCACTGTACGACTGCTGTGTTTACACTCTAAGCAACATGAAAAACCTAAGTTCGGCAATATAATAAAAAACAAAGAAAACCCATGGGCAATGTCTTTTTTTTCTTTTCGGCCTTTTTTTAATCAAAAAAGTAGGCCTAGTATTTGATAAAAATTCTTGTATAGTAAATTTTATCGTAGTAGTGAATTTTAAAACTATTATTCAAAGATTATTGTTGATTATTTTGTCTCCATTTCAAAAATAATACTACTATATTCGTAAATTGACTACATCCTTTTTTAAATTAGAAATTAGGATATGTTATACGTATAAGAGAGTTGTGTATGTCGACAATATTTTATTTTTACATGGCTCACTATATAAAGCTCAAAGACTTCTTATAAAATTGCTGTTACATAACTCAAGTTTATTGATAAAATGGTTCGACAATTAACCTAGCTACTTTAGAATTTAGATCATACAATCTAAAGTCCATGTTGTAGGCTAATACTCCCTCTCTCGATTCACAAAAAAAAAAAATCCGTATATCAGGCAGGCTATTAGATGAGACAAGGTTGCTACTGGTCTTCATTGATATAACAACTTTATTTTACATGTAAATACTTATAACAGTAGGCATAACCTAAACACAACATACTAGCTTACTTCTCCTATGTAGACTAGTTGGGTATAGAAACTTATAAAAACTGAAATTTTTGCACTGTGAAAAACTGTGATAATATAAAAATAAAAATGATTGAAGCCAAAACTTAGGCAAACTAAAACTAAAATAAATTCCAAAACTAAAATATCATTGTAGACTACATATAGTGTAGTTCCATCTGGCGAGTCTGAAGTCATTAAGTCACTTTTTTCGTCATCGTGTTAAAAAAGATGTGATTTTTCGATTTACATTAATGACAAACAAGTTTAAGCTTTTAATCTGCTCTCTTCTTGGTTACTTTGCTGATATGTATGTATACGTCTGAGGGCAGAAAACGTGCTTTCCAATGAAGAAATAGTCGCTGGAAATTGTTAAAAGTAAATTACAAAGTTTGTCACTTCGTGCTTTAATTAAATTATTCTGGCTTTATTTCTAATGCAAGACATGGTCGGGATTCGTCTTTTTACTATTTGATCAAATGCTTCTGATGTCTCAGATGATTTGTTGAAACATGTCGAAAATCCTGACACAGTCTGAAAGAATATCTTGTATTCTTCAATGCTTTCAAGGTCTTCTCAAAAATTAAATGTATTCTGTGAGCACAGTCGAGAACGAATAATACTCCCCCGTATTTACTTTTCGCTTAAGTCTGTAGACCTCCTTATTTACTAGCCGTGGCTGGAACAACATCACAGGTTTGTGCTATGTATAAGCCTCTTCTGTCACTGAAATTCATGAATTTAACGGAACAAAATGTCCGACTGTCGATTGGCTGTGAGGTCACTGTGATGTGCACCATTAAAACCAAGAAATCTTTCTTCGACACATCCACATATAGAAACAGTAAATAGGCCTACATGTGATTTGTTAAAAACGTTATTCGTGTCATCCATGACAATATCAACAAAAGTACAACTTTGAATTTCCTCTTTTACTTAATTTGTCATGAAAACTGAAATGTACTCAATTTACCCTTTAGATATACCTGATATAATTTGTCTCTGTGCAGCTTGTGCCCAACTTGTCTTGCTGATGCCTTAATTGATCAGGTTGTTTTTCATCATCTCTGCTGTTACTTGTGCCATCTTTCCTGCCTCAAAGATGGTCCTGACATTCAAAGACGATTTTCCTGATTGTCAGAATGGTAGTCGGCTTTGTGGCATCCTTTCGGCTTTCACTGCAAACCAAGCTTCATAGGTCTTCGTGACAAAAATTTCTGAGTTCTATGTTGTTTTTTTTTGTTTCTGTAGCAAACGGTGTTTTTACAGGATGGGGTAGCCCAACCCTCCTCCTTTTTCAGCCGGGCTTGGGACCTTCCTTGGCGGAGTTGTGTTTATAATTGGAGTTGTTCATTGTAAATAGATTATAAATACTGTGTTTTTTGAAACTACGCCTGTGCTTTGGTGATTCTCCTAAATAGCACTGGTGTAAGAAGTACGTGTTTCTCACTAAATATGATCGGTAAGTTAGTTAATCTTTTAGTCAAAGAGTGAAAGGAATAAATTGAAGAAAGGGACCTCGCTACTGACGGCAAGAAAAAGCAACTATAGTTGATAGACTTAAAGAGGCTATAATTGAAGAGGAAAGAAGATTACCAGAAGATGTAAATAAAGGCTTTAGCATTCAGATCCCAAGACAGACAAAGGTGATCATAGAAACAGATACAGACATCCAAGCAGTGGAACCTGAAGATGCGGTCTTACAGGAAGTGATACCTAAATATTAGTTCATCCAGGAAGTGGCACCTGAGGATGCGGTCATCCAGGAAGTAATTACTGAGGGTGAGGTCATACAGGAAGTGGTACCTGAGAAGGTAGTGGAACGCATTGTAAACATAACGTTGATGTGATACCTAGAGGAAAAAGGGCTCATAACCCCGAAGCAAGTTTGCTTTAGGCGGGGGAAGAGTGCGATGGATCAGGTCACGCTCGTAGTCCACAAAAGGTTTTCAGAGAACTGAGTCAACGGTGGTAGCTTTCCTAGACTCTAAAACAGGCTTTCAAGAGAGTCTGGCGGCCGGGTTATTTGTTGGAGATACGGCGGCTGGGTGTCGACGCTGAAATGTATGACTTGTTTTGCAGTCACTTCCCCGATCGGACAATCATGACATGCGTTGGGGACAGTGTGTGGAGGAAACAGACCCTTGAAAATGTTCTTCCACAGGGTTCCGCCCTAAGCTGTACGTTGTTCCTAGCTTTTATAAATGATCTGCCGCAATATCTTTTTATAATAATAATTTTAAGGATTGTCTGAAATTTCTGGCAACAACTGCCCAGAATCTCTTGAATATCCAAACTTAACATATTTCTACCCGATTTGTCGAAGATCTTACAGGGCACGTGGTTCACTATGCGCATGAAGCAGAGATGGCAGCTATAGAGGGACGGTGGCACATATTATGGGAGGGGCTTCTTCATGATGGTACCTTGCCTGTAACGAGCATTGTACAATGTTATCCTGCCTGATGCGCTATCTGTTCTCCAAGCTATAACAGGGGCCATAGAATGGCCCGAGCGACTGGAAGCCATGGCGGAGACAATCCAAAATTTTATGTCCCGGCATTGTGTATTAGTGACTCTAAAGTGGATTCTCGGGCCTATGAACGTGGCCGGTAATGACCAGGCCGGCTTCTTTGCAAAGTCAATACATGCACATGCGCAGCCCGTGGGTGTGGAGAAGAGCTCACTAGAGGCAGCGTGTGCCAAGATCAGGGTCTTTGGGCAAACTCAGTGGTTCTCGAGTTGAGACAATGAGATGACGGTCAGAAATGTCCGCAGTCAGATGGAGCAGCCGCCCAAAACTGACACGTGGTAGGGTAGGGTGATTCATCATTGCATGGGGAAAAAAAATTCTCTTTTACAATCAATCCGTAAATATTTCTTCAGTGAGAAGAATCACAGGTAAAATGCTTTGCCGGTCTTTTCTCCAGAAAGGAATAAAAAAATAATTCATGTGTCACACCCAGTGGCGCAACCGGGGTGCCCCCCCCCCCTCCAGGCCAAATAATAAATACATAATTTACGTTATAAAGTTACAAAAAATACTGTCAAACTGTCTTTTTTCACTATGGGAACCCCTCCCCCCCCCCCAGCACTTTTTGCTGGTTGCGCCACTGGTCACCCCCCCCCCCCAATTAGTTAAAGGTGCAATAATCATTAATTTTTTTTATAAGAATAGTAAAAATAGTGTTCTTATTAGTATTCATATTCAATAGAAATGATGTTTAACAATGATATAAACTGCTGCAAATACAACATTTTGTTTTATTATGTTTTGTATCTTTTTTTTATGAATTACCTGAAAGATTGTTATTAAAAGGAATACAGGCAACATGACTGCCTTATACCAGGATGATAAATAAGCGGTCCAGCGCAGTAGTTACCTAATGTAGCACCTGTACGAGCTAAATGCCCCCCCCCCCCCACACAAACTGTTCTAAAAAGGGAGAAAAACATTTCTAAAAACATATTACAGGTTAAATTAGTGTGTTAAGTAGCTTCCTTCATATTCTCTTATTTAGTGTACTCAGATACCCAATAAACAATACCCTCACGGACAGAGGTCACCTAGGGGCATAAATAGGGGAACCCTAGGGGCAGCCACCAGGTGACCCCTATTTATTTGCACCCTGGAATTGTTAGGGGGCACCTAGGGGATGCCGATCGGCAGTCGCCTAGGTGACCTGTAATGGTCATATTGTGACCTAGAGAACTTTTTTGGCCCTTCCCTGGATAATATTGCTCACCCCTTATAATATATCAACTCATTCAGAAAGTACAAACATTAAAAATGTGCCACTTTTGTTGACATGTGGCATTAAGTTATATTTTTTTTTTACAATTTACAAACAAACATCACACAAAGAAGGAAAAAACAATCTTTTTGAGATATACTGTTAATTTTATTCTTATAATAAACCTCAGTCAAAATTACATATTACAACATCAAATTTAATGAAATCTAACAATAAATAAAATAGTTATGACATTTTATATAAAACACACATTTTATGAGCCAAAATTATCAGATAACCAAAACAAACAAAAAAAAAATTCAAAATGAATAAAATGCCACATATTATACATTAGTGAGGCCAAAAATGCAAAATGTTTTATCATCTGCTAGATTACTTTAGACAACTTTTTTATAATGATCTTGTGGTAGGCTATGTAAAATGTAGAAAAAATTTTATTCACAATTAAAAAAAGAAAGAAAGGTAGAAATAATTTTTTTTATAACAATGCCTGTAATTCTTATGATCATATTAAATCTACACTAAAAATACACAATATACTAAGGATTCATAAATATTTATATACAGATATGTTTAAAAAATCAGTGAAACATGCATGAACATTTCTTTATCGAAAAAAAAAAAGATTTTTTTCCTGAAATTAAGTGAAAGACATTTTAACATTGTGCTCATTTCTTCAGCATGTATCAGCTAAAACCCAAATATTCATCCCCCCATTTAGTTGGCTTTAATGTATTGTCTAAAACTATATTTACCAATGTATATTCTTTCATCTATATTAAGATTTTCACAAGCCTGGCAGCATTTCATTCACTTTTTTCTTCTGAAAAAATAATGAATATTTTACCTTGGCTGGACATTTTGTATTTTTAAAATCCATGAATTAGTTTGAATCTGAGCTTAGATATGATTGATCACGTCCAAATTCCATAGAATAGCACATCGGGTGAGAAATATGAATGTGTGGAGAAATATGAACGTTAAATTGGTGTTTGTGAAATACTCATGCACAAAACAATAAATATGTAAAGCTCATTGGGTGTCACCTAGTCCAGTTCTCCGACAGGGAACTTTTCAGGTCTTTCTCGTGTTGTGCATTGCTGTTTGTATATTTCCCTATTCGTACCATAACTCCAGAAGAACACAACTTGATAAAAGCTCCTGCAGAAAAGTAAAAACAATGTAAATTTTGAGTGGGATTTTTTTTCATATATGTAAAAGTACAGTATAGTTTGTATTACATAATTTCTCCATACATGTAATAGTCAAAATTCTTATGATATAAAACTTGACAAATTAGTAAAAGTTACCTTTCTTCCATAATATAGAATACATAATCACCAATGAATTTATTAGTAATTTATTACTATTTATTAGTAGGCTATTTAATTTATAAATGATTGTTACCTGGCATAAGAAATTCAAGATAACATTGTCTTGTTTCTTGTCTATCATCATCGAGAAGATTAAGATCTGGTGCCCTAGCTGGAAGTGTCAAATCGCTTTGAGAGGTCTATCAGCAGTAATGCCATAGTCATATGTTTGTTCCCAAATCAACCGATATATTTTCTCCAGATGTGGCAGATGATGAACTCTGTTGCATGTCTTGGAGCGTCTCCTTAACCTCATTAATTTGATTATGTAGTACCCTCATTTCTGATTTCATTTCCAGCATGAGGGAAAGCAGAATTTCAATTTTTTTATCACCTGCTATGAATGAAAAAGGAAAAAAAAATCCATTTACAGCAATTTTAATACATTTTTTTGTCAGTTTGTCACGAATGAATGTCAGAATCAGTCAGCCTGGTAATTCTAACTACATCTGGCATTGACATGAATTTAAAGGCAGAAATGTAATAAAAACAGCCTTACCAACAACTTCTTAACTGGTTGCGATTGCATTTCCTGCAACATCAGATCTTGGAGCTGGCTTTGCATTTCCATGTCATCTGATTATTCCAGATGAAGCTAGTGTGGTGTCCAATCTGTCATCCTGACGGTTAGTATAGAGCTGGCTTTGCATTTCCAGGTCATCTGATTATTCCAGATGAAGCTAGTGTGGTGTCCAATCTGTCATCCTGACGGTTAGTATATGGTGCCCAATATGATTCATCACCATCTAACCAATTTCCTGCTACAACTGCAACACTTTCAGGTCTTTCTCCACCATCACCAATGAATACAACCACTGCAAACAGTCCTGGCATTCTAAAGAAACAACAGATTCATTAAATTTATGTTCATTGAAAATTAATTGAAAATTGTTAATTGAAAATCGCAAATACCAAATACAACATATTTGAGAAACACAGGAGGAATGGAATGTAGACACTATGGCAGGCTTTAGTAATACAATATCAGGTTCCATTAATCCATTATTATTAATATAAATGTAATATGCAGAAATTTCACCTTGTTATAAGGAAGTATGTATGATAGAAAAACCAATCTTCGAACTCTTGTACTGAATTACAAAATATTTCCTCTGCATGTCACCCCTTCTGCAGTAGTTCAGAGTTCGACCCAGAGAGACCACATTTTACTATTCCAATCTTCTCTGATGACAATGGATACGTATAAAAACACTAACCCTAATCTAATACTAACCCCTAACATTAACTCCAACTAAAACTAAACCTAACTCCTAATACTAACCCTAACTAACCCAAACCTCTAACAATCATCATATCCTTAACCCTAAGATGATTTACATTGTGGGTCCTGTGGTAAAAGTAAATGGTTCTGCCTACCTACAAAGTTTGTGTATAATTTATGTTTGACTTTTAGTGAAATTTTAAATAAAATAAAACGCAAATTAAATAAAAATAATTATTTAGGGTTAACGACAAGATAAAGTTAATATGCCTTCACCAATTACACAATAGAAAATTTCATTGGTAGGCAAAACTATATTTACTATCACCCTTTTTTTTTAATCTTAATTTTGGATAAAAACAGTTACAATTGCAGATAGCATGGCATTATATACATAGTAAAATGGATACAATAATCATATTATGTTAAGTAATATACATAATTACATATAAGTAATTTTAATATTAATATAATCTTAATTAGAAATTCTTAGAAGGATTTGGGTAAAAATCCATATATCATATATATACATTTATATTATACTATAATATAGTACAGTACATAGATTGATACCACTTTATACATATTTCCATTACAGGAGCATTTTGTAACGACTTGAAATTAGAATGTTTTTAAAGTAATATTTAATTAAAATCAACCGACCTTTCAACGAAATGCAACGCAAATCAAATGAATTTGAAATGAACCTTTTCAACGAAATAATATCAGCGCCATCGAACTGTAAAGATGGCCGCTTCCCGATTCTGTTAGAGGCTTAGAGCGCATGCGCCATCCAATATGGGTCACTCAGGGGCTTGCCCCTTCGATCCAGCCGAGAGATCCTATAGGAAACTGCCTACCGATGTCCGATAGGTGCTTGACAACGGGAGTCCTCTCGGTGCATGTTTATTGGGTATCAATCTCCCTTCTTTTAGAATTATATGTACCCATTATTTTGTTTTCAGTCCAACTTTTTACATACTCTGAATGACCACTTATAAACTTACAAGCAGTGCTTTTAGTTATTTCCTTACTTACAGAAAATTGCTGACTTAATCATTCATTGATAACATCTTCACCGGCGTCCTAGCATACACACTAATGAGAAATTAATTATGGAACTATATTACCAGCTTTAGATATAGTAAAACTAGTACAAAAATTATGTTACGTGAACTCTGACATATCTTGAGGTAGATCTCATACATCAGCTAATTCAATGGACAGTGTATTTACTGCTTCTGTACTTGAGGTCCATCTCATGTATGACTTTTCAATATTACATGTACAACTATAATAAGTGTTGTTGTTTTTTTCATCGAAAAGATCATACTGAAAAAAGTAACTGAATAGTCAACTTTTTCCATTTTTACAGAAATACTTAAACAAAAACTAAGTTCAACGTATTGCAGCTCATAGCATTATGATTATTAGTAAATACTAGGCAAGTTGAATGGGTTCTTCAATTTGACAGAAGCGCCTGACCAAGACATATGAATGGAGTGTTTATATGAGCGAACATAAATTAAATGTAAAAGTTCATGATGTAAATGAAAAGAGAGGAGTGCACTGCAGGTCATTGGTTCACCCATGTCTGATCTAGAGGCTGATTATTTTTTCATGATTAGTACAGAGGCATCACCTCTCAGAGTGACCAGCAAATGAGTGACCAGTTTGGTGGTTTAACTATCTGTGTAATTAGAAACATTTCGGAATGTATGTGTAGGAGCTAGGTTAGCGTGTGTAAGAAAGAGATATAAAAAAGGGAGATCAAGATAGAAGAGACTGAAAAATCAAAGTTACATTGTATTATGCGGTAAATAAATGAATATTGATTTGCTTTTAGTATCAAGCACAATTCTTGATAAAATAATTCAGCAGCCACAATTGGGACTAGACATATACCTGTAAATAACACAAAATGTTCCCAAAGCAGTCACACAGTAACTCATACACATCATCACATCAGTACGTATGCTTAAAAAAATCTCTTAAAATGTTGGTGTATCTGAATGGTTCAATCAGTGATTCATAAATCGTCCCTATGTTTCGTACCATTATGTGACTCCTATACAGCAGGATAACCAAATCCAATCTGTGCATTCTCCAAGAAGTGAGAATGGGTCAGCTTGCAGTGTGATGGCTGGCTTCAGCTTTAAAGCCAAAACACATGAACGTATGCCGATAGAGATATTTCATTCTTAACCCTTTCGATGCTATTGAAGACTTTTAGTAGCTCACAGTCTCGCTGCTATGCAGCCCCGTAGCCAAGGGGGGCACTGGGGGCCGTGACCCCCCCCCGCTTAAAAAAGAAGAAAAAGAGAAAAAAAATAAAGAAAAAAGTAGATGTGCCTCCTTGCTGGGTATTGGTGCCCCCCTACTTACTTTGACCTGGCTTTGGGCCTGCTGCTGTGGACGACTTAAGCCGCATTTTTTCCTACGCTAAATTGCTAACGACAATAGTCCAATAGTCGTTTTCATTCATTTGTACTAAAACTAAACGTTTGTTTTCAGCCAAAGTTGTAGGGGAAGTTGATTGTCTAGTTTTGCACATGTTTTGACTACTTTGTTTCAATGTTATTTATCTCGAAAGAATTTCAAAATGTTCGTTGTCAATTTTGGTAATCAGTCATAAAATTTAGTAAGAACTATTTAACATACATTTTTTTGTATCTTCATATCTATTTTACTATGATTTGCTTTTGTATTAATTATTTACATTGTTCTTTCTGTAACAATTATAACTTCAAATTTTTATAGCTATAAATAATTTATGTAATTTGCATTTTTTCAGATGTTTGTGCTATATCTGGAGAAAGCTAGCATTTGATGACACAGAATTTGCCGTCCTTATGATGGACTTGATGATGTCAGATTGTTCCCAAAAAGCAGGGAGATTTCACTGATAACATTTCAGTAAATATTTTATACTTATTTATATTTTGCAGTATTGGTTATATGGTATAATGTTTTTCAATATTTATTTTTCATGTTAAGGTTGTACACTAATTGTATGGATTTAATTTAATTTTTATACTAAATCTCATAATTTTTCTTACTTGATGTTGATACCCTGAAGTATCAAATTTTTATTCATATCTTTATTTAATATATCTTTTCTAAAAATAATTCATACATTTTCAACAGATGTGTGAGCTGAATCTAGAGACAACTCGCAGTAGGAGACAAGACAGAATTAGCTCTGCTTATCCTTGGAATGACAACATAAAGGTATTCCTTGAAAGTGAGAAGACTTCAAAGATCAACATGTCAGTAAGCTGCCTAACATTAGCATCTGTTAAGCTGTATCATACAGCATTAATCAACAAGCATAATCATAGTCAAGAAGAAGATAGTGGCTTGTGCCGTATCAGCAAGACTATTCAGACAAGATGGAATTTGCTTTCCTTATGCTTGAGTTGGGACAACATGAGGTTGGTCCTCTAAAGAGAGACTTCACAGATCAACATGTCAGCAAGATGCCTAACATTGGCATCTGTTAAGCTTTATCATTCAGCATTAATCAACAAGCAAAATCATAACCATCAAAAGTCCACAAGAGGATAGTAGTTTGTGTCGTATCAGCAAAGACTATTCGGAATTTTTCAACATAAAGCGCCAACAGTGACAAGAATCGCCAAGTAGCAGCATACCCTATATGTATCTTTTTTTAAAAACCCAATGACACTTTATACATTTTTAAAAGAAATGGATAAATATTGAAGTCATTTTGTGACAGTAGATACCTTTTCTTCAAAGTAATGGAAGTAATAGCTCTCAAATTTATATAGGGCGGTCACGTGTGATGTCATACAGACGCGAGATTGTAAACAGTCGCCATTTTGTTGCACCAATGATGATTTTCTGATTAGTTTTAAAATAACGATCAGCTAGGTAAAAGGCTGTGAAACTTGCAGCGGCAATTTAGGATACTAAGAGTAAAAAAAAACAACACCAAAGTGAAATAAATAAACAATTTACTGAACACAGAGGATGTCAGTTTCTCGCCAATTTTTATTGATGGAATGATAGTAAAGTGATGATTGATAACATGCGGCTTGGGGCTGGACATTTTGTTTCAGGTAAGAATTTTAAACATTTCAAAGCATGTTTATATAAAGAAATAATAATAGTACTTGACCTTAATGGGCAATTCTTATTATATTAAACACCAATTAGCAGATTTTATTAAAAAAGTATATGAATAATTGTATTAAAGCATACGTTCATGTGTTTTGGCTTTAAAGCTGAAGCCAGCCATCACACTGCAAGCTGACCCATTCTCACTTCTTGGAGAATGCACAGATTAATCATTGCATTGCTAATAGCAATAACTATAAATTACAAAACTATAATTCTTGTTTGTAACTTTTTATTAAAACTATGGACATTACAATATAGATTTATTGGTGAATGTCATTAAATTAAATATTTTAAAGCATATTAATGGGAAAGATTAAATATTTTCCAACATATTAATGGTAAAGATTAAATATTTTACAGCATATTAATGGTAAAGATTAAATATTTTACAGCATATTAATGGAAAGATTGATAAAAAATACTAAAAACCTATCTTAAAAATCCTATATATTGTTTTTTTTTTTTTAATTTTAGGTGGACCTGCTCATTTACAAGATACTGGTACTACAAATGTTGGCTGAGCATCTACACTTTGTTACTAGCTGATAAAGATGCTGACTTGTTACCTATTTTGTTACTAGATCATAACAATATTAATCTGCCTCATGTTAAAGCTTCTCATTTAAGAAATATGAGCAGTGTACAGAAGAAAATAACTGCACAGAGTCTGGTTTCTCTACAAAGCACATTGATGTCAGCCAAAGACAATATAAGTAATGGGCTGTCAGCATTAGCGCCCTGATGTGAAATTATCCTGATGTTGGTGAAATTTTCGAAGCTCACCCTATTAAGCCAGAAACTTATTACCTTCAGAACAGCGTAAACAACTGTACCCATTGTAAAATAAATGATACCAAAATAGTATCATTAAGCTGTTAAGTCAAATTTGACATTGCTGAAAGTTCAAAATCAGTGACATGTATGGATGGTAACAGATTTAGATGAAATATAGACATACAGAAATAACCTATCCCAACTTTACAGGCCTCTCTAGATGGAATATAGACATACAGAAATAACATATCCCAACTTTACAGGCTTCTATGTACTCAAATGTATTGGAGGCTCTACGTCAATCAATCCAATAATAAAATATATTTGGTTGATTCGAATCGAAACACTGAATATACCTAGCAGGGGCTTTATGTGACGACTTCTCTGGATATAACATCATTGACTGAAGTAAAGCCAGCCTGTAATATCACTTTGGAACTTAATATTTAGACAAATGATGTGCTACTGACAAGTCTGGAACTGAATGAGGATTCTTAAATGAACTTTAAAGGTTAAATTTATCAAGTATTACATTGTTAAATCACATTTAAAAAAATCAACTACTTTTACTTAATTGTGCCTGTTTTAAAGCTTTATAGATTTTATCACATAGAAAGTTAAATATGTTTTTACCTAGTCAGCATTTATAAATTCACCCAAATCTAGTGCTAAAGACCATTCTATCAACACATATCATATGTATAACCAATCAAGTGACTAAACATACATTTCTAATGGCTTTATTATTTTATTCATTGTAATTTTTTTTAATGAAATGATCAAAAGTATTTTTTTTTACTATGACAGTGTATTTAAAATTATTAGTCAAACTGGGTGCAAGAAATATGGATTATGCCTCTAAGACATTGGGTTTAAATTTTTAGCTCTAGGTGTCCACATAGAAAACAGCATTGTCTTTATCATACCACTAAAAAATTTAAATATATTTATGGCTTATTTGAGGACTGTTTTTAAAGTTATTAGTCAGCTGTGATTTAATGTGAAAAGAATTGGGTTAATCTAATTATCTATTATGGGTTATGTCAATTATTTTTAGTTATAACATTAATAAAATGAATATAACATATAACTAGTATTATTAAAGTGTATTATTCAATGATTTTAAAAAAAAATGTATTTCACTATAATTATTCTTAATTATACAAATTAGAGAAACTCACAAAAGATTTGTTCAAAACCCACATTTTAGCATCCACATGTATGATACATGTGTTATGTTTTAAAATTAATTTTTCATATGACAGTTAATTTTATCAAATTGTCTTGCATCTTTAACTACCATGACTTCAACTTAAGTTTTAATAATCATAGGCATAGCTACTAATCAAATAGTTATATGTTTAATTTTCAACTAATATCTTTATTATTTTTTTTTAATTACTTAAAAATGTGAAATAAATGTCAGTAAAAAATTAAAAGATCTACCATTAATCCTTTTTTTTTGTCAGTTTTAATTTTATTAGTAATATTGCTGATATTCTCTTATTATGTCCATACAAGTAATAAGTATGAGACGTCTTAGTAACTTAAATAGCATTTGGTTTGGTAATGTAATATAAAACAAAAAAAAAAAAAATTACTGAAAACTTAAACAAGAAATATTATGAACACTCGTAAATAAAAAAGTTTGTTTTTTCTAGCAAGGCCACTGACACTATCTATGGCATGGGAATGATCGTGCTTTGCAGTTATATTCTTTTTCGGTCAAAATTAGTTTATTTTCTATATTGGACCAAATCAATTGTCGCACATAAATTTAATCCCCTCTATGGTGTCAACACTAAAAAGTAATTTAAAGCAGGAATTTTTTTTACAGTTCATTAATAATGTCATTAGTACTGTCCCGTTTATTAAGTTTTATTATCGGTAGCTATCGAGGGAATGTAGCCTTGGTTCCACAAAATGGCGATTTGTACTCTATCACGCTGAAAGCTGGAGATGTTTTTGGTGTATGGTGAGCTTGGAACTGATTTTTTTTTATCATTATTCTGTGAAAGTTTTTTGCTATCTCATAACCATACTTTAAAACTTTTTTTTTATTAATTTTATGTGTTCATTTTCATTTAATGTCCCTGACATTTTATTTAGCATGCCAGTTCTCATTCATATTCTGTAGAATGAATTTTTATTTACATTAGACTGTATGGTATAACATTTTTATTGTCTATGCTAATTAATCACCAAATTTGTTTAAACATAATTATCTTAAATATAGCATTTATTATCTGTTCTGATTATAGAAAAAGTGTTAAAAAAAAACCAATATGCTCTTTATAGATTTTCTTTTTTTTATAGTAAGACTGGTCATAATAATCATAATATTTATTTATTATATAATCACAAACAAATCACTTGATTTTTTCTAAATCAATTTAAATTCTCTTCCAAAGCAGTATGTATTTTAAATTACTAACTTTGTTTTACTAGGGCTTTATATAACACATGATAGTTTTATTTTTTCCTGTTTTACTCCATTTAATTTTTTTTCTCCGATCAATATAAAACCCTGTAATTTCATTACCCTTTGAGATATGTTACTCATATTTGGTATGCTTCTTAAATGGATGTTTTATGTTTGCTTTACTTATTACTATATTAGTTTATTTACATTTTTAGCCAGTTTGAAGTTATTATCTTATGCAGATTTTTGTTGTTGTTTTTTTTTTTCATTTTTACACCATCATATATATTTATCTAGCTACATGTTTTCTTATTTTTCTAATACGAAATTGAATGATCTTTCAAATCATAGCTTTAGAATAGTATATTTACTTACAGTTATTCATGTAAGTTGTCATTTTTTGTTTTTCTCGATTTTTGTTCAATCTACTTCAGTACTTAAAACACAATAGCTTATAACCATTAGAGGTATGAGGCTCATTTTTGTTATGCTTTTTTAAAATAGATAAATACAGAAGTGGTTGCGAGATAATTCAATTTCAATGATTATTTTTTTAAATTTTGTCCATTTTAAGTAGGTACTTCAATAAGAAAATTCAAAATATTAATATAAAAGTTTAATATATTTCATTAGATAGAGCTGGTTACTAGCTTTCCAATGATACATCACTTATTATTCTATGTCTTTTAGAACAGAAGTTATGATTTTTTTTCAGGTCTAAAAAGGGGGTCACTTTTACATAAGGAATATAAAAAAAACCTGTGACCGAAAACTCAATGTGCTTCAGATAAAATTGCATATTTTTTTAATTACTGAATGTATATACCTCAAATTTACAACATAGATACTTTGATGTGTTGTGCTTATTGTCAAGTATTAATAAACTAAACGTTTTAAAAAATAAACTAAAGAAAATTTTTTTTTATTTAGAATTTGAAGGCCGAAATAAACATTTTTGTACTAAAAAAACTGTAACTTTTAAACTACTTAAGCTACAGGCCTCAAATTTTAAATTTATATACTATATAGAATGGTTATTAATGTACTTTATACTATTAAGCCTTCATTTTGAAAAAAAAATTTTTTTTTTTTAATTTGATGGTCAAGATTAACATTTTTATGCTAATTTTTTTTTTAATTTTTGAACCATGAAAGATAAAAGAGTGAAACTTTCAATTTAGATACTTTAATGAATGGTGATTAATGTGCCTTAGTAAGAACATTTTCATCTGGAAAAAAAAAAAAAATTTTTTTTTTTTAAATTTGACAGCCGAGAGTGCATTTTTTTCTTAAAAATGTACAACTTTTCAACTAATTAAGTTATAGACCTCAATTTTTTTCTATAATTTAAAACAGTACAATGAGAATAATTAATTCAAGGCATGGTACTGATCTTGAACATTTTATTTTATTAATTAATAAATACTTTATAAAAATGAGGCTGATTGCGATGGCCGACAGCTGGCATTTTTTTTGCCAATTTATATATTTGGTGCTTAAGAAAAGAATACATGATTAGAATTTTCTGCACCAATTTTTATAAAACATATTCATGTTTCACTTAAAAATTCCATTTGTCATCTAAGTAATTTCTGGACATCTGTATCTGCATTAATTTCAATATTAACTGCTTCCAGTCACTTGAACTGTTAGCTTGCCATGCTTCCTCACTGTTCTGACATCTATTACTGAAGCTGAAACTTTGAAATGCATACATGATTACTCTATTGTGTTTTATAAATACACTGTGTAAAACTATTGCAGTTATTTTTCTTATCAATTAGATTAAAGATAGATGGACGTTTATTATATGACTTTAATAATGGCCCATGACAGTAGTTAGTACAAAGTCAGCATGTTATGACTTTTTATTCAGTCATCTTTGTATTTATTTAGACAAAGGAATACTAGAATTTGTTTAAAATTATGACAAGGATGTTAGATCTTGAATAATTGTTAAAGATTAATGTTGATTTAAAAAAAAATGTGTGTGAAATAACAAATAAAAAAAGTTAAATTTGGCTCTTCCTGTCTCTAGGCGTCCGCCATTTTGTTTGTTTATACTCAGTTTATAGGCCGAAAATCGTAACTTTAAACTGAAATTGAAGCATAAGTGGATTAATAAAATTACTTAGTTAAAAGTTATTCTTATGTTATTTTGAATTTAGAATCGAAATAAATATGTTTGAAGATCGTCGCTCTCAGTTTTATATCAATAATAATGATATTTCAGTGCGGCCGCTATATAATCTTAGTAAAATATGCATCGTAATTCAAACTACTATAACTTTAAAGGGAAATGACTAAATGTAATAAAATTTCCCACTTATACAAATTAAAGGATGGGGAATTCAAAAATATATGTTTTATTTTTGTCGTAAAAATAAATAAAAAGTTATAAAATATCAACTTACCGTTAATTGCCATGTTAAAAAAAAAAACTTCCGGTACTTCCAACATATATCGATAAAAAAAAGAAAATCACAAGCAATCATCCTATTACTTAAAAATATGTACTTTAATGCATGTTTTCCACATAGTTTTCTTTAAAATGCTACAAATACACAATCACCTAACCAGACAGCACAGTGGAACCATGTTTTCGTTATACCATTTCCGGGGCTGTTGAAAACATTATCGGAAATAGGTTTGATATGTTAGTTACCTCAGAATTATACACGTTATACAATTATTTATTTATCTTAATAAAGAAAAATGCAATTAAAATCTTATGACAACCATTTGTTGTACTTGATTTGTTTGTTATTTGACTGCAAAAAGTAAGTGTTTATCTATTATAGTTTTTTAGTATTAAAGAGTTTGAATTTATATGAAATATGATTGTTTGGTGGCCATTTTGAATGGTTGTCATGGCAACTGACAAATTGACAAGGTTAAAAGTACTTTTACCTTTCCCTAATGTATTAATTATATCCTAACAGATTTCTTTAAAGTTTTATTTTCTCTTATTCCCGCCTGGTGTCTACCCTTAACTACTGACCAATGGTTTGAGAAAGTATGTACTAGTCAACCACAGAATTCTTAAAAAGGCTGGATCTGATTAGAGAATTGCTAAACATTCCAAAGTTAGTTAAACAGAGTACTCACATTGAATAGAGATACGTTTACAAGGCATGGGACTTTTTTAAATTTACTATTTATGAAGTTAGCACTGGGCATGACATCAAATTTCGATTGTTTATCATCGAAAGGGTAAAATTAAACATGATGGCATATTGCAGACACCTGAGCTTGACCAGTTCCATCTGGTAGTTTCGTTAACCTCTTCCGCAATAACATAACTTCAACTCTGGATAAAGAAGGAAGAAAAATAACGTTGTGACAATAACATCAGATTCAACTGTCAGCAGACCCTGAGCCCTTTTGCTACAAATACAAAGCTTTAAATAATGAATAAAAACAAAACAATGAATCTTTTATTTTGTGAATGTTTGTATTAGAGTATTAGAATCATCAAATGTTAACTATTAAATCCCAAAAGAATTATTACAGAAGGTTTTCGAAATATCAGGATATTGTAGATCATTTATTAGAACTTAGTCTAGATAACAAAATGCATATGAGTATGTAAAATTAAATCTAGTGTTGCATAACATGCACCCATGGGCGTCGCTAGGAATTTTTCCAGAGGGGGGCAAAAAAAATACGTTTTTTATATTAACTGACAATGCCATACAGGTTTATTGCTCAATTGAATCCAAGTTAAGTATAACATTAATTATTTATTTTGACATAAATAAATGTATTTGAAAATTGATACATTTTGACTACAAGCACAAGCATGTTACGATTTTAATTTTTTCTTGTTTAATTTGGCCTTCTGTAGTTTGATTTGTCCTTCGAACATGTTTTTGACATTCAGGTTTTTTTTTTATAATCTGGCAACTCTTGTTAGTTTATAATCGTCAGCCGCTAAGTGAATTTTTAAATTTATCCTAAATTAATATGAAAAGATGGATATCAGAAAACAAATGTACAGGATCAATAAAACGAAAAGTAGAGCAATTGCGGATTCCGAAAAGCCGTTTTTAGAAGATTTTAGGGCGTTTGCAGTATCTGAATTATCACATGCATTGAGGACAACAGTAGCCTACAAGTTCAACAGCAAGACACAACTTAAGAAACTATTTCTAATTTGATTGTCGCTATCAGTTCTTCATTTCCTAAATTGGATATTAGAAACTATGTCTTGACATACGACGTTTCAAATGAGTTGATTTGCTGCTGATCCTTGATTGTTCGACCCCTGAAAAAAAAATAATTTTTAGAGCTGAAAGTGGTGGAAACAGAGGCTTTAGATTTGCTTGGTTATCAAACTATTCATCATGGGCTTTATACTTGCAAATGTTAAAAGGTGGCTTTGCGAATTGTGAGTGTTATTTTCGCAAAAAGTAATTCCAGGATTTCAGGGAACTTTTGTCATCATACCATGCACAAAATTAATAGATTTCAACGAAGAGTCCCGTGACTGCCCTGCGCAGGGGCCCGAAATTTCTGTCAGTGGGCCTGTCGGAAACTTCATAAAACACTATGAACGAAATTTGTGGGTCTCTCTTGCGTGAAGACATTGTTCGTGAAGCAAATAATTTAGTTGCGTTTGCTATACTTGCCGACGAGACAATGTAATTTCAGGCATTGAGCAGATGTCACTTGGTGTTAGATTTGTCAAAGAACACCATAATTACAAATTCATTAGAGTTTGGATTAGATACAGCCCCGTAGCGTGAAAATTGTACAGCAGGGGCCAGTCATTCTACAGCATGGGCCAAGCTATAGTGGGGGGGGGCAGGAAATAAAATTTACTAAGTAGAGCAAACAAGCAGAGTGGCCATGCAGGCTCCCTTGCCCCCCCCCCCCCGCACGCCACGGGCCTGACTAGATACGACAAATTTTGTTGATCAAGGATAAGACGGATGTTCTACAATGGCAAGTAAAGAAGGAGCAGTCCAAGCAATAATTCGAAAAAAGACCCAAAAGCATCAATAGTACATTGCAGTTCACATAAATTAAATCTTGTCATGAATGATTTAAATAATGTGAATGCTGTACAAAACACAATAGGAAAAATTAAGTCAATTAAAGTTTTTTATGAGAAATTAATCAGCGAAGAAAACTAATTCCAAATGTTCCTTTGCTATGTGAAACTAGATGAACACATAAATATAAAAAGTTTGCGAATTTTGGCTGAAAATGTGACAGAAATAGTTAAAAAACTGGAATAGTTAGAACAATCTGAAAAAAGTAAGCAAGTTTCACATCGGTTACTTTGTACTTAAGAGGTTAGAGTTGGGGTACAATTGTTGTTTGATTAGTTATTATACAAAAATATTCATCAAACCTAGAAGCTGTAACCCAAAAATTACAGAATTACAGTCAGTGCATTTAGATTTAATGGCAGTACAAAAATACATTGAAGAATGGTTGACTACAATGGCTGATGATCGACAGAATTGTGATGACAGGTATAAGGAAATTTTTAAAGTTACAAAAGGTGTTGTAGAATGTAGATGACATAGGTGTCGACATTCAACGTCCACGACAAGCTGGAAGACAAATGAACAGGAAAAATGCAAAAGTTGATTTGCCTAAGGATTATTTTAGGATAACTGTTTTTACACCATACCTTGACTCTATCAACTGGAAACTGGTTTTTGTGTAGAAAATAAACCAGCATTTTCCCTTTTAGTTTTGCATCCCTTTTTGATGACAAAACTAGAAAGACTCGAATTTATGGACCAAGCCGGGGCTATCGCTGAATATTACGCATTTGACAATCTAATCGAGGAGATTGAAACCTTGTATGGCATATGGAAATGTAAAACTAGTAATGAGGAAAAACCAATTTTTTCCCAGTATTAAAATGGCTTTTTTGGCAGCATTGACTTTTCCAGTAACAACATGCACAATCGAGAGATCATTGAGCACTCTAAGACACAATAAAAATGTAGCTACGTTCAACAACTGGTGATGATCGTTTATCTGGTCTTTGTACGATGAGTATCCGCAGATAAAGAATATCTCAAAACAGAGAAAAAATAAAAGAAAATGTTATCAATCGATTTGGACAAATACCAAAACGTTTAAAATGTTTGTTCCAGAATAAATAGTTTAAAATTATTTCTGTATCAGTGCAATTTATAATTTTATACTCTATTATCTTAGTATAGTAACTGTTCAACACTGAAACCATTCTTTTGAAAATGACAATAACGTAATATGTTATACTTGAAGATATACTTCTTTTTTATGTTTGATATATGTACATGTTCTTCAATGAAATAAACTTTCAAGAAATTTTTCCAAAATATAATCAAATAAACATTCAGTAAATCCCCCCCCCCCCTAGATACGCCCATACATATTTGTACTATTTATTTAATTAATTTTCAAAGTATTATAAAGAATCATAAATATAAGTAACAACATGATGTAAGCTACATTTGAATGGTGTTTCAAGCAGGCCCGTAGCCAGGAATATTGGATTGGGGGGGCCGAAGACATTTTCGGGGGGGGGGCGAAGAAATTTTTTTCGGGGGGGGGGGTGCCGAAGAAATGATCGGGGCGGATCTAGACAACTTTGACGTGGGGGAGGGGGGCAAAACTGTTTTCATTGTTGAAAATTGGTCTTAGAACAAAAAGTATTTCGATAATTTAATGATGTATTACCTAAACTTGCGATAACGAAGGGGGGGGGCACAAATGGAGGCGGGAAGCGCCGAAAACTTATGAACGGAGAGGAGGGGTTCTGGGAGGGGAGCTCACTGAGCTCCCCTCCCCAAGAAATTTTTTGCAGTTCCATGTCTGGAATGGTGCATTTTAGTACCGATTGTTTAGCTATTAATTAGAAATATAATTTTAACTACGTTTCAATAATGCATGGCATGTTGCAGTTTTGTTAAAAATAATTTAAATAGTAAAGAGTTTTAATGATAAAAATTTATTGAGGCTGAGCAATTTCTGATTCCTGTTATAAATATATTGACCATTTGTTCTGCTACACAATTGTTACATAATAGATACCTGATTTATATTATTATACTGTTTGTTTAACGTACAACCCGGGAAGAACGACAAAGATGCATGAATAAAGCTTAGCTATTTGTGTGATATTTCTTATAAAATATTGAAAACAAAGAACAGATCTATCAACAACAACAGTCGCAATTATTCAATTTAAAATAAAATTAATTCTGCTAAAAAGTAAATTTGTAAATTAAATAACATCACTCAGAAATCACGGAGTTTGTACTTTATTATTTTATCATACATATGTATAAAAATGAAGTCAGAAGCCAATGTTATTTTATTAACTTATTTAAGTTGCTAGTTGTCCTCAGAAGATATCAATATATAAAACTATTACAAGGTTGCGAACAGGCCCATCGACAGAAATTTCGGGCCCCTGGGCTGATATTAATATTTTAAAAAGTTGATTGGCCAGCTCAGTCCGGGTCCCTCAAACTCGCCGGGTCCCTGGGCATTGCCCCCCCCCCCACTCGTCGGCACTGGTTACAAACTTATATTATTATACGTTTCAAATTTGCAAACTTCGTGGTTTAGCCAGCCCCGTAGCCAAGGGGGGCACTGTGGGGCCGTGCCCCCCCGCTAGGTGTGGAGTGCCCCCCCCACTTAAAAAAGAAGAAAAAGAGGAAAAAATAAAGAAAAAGTAAAGGTGCCCCCTTGCTGGGTATTGGTGCCTCCCTGCTTACTTTGACCTGGCTAAGGGCCTGGGTTTAGCACTGAATTTACCTAAAAATGCTTCAGCATTCAGATTGTCTGTTAAATCTTTTTCAAATGCAAGCAGGAAAAGATTGCTTAGACGCTTTTGTAACATTGATCTGCGATATGGGGTGAGCATTCATGTAAGGGTTGAGAAACTGCTCTCACACACGGCTGTTGAAGCACCAAATGCCAATGCTGCCCAAAAACCCAGAATTGAACTTTAATAAGATTCAATCTTTTATGCCCAAAAATTAGATAAGCTATATATGTAAGTATATATAAATAGCCTGAATGATTGCCAAAATATAAACTTTTAAGTTTTTATTATTATTGATTTATTAAACAAAATGATTGATGTTTTATAGCCGTTATTATAAAAATTTTGTAAAAAAACTCAAATCATGCACGGGGGGGCTCAGGTCATGCACGGGGGGGGGGCTCAGCCTAGATATAAATAGATTTTACGACGTCGTAAAATGCACATGGTTGCAAGACAACATATGAATTATCGTATTATGACCTAGTTACTTGTTGCTACGGCTATGTCATCAGTTAGACTTGAAAAGTGTGCGACTGGTGAAAGGGAAATAACTAGTACAATTGTAATCCTTTCAGTACAGATTTAAAGCCAATTTTCAAATTACGATAGGGATACGATTCCAGATGTCGCTCAAATAATAAATATCTTTTTTCTATAGATATGTATAGGGGAATTCGTATGTAATTTTCTGAAATAGAACATGCATGAACAGTTACACGTAAATTACACGATTAATTACTTCCAGATGTCAACAATTTTAAAGTAATGGCATATTTAAATATATTTTTTTTGGTAATAAAAACCAATATTTTCCTCAAAAGTACGATTCCTTTCTTAAAATCAATATAGTACATATATTTAAACAGTGCCAAACTTGGGGATTTGGTTGACGGGGGGGGGAGGGGCTTGCTCTTTTTTAGGGTCCCCTACATTTTAACATTCCACATCATGACATATGAGATAATATATTTAAAATTTACTGTAAAAAAACTGTTAACCCCCCTCAAGCTAGGGCCTGGGGGAGCTTTCGAAGTGGGACCCCCACACTCCCTAGTTACACCTCTGCATTTAACATGTTTATGCTTTTATGTTTTTATTGAAAAAAAATTTATTGACAACAATAACCATATTTTGACCATAAAGAAAAAAAAATCGATTAGAGTAGAACAAATGTATATTGCTACGGAAATTCATGAGGAGCTTTGTTTTCGATAGAGACCACTTATTTTTTGATAGAGTACTGCGAATTCCACCCCCCCAACACACACAGTCACACACACTGAGAATCAACACATATTAAAGTCTATTTCTAAAGCGTGTTTGGATAATTTGGCAGTGATGGGCAAAAGTTACAAAATTTTAACTAAAATGTAACTAACTTTTAGTTAAACTCTTTTTAAAAAGTTAAATAGAAAGTTTAACTTCTTTTTATTTAAGTTTAGTTAAATCATCAGTTTAACTACACCTTTTAAGCTATAACTAAAAAAGTTTAACTAAAATATTGTAACTAAAAATATTTCCTTTCCATTTATTGAATATTTTGGAAAATTTCAAATTATCATGTGAAAATTTTGTCTCTGGCCTTTTCTTATTCATAAAATTTCTTTATTTAATGTCCTTGGTTTTTGTATTTCCTTCTACACTTTAGGCGCGTTGTTTCGATCAACCGGTGCACCACAACTGCAATTGTTATGAAACAGTGGGTTTTTCATGATGTATCAGGATCTTTACAACGACTTGGTTGATGTCAAAATGGCCGACATAATGAACAAATTTTCACACTTTAAACAAAAAAAAAAATTCAATCAGTTCTATTATCAATGTTGTTGGAAGACATGATGCCTTTAGCTACTGTAGAGCGCAGCGGATTTAATAAATTTTGTGCAAAAATAGTCGACGTACGCTTGCAAGAAGAGTTACTTTATGAAGAACAAAAAATATTTTAATGGACGAATTAAAAAAAAAATTATTTCATGTACAGCAGATTTATGGAGCAGCCATAACAGAGGTTTTCTTATTATGACAGTTCATTATGTTAATCCAAAAAAACATAGAGTGTCAAGCACGCTTGTATGCAGATGTTTTGAAAATAAACACACCGGAGCAAGAATTGCACAAAAGGTTGTGGGCATATTGAATGAATTTGGTATCACTTCTAATGATATGCATCACAACACAAAATATGCTGATATTGCAGAAGAGGAAGCTGGTGTAACATTTCTGAACCCAACCTGTACACGTTGGAGTTCGAGCTACCTTTCGGTGCAATTTATTGTTGATATTGGAATTGAAAAAGTTCGTCAGTGTCAACACAAAATGCTTTTAGAACCAATTTCAGAAGATGATATGATCTTTTTGGAAGCATATGTGCGAGTTATAAAACCAGTGGCAATGGCGATGGATATGCTGCGAAATGAAATTGACAGTTTTATTGGTATGGTTATTCCAACTATTAAGGGTGTTATATACAAGCTGAAATGTATGAATGAAAAATTAATGGTGCCATTAATTAATGTGCTTATAAATGGTTTAAAAACACGTTTCCAAGAAGTTTTTAAATCTGATGATTATAATTTGGCAACTATGCTCCTACCAAAGTTTAACTTACATTATCTAGACCCAAATGAGAGATTCTCAAAGAAAGAACTACTCATACAGACTTATATCACATGCCATCTTCCAAACTAGAGCCAATGGAAGCTCAAGGTGGAACACATGCACTTTTGTCATCAGATGTATAAGGTGATTTATACAGTTACATGCATGAAGATCGACAGCCAGAAAATACAGTTGAAATTGTCAGTGAAGTCGAACTTTATTTCAGAAACTCTTCTTCAGAAAATTCTTCATTGCCTTCATATCCACGATTGGCTGCTGCATTTTGTGGATACAATGCAACACTTCCCAGTAGTGCAGCCGTTGAACGACTTTTTAGTATTACGGGCCAACTATTAACAACAAGAAGGTGTAAAATGTCCGATGTTCTTTTTGATGAATCAGTTTTTCTTAGATATTAATAAAAAAAAACTAGTTTGAAAGTTGTTATTGTTATAAATCTTTTGAAAATGTTAACATTATAACAAAATGATTAATGTGAATAATATTGATATTTTCATTAATTTACCTATTTATTGTTTATTAAACCTTTAAAATTTTCATTCAAAAATATTTTTGTTAATATTCACTTAACTTAAAAAGTTAGTTCAAAAAAGTTAAACTAAAAAATAAAAGTTTTAGTTAAAAGTTACTCTTTTGATAAAAAGTTAGTCAACTGATAGTTTAACTACTTTTAAAAAAGGTTGTTACAACATTAGTTTAACTATTAAGTTTTAGTTACTGCCCATCACTGTTATTGGGAATGGTTAAAAATATTTGTTTTCGGATTTTCTTTTTAAGTTTTAAGATGATTAAAACCGGAAAAAAACAACTCATGATACAAGTAATTTTGAAGGATTACAATATTCAATTTTTTTTTACCATTTAATGTAAGGTAAAGCTATCTATATATATCAAGGGGAGAATACAGATTGTGCGAAGCCTATATATTACTTTATTTTATTCCAATCGTGTCTAATCTGTCTATATGGATTTACTTCCTCAATCAAATGTCAGTTTGTTATGTTTTATTTATAGGTCAGTGCATCATTGATAGTGAAATATTGATTTACAGTCGATACACCTTTTAGTAACGATAAAAATAAAGAAAATGCCAGTTATAGACTAATACCATAATGATACTGTAAAAGAAGATCATTTAAATAATAAAACAAAATATCATTTAAATAATAAAACAAAATCAATAGTCAACTACGTATGGCTGAACTTCTAACCAAAGTTCAAGGACACAACTGTCACAACAGTTGACAATAAGAAAAACATAAAAACAGACACAGGCGTATGTTTTTTTTTACTACATTTTATTTTTAAAATATGCCCTTTAGATAGTTTGAATTATCGTCATTACATATATATGTAACATGAGAAATCAGCATTTCAAATAATAGAACTATAATTACGAACATAGCTCCATTATAAATCATTGTCAAACTCGCATTTAAAATATAATAAAACTAGTGCAAGGGTTTGGCCCAGATATAAATAGATTTAATCTTCTGCATTTCAAGGGCATTCACAAAATAACACGCTGCTATTTATAACGGCTTGATGGAAAATTTCATGACGTCGACAAGTGTGTTTGTACTGGTTGCTATGGTCGCATGTGTCGTAACAGTGAGTCAGTGCAGAATGGTTCGAAATTTAGTAGCAATGCAAGGGAAGTAATTGCTGAAAAAGACCGCCTATATTTTTTTTCAGTCAGAGTTATATCGACTGTGAAAAACTCAACTAAAATCATTGAATCTTTTTGTTAGGCTAATGTTCAATGAATATTGTTCATATTAGGCCCATGGACGTATTCAATGTAATATAAGGGGGGGGCATTTTTCCCCCTGTCCATTATGAAAAAATGTCATAAAGTTGTTACAATAAAAGTAAACTAAATTTCCTGAAAGTTTATTACATTAAAGTGTAATAACTTAACAAACAGCAAATGTACCCCAAACCTAACCTCTAAAAGCAAAATGTAACTAATCTGCAACTTACTTGCTTTTTCCAGATTGTTCTAAATATTCCAGTTGTTTAACAATTTCTGTCACATTTTATATTTATGTGTCCATCTAGTTTCACATAGCAAAGGAACATTTGGAATTAGTTTTCTTCGCTGATTAATTTCTCAGAAAAACACTATAACTGACTTAATTTTTCCTATTGTGTTTCGTACAGCATTCAAATTATTTAAATCGTTCACGACAAGATTTAATTTACGTGAACTGAAATCTACAATTGCTGCTCTTAGGTCTTTTTTCGAATTATTGCTTGGACTGCTCCTTCTTTACTTGCCATTGTAAAACATCCGTCTTATCCTTGACCAACAAAATTTTTCATATCTAATCTGGCCCGTAGCGTGCGGGGGGGGGGGCAGGGGAGCCTGGCCCTCACTGCGTTTTGTCTGGCCCCTCTGCTTGTTTGCTCTACTTAGTCAATTTTATTTCCTGCCCTCCCCCCGCTATAACTTAGCCCTTACTGTAGAATGACTGGCCCCTTCTGTAGAATTTTCACGCTACGGGGCTGTATCTAATCAAAATTCTAATGAATTTGTAATTATGGTGTTCTTTGACAAATCTAACACCAAGTGACATCTGCTCAACGCCTGAAATTATATTGTCTCGTCGGCAAGTATAGCAAATGCAACTGAATTAGTTGCTTCAAGAACAATGTCTTCACGCAAGAGAGACCCAAAAATTTCGATCATAGTGTTTTGTGTAGTTACCGAAAAAGCCCAACGACAGAAATTTCGGGCCCCTGGGCAGGACTGTCGCGGGATTCCCGTGCTGATAATAATATTTTCAAAAGTTGATAGGCCAGCTCAGTTCGGGCTCCTAAAATTCGCCATAAAGCTCTTCCGGGCCCCTAGGCATTTCCCCCCCCCCTGCAACCCTCTCGGCGGCACTGGTTGCCGAGATATACTTAGCACTACAAGAACCAATTGACAAATAATTATCTAGAACTTCATCTCCAGTTTCAACACGAAACTCTAACAGGGCGTAAAAATACCAGAATGTGATTCTTTTCCACGAAGTGCCAAATCATGCATGCCGCCAAAAAAAAAAAAGATTGTAGAAATGGAGGGACCCAGTTTGTTGCAATTTTCTTGAATTTGTCTTCTAAATGATGAGTTCAACTGCTCATCTATAGAAACTGCGTTGGCTACCAATAGTGCAACAAAATAGCTTGAATCCTTAATACGAGCCATGTGCTTTGCATGTGGCTACATGCATCTTTGTAGACATCTATTAATTTTGTGCATGGTTTGATGAGAAATAGAATTACTTTTTGCGAAAAAACACGCACAATTTGCAAAAGCCACCTTTTAACATTTGCATGTATACAACCCACGATGAATAGTTTGATAACCAAGCATATCTTAAGCCTCTGTTTCTACCACTGTCAGCTCTAAAAATCAAATTTTTTTTCAGGGTCGAACAATCAAGGATCAGCAGCAATTTCAACTCGTTTGAAAGGTCCTACGTCAAGTCATACCTTCCAATATCCAATTTAAGAAATGAAGAAGTGACAGCGACAATCAAATTAGAAAAAGTTTCTTCAGTTGTGTCTGGCTGTTGAACTTTTACTGTTGTCCTCAATGCATGTGATAATTCAGATACTGCAAACGCCCTAAAATCTTCTAATAACGGCTTTTCGAAATCTCGCGATTCCTCTACTTTTCGTTTTATTGAGCCTGCACATTTGTTTTCTGATATCCATCTTTTCATATTAATTTAGGATAATTAAAAAAAATTCACTAAGTGGCAGACGATTATAAATTAACAAAAGTTGCCAGATTATAAAAAAACCTGAATATCAACAACATTTTCGAAGGACAAATCAAGGTACAGAATGCCAAATTAAACAAGAAAAAAATTCAAATCGGAACATGCTTGTGCTTGTGGTCAAAATGTTTCAATTTTCAAATAATGTATTTTTGTCAATATAAATAATTAATGTTATACTTAACTTGGATTTAATTGAGAAATAAACTTGTATGGCATTGTCAGTTAAAATAAAAAAAAAACGTATTTTTTGCCCCCCTCTGGGAAAATTCCTAGCGACGCCCATGATTAGGCATATTTATTTATTACACTTAATTGCCAATTAATTTAAAATGAAATGTCATATTAAAAATGTCTAATTACATACACTTATCTTTTTTACCAAATAATTTATACTGTTTATGTAAATGTTTTTTCTCTTTTCTAAAGTTTACGATTTTAATCTTCTTTTTGTGAATATGTATTGTAATAATGAAATATACGATCCAACTCAATCGATATGCATGATGCATATAAATTAATAGAGGAATTATCATAAGCATTTTCTTTTTTGTTCTTGGATTAGAATGCGTCACCGATGCTTTCTTCTGTTCAAACATGCCATTTGGGTAAAGTCACACGCATTCGAGTGCAACCATATTTTTGTGCGTTTAATCTAATAGTATTATGGGCTCTAATATAACTTTGAAGTCTAAAGGTAGAAGTACGTATACGAATGCAGTGTGTACATGGTATGCTGGTAGTCGATGCAGGAACACTGTTGCCTGGTGTCTTTTAGCTTATGGTTCATTTACAGCTGGAAAGCATGCAGGAACGCCATTTGACTTTACCATTGCCGTGGTCTCAATCAAAATTTTATTTCATCTTCCTTTTCGATTCGTTCATAAGACTAGCTCTATGTGAAACACTTGAATTGGTGAACTTTGTGTGTACATACGAATGATATAGCCGGACCATATTAATGGTCTCATTCAGGCCCGTAGGATGCGGGGGGAGGGGCAACCCCCCTGCGTTTTATCTGCCCCCCCCCTCTGCTTGTTTGCTCTACTTAGTAAATTTTATTTCCGCCCCCCCCCGCTTTTGCCTGGCCTCTGCTGTAGAATGCATGGCCCCTTCTGTAGAATGCCTGGCTCCTGCTGTAGAATTTTCATGCTATGGGGCTGGTCCCATCATAATCATTGTTTCAGTGAATGCTATGTCAACTATCTTTAGGACCTTTTTGCTGGTAATTTTGTCCTGCTAGAACTTTAGTGAAAGTGTTTAAGTAGATTGATTAACTTCCTGTCCATGACTAACAGCCACATAGGAGAGATGTTAGGGTCATTGCCCTATAGACTTTTAGTTCGGAGTAGGGCTTGATTTGCCATTTTAATAATCATACTGATATTTTGGTCTAGAAATACTTTATTGTAAAGTGTACATCCAAGGCACCGGAAAATGGTGATATTTGTAATATGACCCCATATTTTGTTATGCTAGAGTATTAAACTTCTTGACATTGTGCAGACTGATAAATCGATTCATTAAATTAAAATTTACAACCAATTAATCAACGAATTTATATTTATACAGATAAATACACATATTTTTTTAATTAAAACAAATGTTTCATATATATATATATATACAGAGGCGTCCCTAGGGGTTTGGGGGTCCGGGGGGCTTGGCCTTTTTGGGGGCCCCTGCAGATTTGGCATACGACCCCTGGGGGTCCGCGAAGCCTTTACTGGGGGTCCGCAAAGCTATTTGAAAAAAAATCATCGTAAAATATATACATATATAAAGTACCTAAAGTTGGGATGGTGGTCCGTCAAAAATGTTTTTTTCAAGTGGGGGTTCGCGGAGTACATAAGTTTAAGAACCTCTGATCTAAGTCAATGTTGTCTTGTATTTTTGACTTCACTGACATTAAAGCCATGCTGCTAAGCCTTTCTTGCGTCATTGTACTCCTGATATAGTTTTTGATTGACTTTGAGTTTTGAGAATAATCTCTCACATGATGCAATGGAAGTGGCCTGAGTTAGCAGTATTCGGATGGAGGTTGCAAGGTTTGAGCAAGCATCATTATCATATGAAGCCAGCTTCCTCAAAAAGTCAGTTGGTGATTGTGGTCCTGGTTTGTTGATGAAAGTGCTCTTGCATCAATGACACCATTGAAAAAAAGTGATTTGCCTGTTCGTCATCATACAAACAGGAAAAAGTAACAGTTTTTCATCAGTGTGTAATCATCCATAGAATTCAAGAGGTGTCTTGGTTTAAGAAGAACCCCAAAGGTGCCCACATGGTTTTGCAACCTTTGGAATCTATCCTTTATCTCCATATGAAGTCTGTCAAGCACTTCTGTCGCAACATTTTTGAATTGCAGTTCTATTTACAGTCCTACATCAGAACTCAACTCCCCATCAAGTCTTTTCTTTCTTCTGGTTGTTTTGCCTACAGGAAATCCATAGGATTAAATTCCTTCTTTTGCTCTTTCGATGGATTGGGTGATCAGTTTTGTCCGTTTCTCATCATTTTGCAGAAAGCATGAAAGGGTCTTAATCTCTTCAACATCTTTGTCAAGCTGCAAGGAAATTGACGACGTAGCTTCTTCTCTTGAGTACCACCATGTAGGCCTACTACTCTCCTTTTTTTAGTTTCCCGGCTCCAGTTTCTTTCAGTTTGGTCTCTGGGGTGAATTGGAAAAAAAGGTTGAGCAATTCATGAAAAAAGGTGACAATTTCTAGATCTATTTCAGCAGAATGAAGAGCTGCCAAGTTGAGAGAGTGATTATCACAGTTCAGAAATGTTACGTTTGGATTTATGTCTAAGAGACGTTTCTGCCGGCCAGACCGACGGTCACTCATTGTGGCTGCGTTATCATAGATTTGATCTGTGCACAGATTTAAAGTCTAGTTCAATGTCTTAAAGAGTTTTCAGAACAAGTTCTTCATTATGTTGTGCATCTTGCTTCACAATTTCAAAATAACCAAGGAATGACTCTTTTATTTCAAAATTCTCGACATCCAAGTTACGAACTTTAAGGGATACTTGTTCTTTGTGAGAAACATCTGGAGTGGAATCAAACATCAGAAAAAAGTAACAAACTTGCTTGACTTTCCCAACAATTGATTCCCTATCTTTATTGCCCATCAAGCTTATGAACTCATGTTGAATTATTCAAGTGATGTTACGTAACTTCATCAAATTCTGCAAGAAATTTCAAAGATTCTAGAAAGTTCCCAGGACTTGGAGAATCTAGTACTTCTTTGTGGCCAAGTAAGTTTGAGTTGGTTTTTGCTAAGTACTTGACAGCTGTTGGTACACTGCTGTATCTTTATATAAATTAATTGAATGGTTATACTTATCTTCGCCATGTTCATGGTCTTCTATGTTTTCAATGCTATTATCAGCTTTCTTCTTAAAAAACCCATCAAATTTTCCTTGATTTTGCAGCCTCTCGTCTTTCTGTAGCACGCTTTTTCCGTTTTGTAGTGTTAAAATAAAAAAAAATTGGAAACTCGTTTGGGGGCCCCCCCTCAAGCGGGGGCCCGGGGGGACGTTCAAATTTGGGCCCCCCTCCCCCACCCTAGCTACGCCACTGTATATATATATATATATATATATATCACTTTAAAAATAAATAAGCAAATTATTATTTAAAGAAATGAATCAGTAAATTCAAAATTTATTTTAAAAAAATGACTTCTTAAGTTTAGCCTCTTCCTGAACACACCCAGCTTAAGAAAATCTTCTCTCTGATTATTCGATTTCCGATAAACATACAGTTTGCGGATCTATTCTGAAAGATTTTTCCATATTGTTGGATTCACTTTATTACCAAACCTACAGTTAACAGCACTTTTGTCGAAATTTTTCGGAACACGTTGGTACAATAGTATTGGTTGGCTCTCACCTGTGCCAATAGCTTCTTACTGTTCTTACTCATAACGTATCCACGTATGGATGTAATTTTTGTATCTGATGATCGAACATTCTAAAATTCACAATGGGTACAAAACAATGGTACCATCGCTAAAAGTGTTGCGCAATACGTGCTCATTTGTATGATACATTTAAGAAATATAATTTCCTAACACACCAGTTGGAAAGGTTTTCACACATTGCTTTTACTTTCATTGCCGAAAAAAAACGTATTCATCTGTTCATAATATCCACAAATTTCTGGATACACGCTTTACTTGCCATGTCTCGAAACAAAGTTAAATTAGAAAAAAAAAGCTTAATTCGGAAAATTTGTTACTGGAGTACAGTATAGGTTTCATCAAAGTATAGCGTAATATGAAACAACGTTAATTAAACGAGGTTATCTCATTATGTAAATAATGGGGTTAAGGTAAGATAGATAGAACATTGGTCAGGTATTTCACCATTAAATTTATTAATTATGTTTTAATAACAATATATTATTTCTTACAATTATAGAAACATAATAAACGAATATACATATAAAAATAAAATGAAGTTAAGTAAATTTTCAATTCGGATAATTCAGTCTCTTATGTATTTCCAATTTTCTGCCTTTTTTTAAATCAAGAAAACATCTAATGTAATTTGCATTTTTCATTTGGGTTTTGTAAGAAATGGATAAGGCATCCATAACACCAAGAACATCGCATTTTTCTAGATAATACTTTTCGGGTCTCAAAATAATGGATTTCAGACATCTAGTATTGTAATCTATGGGCCAGCTTAATGTTATGGCAGTTACATGCCAAATTAAAAGTTCACGTTTAGCGTCGGTGTTCGAAGTTTAAGTGGCTATTGACACACATTTATCACACGTATAAATCCATATTTGAACACAGGTTAGCTCTGTTATAACAACAGAGAGTGCTGCAGAGAGAGGTTAATTATGTGTTTAAACCCTCGCTTTAATCTCCGAAAGATGAAAAAATTACACTTTATTCCCTGAGTGATGTAAAATATATGCTATAATATTCTCCCAGTTATTTTGTTAATTTTTTCATTTAATATAATTTTTGAAAAAAAAAAAGTTTTTTTTTTAACTATCTTTGTAATTTTTTTTTTTTAAACTTTTATTTCAAGTTTTTTATTGCTTTTCAATTAAGGGTGTTTTATAATTATTTATCTATGCTTTCATCCCTTTAAAAATAATTACTCTTATTAATTAATTGCCGTTTATTTAACAGTTTCCTAAAAATAAATTTAGTTTTAATTTTCTTTTCTGTGTATCTTGACACCGTTAGCTGATTGTGTTTAAGTAGTCCTTTCGTTTAACAAATTTATGTAAGGCAACACGCAAAAAAGGCATGTTTTAAAATAAGGCGGCAAAATGTACATGATGTACAGACGATATAATGTTACATAAAAATGGTAAGTGCACATTTCATAAAAAAATCATCAATGTACACAACTGTAAAATTCAAAGTTTAATTATATTTTTATGTAAATAAAATGAAATAAAAACCACATACACAGCATAAAACTCATTAGATTTATCTAATTAGAGGCTATTTTTTTGGGCATCCATCGATTAGATAATAACGTAGTCATGTGTTAAAACATCAATAACAAAGAAATGTCCGCCCTAAACAAATAATACGATAAATATGAAGTGGTCTTATTAACCGGTTGGTTTACGAAAATCAAAAAGAAAGATGGCTAATAATTATATAAAATATTAATTTATAGACTCATCCTCGTTAGCTCCAAAGACACCAATGACATATTGAGGTAACTTTTAAAAAAGGGACATCCTATATAATGAATTATAAACATAAGTACAAGAAAAATAACGTTAGTGAAAAGTTACTATGTTGAAAAAGTATCTAATGAACGAAAAACAATTATCAGAGTCTTTAATTATTTATACTGTAAGCCATGTTTAAACGACATATTTTTACTAGTCCATAAGATAAATTTGTATTTGATATTTTAAATTTCGAATAAAAATATTATGAAAACTGTTTAATTATAAATATGCATCTACTTTTTGTTTGTGATGTTAAAGAGATATTTGTATGACGACCTTTTATCATCACTTTAGCCGTTAGTCAACAGTTATGCCGGATCCATTGAAAAAACAAAGAGAACTTTTATCAGAAACTGCTAAATCACTTACGGGTTCATCAGTTTAAAAGATACGTTTTTATACAGCACGACCATTAATCCTTCATCTCGTGTTTTTTTAGACAAGTTCTTCTTAATTAATGCTTTTTGGAAATCTTCATTTTAAATCTTGGGGAATTATTTATTGTTTGGGGTTAGGGGGTCAGAATTAAAAAAAAAAATTAGTATTTTATTAAAAAAAACTCTTTTTTATTTTTTTTGTTCCTTTGTATAAAGTGTATTTTAAAAACCCGTTATGGCTAAAACAAAAAGAAAATAAACTTTGTTCCACAAAAGCTTTGTTTCTGTGATCAGGATAATGATATCTTGAAATTCAAGTTTTCTATTCTTAGTAGTCTTCTAGAATATTCTCAAACTGCTAGAATTATCTGTTTTGAAAAAAAGTTCTTGATTCGCATTCGATACTGAATAGTCTTTTTGAATATTCTTTCAAGAAACGTTTAGAATTTTGTAGGACTGACACTAGTAGTCATACAAGTATAAAAGCGCAGGTGACTCAAACAACATTTTTATTTATGTTATTGCTCAGTTAGAAAATAAAAAATCGTAGGTAAAGAGCAATTATTGATTTAGACGGAATCAATATGTTGTTTGAACCAATCATATGAGTTCTGAAACGTATGTGGACAATTTATAAAGAAAAGAGCTAGAAAATATTCAGTGAAAGAATGTCGTTAGTTGTGCGAGGCTTACATGGCATAATTTGGTATGCCTGTCGGGGTGGTCGGACTTTTCGACCCCGGACAGTTCGACCCCTGTCAACCTATTTTAAAAGTGTTTAAAAAATTATTTCTTTGTTCAAATTATGTATAAAATTGTTTAAACTATTATTTGAACTCAGTTTAAATGTGTGCATAATTGTTTAAATATATGTTTAATTATTTAAAACATTTGTTTTAATTGTTTAAATATGAATATTAGTTTTGTTTATAAGATGCGTATTAGTGTTTGCGATGTCTTAGTAATGGAAACAAATTGTGCGAATATGTGCCGTTTTATATGACGTAATTCTCCTCTTAACAAATCTTTCGCCCCTTCTGCATTTTTTATTATAACCAAGCTTAGAAACAGCTTGATGGGGTGATGAGAAGCTAATTGTGATGTGTGATAGTTTAGCTGAACCATAAAATTACAGCTTGTCAATATCATACCTCATGTCAAGTGTAGCAAAGACGCAAGTGTGGTAAATATTGTCAGACAGAAAATATACAGATTAGTCAGTAGTTAAACGTTATAATGAAACCATTCACTTGAGTCACTTAGTCACCTGTGTCATTTTGTGGGAGTGGTCAATATAGACATAATCCATTGGTCATGATATTCATGTGCAAGCATAATGCCTGTATGTGAGATAGAAACATTTGTCTATACAAACCTTAGAAGTGCTCAAAACTGAAACTTAACAATAAAGTTACTTACTCTGGAGTCTAATGTCTAGTTCGGTCTTTCAACTGGAGGAAAAAGAACAATAATTATTGGTAATTATTAATACTGGTTTCCTAAAAAGAATCAGAAAAAATGAAACATCATGGAGATATTCTAAGTTTACGTCGTTGAATTTCCGGGCCAGAGTAAAAATTTATGTCCATTGCTAATACATTACAAAGATTTTTACACATATTTTACAATTAAAACACATTTTAAATAATTAAACATAAATTTAACAATCAAGTACATATTGAAACAATGTTAAAAGTAATATTTTTAACAATTTTATACATAATTGGAACAAAGTTAATAAACATACACAGAAATAATGATTTAAACCATTTTAAAATTGTTTGACTAAGGTCGAATATTCAGGGGTCGAAGTGTCACGGGGTCGAAAAGTCGTGAAACCGTCTGTCGGGGATGAACACAAGTTATATGCATCTCATTTCAGCTGCACACTCTAAAAGGTAAGGTAAACATTTGCTGCTCACTTATACGACAGTGCTTTACATTGCATATTTTCAATGATTTAGATCTTTCACAGTCTATTGAGTTGTATTGATAAAAATGTTCACACATATAATGTAATATTGTTAAGAATATTATATGTTTATATTATATACTGTTCTACGCAATGTGTAAAATTTCCTGACTTCAAATGTATATAATTAATTATATCTGCTATTTTACAAGTTGTTACAGGTGAGATCAGTGCCATGAAGTTTGATATCCTGATATCAAGCAAGTGATACTTCGGTTCCACGACTTTTCGTCCCCGGACAGTTCGACACTGGACAGTTCGACACTGCCATTTCGACCCTGGACTATTCAACCTTGTTTAAAATATGTGGTTCTGTAAGGGATGTATTCTGATTTTCGTTATGCTCTAAGCACATTCAAGTTTTTAACGACCAGCAATATATGTCAAATGCTTGCACAAAAGATTCATTGATCAATGGTTTGTGTATACTCTAGCCACTCCCACAAATGATATAAGTGACCAATGTGGATGGGTTCAGTATAGCTTTTACCTGCTGAATTATCTGTATATTATTTAAGGTACCTGTCTTGCAACACTTATCACACTGGCGTTTTCGTTATACAAGATATGAGATGTGGGATTGACAAGCTTGGTCTCACAAAATCTTATGCTGAGCTTCTGACATCCATGTTTAAGCAGAGGAGCTTGACTTGTCGAAAGAATGCGTGCAAGTCACTCATCAGAGAAAGATCAACAAACATTTTCCAAATTCTTCAGTCAGCAAAGTGAGCTGTGCTTGTGCAATAAAGTGACAGGTTTATTCGAGGCTATAGGTTCCACATGTAATCCGAGTTAACGACCCCTTTTCATAGTTAACATCACCCAGTAGCCTCAAAAATGTTCTGTTTCACCACCGGAACAATTAGCCTCCCTGTCACTCTGTGCATCTTTACACCAGTGTATAGATGTTGCCGAGTATCTTGCAGTATGACGACTATGGATGGGAGGTCATCAGAGATTCATTTCAACACGATGTCAATCTTGAAAAAAAGTTTTAATGTGGTTTCACGAAATGTAAAGATATATTGGATTTCAAATGTCGTCAACATGGACAGTATAACGAAAACATGTTGGCATTTCTTCGAAAAAGCGGTTTGAGGTACAATCGCTAACATAGAAAAACCTAATCATTTATGAACCTTTAAAAGTTATTTTTTGTCTTTGTCTATTCATTATGCTAGTTTTTTTTTTAATGTTTAGATCGCATGAACGAAATAATTAATATATATTTCCTTGTTTTGTCACAATAAATACATTTTTCAGGGCGGCGGTCATAAAAACAAAGTTTGTCGTTTTTCACTAATAATTAGACATACGGAATTGAACTATAACACTTAGAAGCCAGGAACGAAAATTGTATTGTCGAAGATTTTTTTTTTAGTTATGTTTCCTTAAACCTTTACGTAAAACGTAATCATTCCTAAAACATTTTCCATTGCTTCCAATTTCTATAATCTAGTACATAACCTTTGTTATCAATAAGCGTAAAAAGATGAATGAAATCCAGAACAATAGCTAATTAATAGTTAAAATATGTAAAGTATATTTTAAAAAAAAGCTGTATCTATTAGAGCCTTAAAAAAGATACGTGTTTTAGAAACGAATGAAGCGTTGTTATTATCTAAAGAATTTAGACAGTAAACTGTACACAAAACTTAACAAGCTATTTTTAGTAAACTTATACACGGCACTAGGTAATATAACAAAACAGTTTACAGCTAAGTCAAGTATTATGGCCTCGCAAGGCATACATTGTACTGGGCCCTACTTTTTATCGTGTCAAAAAAAGTGTATGGCATTAAATTATATATAACTGTTAAAGAAATTTAAAGCTAATTTCGATGATGTGATTATTTTATAATTAAGTTCTTTTTTTTTGACAATTAATGATTTCTGAGCATCGTGTTTACAATATTGTTATATAGTATAATCAGAGATCGCGAGTTAATTTCAAATTTAATTATTCTGCTTTAAAGCATTCAGGAAAAATATTCGGCCTACTACTGAAATATTAACACATTTGTTTACCTGTAAGATATAGTCGGTTGTAGCTGCTGACCCACACACATGTTTATATTGTTGCCATTTACGTTTGCAAACTAATTAAGATAAAACTGTACTATGTGGAAATCGGTGCACACATTATTCATAATTTTATTGGCTTTCTATTACCACAATCCATTTTTAAGTGAGTATTATTATTTTTTGACATTTTTATGTAATGAATTGTTGGTCGAAGCATTAAAAAGAAAGTTTATTGGAATTGTATCCACATTATCGTTTTTTTTTATTTTTTTGTTTTTTACTTTTACTTTCAGAAATTGACTGTGTTTATTTAGTAGAAGAAAATCCAGTCACATTTTCTTGCCCACCATTGGGCACTTTCAGACAATTTTATTGCTCTGTGGTAATGAGTGGAATTGTTGTCCCACTTGCCTCGTGTTCCAGTTTGCCTTGCACTCCCACAGGTGGAGTAAGCATGACTGTTAATTTAACGGGTATTTACTTCACTGTGATATTTGGTCATATTGAAGAAATAAGAACCGTTACTCGCATTGCCTGTATATATGACATGACACTTGAAATAATTCAAAATGTCTCTACAATAGGTAAGTCATTGAGATGTACCAAAAAGTAAACCATTTAATTTTATACCTGGTAAACAACAACATATATATATATATATATATATATATATATATATATATATATATACATACATGTATATGTTTTAAGATGTGAAATCTCATAATTGTTTATTGTGGACTTGGCAAGGATGATAAGATCTAGCGAAACCAATTATCTTAATAACACTGGAAAACAGATTTCTTAAATTATTTTATTTATTATTGCATTTCTTGCTATATATTTCTGATTATATTTTATTATATTAAAATTATTTATAATCATTAAATGTATTGATGAAAAATCTTGATTATAATTATGTCTATATTGTAGAAAGGGTAGTGATTTTGTGCGGCCGCATCGGAACATAATGTTAAAAAAACTTCGGGCAGATATTGCCATAAATAGCCCGCGGTCAAGTACAGCTCGTTAAGCGGTTTGATCTGACCTTTCCATTAATTTACATCGATTAATTTATACATTCAAATTTAAGGACACACTTTGTCCCTTTTTCGTTTTCACATATGTACTTTTATGTCATTTTTACATGCAAAGGTGTGGTCATTGAAATATAAGAAAAAATGGTCAGAAATAATCTGTGTGTGTGTGTGTGTGTATATAATATATATATATATATATTAGAAAACTTATATTTGAGGGTGAGATTAACGTAAGTTATTTAACGTTTTATTTGAAGGATGGGTAGTCTGTTTATACTTTATATTTTATTTTTCTAACTTTGTATTTTAGTTTAGGAGGTAAGGGTAAAATAATTCACGTTTTTTTTACTGTGGGGAGGGGGCACCGAAAGCTTGACTGTTGTTGACAATAAAGTAGGGGTGTCTAAAATAGCTAACATTTGTTGACGTTTTAAGGGGCGAACCCACAACATATAAATATTATCTATGTTTACAGTTATCACTTAGACTATGTATATAAACATTCGACACTAGAACAGCGGGAAATTCTTTATACCTGTTAACAAAAACAATTTTATATCTCAGATGCTCAAAATGTAATTCTCCAACATTGCAAATTTCTTCATTCTTCCAGTACTGCATTAATTTTCATTTCTTTTGCTCTTGATTTAAATTGTTAACCCTGAAATAAAAAAAAATAATATCAAGTTAGCTTTTTATAATAAAATAAATTACAATTAGTTTATGTAAGTCATATTTATACTCTGAGGAATTGTTTAATCTGGTATTTTATGAATGTAAACCTTCTTTTGGGCCACCCTGTTTAATATATAATATAGGTAAACCAGAAAAACCTACTTGTGACCTTCCAAAACTTGAAGATGGATATACATATATTTCATTAACATGTAGAACAACAAAAATATACCCACAAGCAGGATGTTTATTTTCTGTCCATAACATGGTAAGTCATGCTGTTATCAACATTTAAAAATCATTTAGAATAGTAGATTTCTCTAGTTAATCACTATATAAGAAAAGCATGTAAGTTACAAATTAAGAAACAAAGAAGCCGAATAGACAGTTTGCGTGGGGGGTGTATCGTGCCAAACAACTTGCCATTGTGCTGCAAAATGGCATAATAAAGTATTTATTTTTTACTTTATAGTTCATTTTAATAATAGCTTTTTTAAATGCTTCGTTTTGATTTTAACATTCAGATAATTAATAACTGTTTAAACAAATAACCCTAAGTATCTAATGTTTACGGGTAAAACGTAATGAAATGTAGTCATTTCTGCAAATGAGGTAGGTGGGATATTAGGTAGGTGGCATAATCAGCACCCACATCTTTACCTAATGTTGTTTGGTTTTGTGTGGTTGGTTGGTTTGTTCGGTTGGTTGGCTTGGTTTGGTTCGGTTTGTTGGCGCTGATCGGTATAACCGAAGGTTGATGTGGTTCCTAGAGGAAAAAGGGCTCATTACCCCAAAGCAAGGAGTGCGATGGACATGGGCGCGCTCCTAGTTCACGAAATAGCCGACGGCTTTCAGAGAACTGAGTAAACGGCGGTAATTTTCCTGGATCTCAAACATGCTTACGATCGAGTCTGGCGGCCGGGTCTTTTGTTGAAGCCACACGGTTGGGTGTCACCGCTAAAATGTATGGCTGGTTGAGCAGTTTCCTACTAACATGACGCGTGTTGGGAATAGCCTGTCGAGGAAACTGACTCTTGAACAGGGTCTACCACAGGGGTCTTCCCTCAGCTGTACATTATTCATAGCTTTCATTAATGACCCGCCGCAGTTTCTGGGATGTAAAAGCCTAGTATATGCCGACGATTTGGCAATCTGGATGACCGGAAAGAAGGCCTCAGTCATTGAGAGCGCACTCTAGGAGGACCTGACTACGGTTGGCTGTTATACGAGGATGTGGGAGCTAGAGATTAACTGCTCAAAAAACGTCTACTCACTTTTCACCTTGGGCACGAATATCCTTAAGGAGCTACTGGGACTGGAGGTGGAGGGTACGGTTCTTTCTCTGGAACCGAAGCCCAAGTTCCTGGGGGTCACACTAGAAAGGAAGTTGACTCTCTGCACACATCTTTAGGAGGTGGCCCGCTGCGCCTCCGATAAACTGAACATTGCCAACAAATTGGCGAATATGTCCAAGGGGGCTCGAGCCGATATCCTGAGGAAACTGTAGTTGGGTAAAGTAAGGACTCAGATTGATTACAGCCAGTTAGTGCAGGTCAAGCGGCCTCGGTCATCACTTGAAGCCCTTGACGTTGTACAAAACCAGGCTCTCCGACTGATCACAGGCACTTTTCGAACGGCACCAACAGCAGCGGTGGAAATCATGGTAACGTGCCTCCACTAGGCATTCGTAGGGAGGAGGCCGTGCTTACTGCTTACAAGTGGTATAAACGGCAAGCGGAGACCTTTGTTTTAAGGGAAATGGTCGATGGCTGGGTGGAAGGAAAGCGGTTTTTGATGAAGTCTTTCATACGTAACGCTACAAGACTGTCCTCAGAGATCTAGCTGCCTACCGATCGCCTAATGCTAAAGATCGCATCCCGGGCTCCTCTTGGCGAAGCAACCTACATGCATGAGGTCCGGACGACCCTGGTGAAAACCAATGCTGTGAAAGCAAAGGATCGCCGAACAATGCACAATTTGACTATGGAGACGATTGGATCCTATCTGGGGGGACGCTATATTGGCCTATACTGATGCTTCTGTAACCAGTTTTGACGGCCGAACAAGCTCCTCGTTTGGGGTCCACATCAGTTCCCCACAAACCCAATTTGTGGAAGACCATGCAGGACCATGTGGGTCTCTCTGTGCTTACGAGGCAGAGGTGACAGCCATTACTGAGGGAGTAGACCACACTGGGGGGCTCATCCAGGAAGTTACTTTGCCTGCTACGAGCTTTGATATCCTGACCGATACGCTCTCTGTTCTCCAAGCCGTAAAGGGGACGAGAGAATGGCATGAGCTTCTGGACGCCATGATGGTGGCAATACAGGGTCTTGCGTCCCGAAATCATGTGGCAGTGACCCTTCAGTGGGTCCCCAGGCATGCGGACGTGACTGGCGATAAAAGGGCTGACTGTCTTGCTAAGTCGATACACGCACAAGAGCGGTCGATACATGCCCAAGCGCAGCCCGTGGGAGCACGAAAGAGCTGACTTGAGGCAGCGTGTGCCAAGATCTGGCTCTTTGGACAATCAAAGTAGTTCTCGAGTTGGGACAATGGGGTTACGGGCAGAAATGTCCGCAGTCAGAAGAAGAGGGTATAATGTAATTTGCGAAGAGTTTGGTTTGGTTGGTTGGAATTGTTGGTTTAATTGAATGGTTTGATTGGTTGGTCGGTTAGGTTTGATTAGTTTGATAGGTAGGTTTGGTTCGTTTTTTTAGTTTGGTTTGATAGTTTGGTTTGGCTGCTTGTTTGGTTTTTTTGTTTGTTTTTTGGTTTGCTTTGGTTGGTTAGCGTTGACTGGTGAAACTTTAAGTATCACGTTAACTCGAGAAATATCGGGCAACGCCGGATACACTGCTATTAAACATATAATAAATATGATATCTGACTAGATTAGGTATTTGTGGATAAAACAAATTCTATATGTTTATTGTATATAAACGCATACAATTATCGTTTAAAGAGAGTTATCCATATGATAATTTACAATTTAAATGTTGATTTTTTTAGTTTGTCAGTCTTAGGTATTTGTGTAAAGACAAGCAATATTTTGATCTCTTTAGAAACATAAACAATTGGGCAAAATAAAAAAAAAATAAAAATAAACTTAGGAAATGCCTTAGTTTGAAAAATGCTATCAAAAAGATTACTTCACGAATGGAGATGATAAACATTGTTCAAAAAATTACGATTCCACGGCGACATTATAATTTTGTTTTCTATTGCCATATGAATAAATGTGATATTTTTATATTTATCAGACTACCCCCAATCCTGGAATTATTAACTACAATCATATTAATACAACTATAGATAAACTTCAATATTTTTAGTCAGAATGTACATGGAAGATGTCATTAAATACATTTGAGGCAGGGAATTTTACATTGGAATTATTGATGTTTCCTAATGTAGAAAATGGAACAGAATATGGAGTTTCGACATCACTGCCAGATATCTTTCAATTTAGTAAGGTCCCACATATTTAATATTTAGAACTAGATGCTACACAAAGTCATTTAATTTTAGAGTGATTACTTAAAACGTTTACTTATTAGGCAATTTG
>JAGDYQ010000174.1:127069-414885 GCA_021962125.1 Bulinus truncatus
TATACTTAGCGACTTACATGTATCATATTTTATAATTCTTTTTTATACACAGATATACCAGCTATAAAAAAGTTCCAGCTGCTTAGAGAATCTTCAATAACAAATAATGGTTCGTGGGTGGAGATGTTTTGTGAAGCAGAGGGAAATCCAGCACCTATATTATCCATTATTAGAAATAATACTATTGTACATCAAAATATAAGTGGCTTCATGATGACATTTGGTAAATTAATGCTCTGTGCCGATGGTGGCATCTACACATGTCAGGCAGATAATGGCATCTATACTACAGAATCAAATTTAACACGAACAAAAAATGTTAACGTCCATGTAATGTGTGAGTAATTATTTTTTCGAGTAAATATTGATATAATAAAACTACATTATGTTTATGGCTAATCGTCGGTGTTAAAATCTTCATGTTTATTAGTTAAATAAAATCTCAGTGATGAGTCATTTACGATGTTTAACAGATGTTTATTGATGCCAATTTTATGTCCACATACAAATGCATGCTTATATAAATGTATAGGCGGAGACGGATGGTCGTGCGGTAAAGAACTCGACTTTCGATCTGAGCGTCACTGGTTCCATCTAAAGATATTCTCATCTAAATCATCTGTGATGTCTCCATAGCCATTGTACTATCGTCTAGGTGGGGATGAAACTAGGCCACTGCATGCGGAAACCATCTAATTAGTAGTTTATAGGATCTAATATATTTTATGTCATCCTTCAATGAACTTCACACACTAGCTTAAAGGAATGTGTTTTATTTTATATCACTTTTGCGAAATATTAGAAAAAAATATTTTAAATAATTGTTTTTTGAATTATCAGGCATCTTTCCATTTTTTCTTTTTGATTTACTTATTAAACTGAAAAAAAAATTACCACTTTTATTTTATTATTACCAATGTAATATGTGTATTATTCTATTGTTATCAGAAGGTACAACATCGTAGCTGAATTTACTAAATTTAACATTGAATGAAGAAACACAATGAGCAACAAAAATGTTTATAATAAAAATAAACATCAGCATTTTATTTATTCGAATATCTATAATAATTTTCAAATATAAATAAGATGAATTGATTTTCAATGATAACTTTTTTGTTTTTTACATTTTAGATGTTGTGAATGTATTATACTTTATTAAGGTAGATTGAGGATGTTTTAGAAGTTATCAGGTATGGTGGGTGACACTTTGGTAGTTAGACATATTCACAAATTGATACACTGTCAATTTCTGTGTGCAACCTATGTACTCATGCTGCTTCTTTGGCCATGTTTTGTTTAATGGGGGGATGAATAATTGATAACAAGAAATATCGTTCCATAAGTGCTGTATAGGATTAAAGAGATAAACATCACAAAAATATTGCAGTTTTCAAAAATTAAGTGAGTGAATAGTGATAATAATAAGCGGCAAGCACATCAATAATTATTTTGGGATAATAGAGCTATAAGATTAGGTCGTTGGTCCGTTCAGTTAGCTGTAATACTTTATTAGTTTTACAGGACCAATTGAGCTAAGTCAGTATATTACACAATCAGTTTTCGTAAGTTTTGTTAAGATAACATTAATGATTAAAGTAAAGTATGAGCCACACTAATCAGGACTATAAATTAAATGACAGTATGAATTTCCTGAAAGAATATATTTTTTTTATTTTAATAAATATTTGCAAACATTTATTTATTTGTTGAAATGTACAATATTTTTTTTTCAGGTCCTTTGCAGGTAAAGAACCCGAATGAATTAGAAAATAATTTTACAGTCGTATTAGGCTCACAGCTTGTTACCAGCTTTGATGTTTATGGTTATCCCGAGCCTATCAACTTTATTATTTACAAATACAATTCAATATTGAAAAAGTACACTGAAAGAGATTTTTTCAAAACTTCAACCAATCTGTATGAATGTGTCGCCTATAAAATGACAGTAAAATATACTCCTAAGGAACCACCTTATGGAAGTATAGAAATTTCAGTTACCGATTTAACTAGTACAGATTTTACTAGCTATTTACTAGTAGTTATCCAGAATGAAATTCAGAATTTTACTTACATTTTTCACATCACACAAGGTGAGTTATTTTTTTCAATATATTGTCCTAACCCTTATGATCACGCATTGTTTGATTATTGTGTTGTTCCCCTTTTTGGTATATTAGATCATTGTGACCTGGTTTTACTAAGGTCAAGCATGTATTAATACGAGTGATGAAATAGTGTCATTCATCTTAGTTTGGCGGGTATCACCCTATAAATTATACTGACATAGTTTGGCGGGAAATTGCCCACGCATTATGCTGGCATGTACATAAAAGTGATTAAATTATGAGTAGTACAATAAGGAGAATGAGGATGGAATGCAAAGGAAGTGGAATAGTATGATGTTCTAAGAGGTTCTATGGAAGTTTCTAAAAGACTGAAAGGTTGTTAGAAAGTTCATGTTGTGGATAATGAGTTCATAAAAAGTAGACACACGCGGAGTAATATATTCATGGATGTTATAGTAAACCATGTTTATATGTGATCAATCTTTTGTGAATTCCTTATTTGGATGTTAATTTTGAAAAATTGTTATTAATAATCGTATTCTATATTGATCATACCGTTTGGCTTCTCACCTGTACAGTGTACATATCACGTTCATTTGTTATTCTTATAATGATGTGTGTCGTGAATTTATATTTGAAACGCAAGTGGGATACGACATACATGTATCCTTTTATTTTCCATTCATAAAACAGACATAAGTAATGTTATCATACATTTCTAATATCACTTGAATTAAATGTTTTTTTAAATCATAAATTAGGTTTTGTTTAAACATGTGAATACAATTTGGATATAATATTATTTTGGCTTAGTGATATATTTGAAATATAGAGTAAATAATCTTAAATATGTTTTTAAAGAGCAAGCATACCGTCTATTTTCGATATATATGAAATATAATTAGATATATTACGTTCATGTTTTAAGTAATTTGTTGAAAACTATTTCTAGACAGAAGCAGCATATAACAAAGTTAAAAATGTCTTACATTGTAAACAAGAGAAGGTTATTTTATTAGATGACATATATCACATGAGATAGATGTGTGTAAAACTAAATCATATTAAAACATGTAACACAATATAGAGTGGCATTTCCTAAAAAAAGTTTAAAAGCACATATACAGAGCAGTTTGTTGGATAGTATTACAAATGGAACTCTTACATCAATGTCCAAATGGAAGTTGGTCTACTATAGATTCCACACCTATTATACAGATTCGTTAAACAAACATGCACAACGCACAACCATATAGTTACTATGTGAAAATCAGTTGAGTAAATAAATGTTGTGATTAGTTAAGTCTAGTAAAGTTGTGTGGAGGCAAAGAAGAATGTTTTTTTTATTAAGTTTATCCTTTAAGAATAGTTAAAATATCAAAGTAACAAATAATATGCTGAGAAAGCAATATGTCAGAAAATAAACACATATATACACAATTTAACAACTTTATTTATATATCGTTCTCGCTTTTTTTACTAGATGGATCAACATTTCTTGATAGAAATCAAGAAACAAATATTGTTGCTGCTGCAGTTGGGGGAACTGTTGCTGCCGTTATCATCGTACTTCTTACTGTAGCTCTTATTTTTATTATTAGAAAATATGGTTTGTGTTTCTAGTTTTTGTACTGTACACATTAAAATCTAAACATTTTACAGTTTAATATACAAAAATAAATGTTTTAATCATAATTGTTAAATACTGTTTAATACTTTTTTTTTTAAAGCAACCTTTACATTTAATATAATTTATTTTAAACATTCTGTCAGGGATGGAGACGTTGGTCTCTTTATTTCTTTATTTAATTCGTTACACACACAACTAATACAAGTTCATTAGCGTGTAATAAAGACACGAATGTTCGTTTTAAGTAACTAAAATCAAATTTGTTCTTTAACTGAAGGTTTCTTTGTTTTCTTAAAACATGTTTAATGAAAAAAAGTTACAAAAATAAATACCTCTTAGTATTTATGTCACCTTGATTACCTCGATATTTATGGAACACTGTTAAAATGGAGAAAAAAAGGCATTTTAAGAATCGTCACGTTAGAAGTTTATTTGAATTATTCCACGACTTATCATCTAATTATTGACTACTTAACAGTTCTATATTTAAATATGTTTTTTTTTCTTCAGGAATATTTTTTCCGACACATTTTAATCATAAATGTCCTTTTCAAAGTGCATGTTTAGTTGATTTTTAAAGAGATTGATAAATGTATATTTATATTAAACATATATGTAATAATTTATAGTACATAACATTTATTTGCAGGGAAATTAATAGCTATTCAGAGATATCAGGTAAACAGACTTTTAAAACCTTTAAACATTTATGAATTACTCTTGTAAGAAATATAACAACTTTATGGATGAAAATTCAATCTTAAAACACTACCAAGTGTGTATAAAATAATATAAAAAATAAAATACAATGTAGTTTTGTATTTATAACTATGAATGAATATAATATATATATATATATATATATATATATATATATATACATATATATATATATATATATATATATATATATATATATATATATATATATATATATATATTAGGGTGCATCACCACAATAGAGGATAAAATTGATTGTTTGTTTTTGAGCTGTCTATGTTTCTAATTTGTTCTAATATCTTTAATAATAACTTGTGTAAAATATTTTTCACTTTGTTGCACGTTTGTAAGGTTTACGCACATTTGAGATGTTTTTGCGGTCCATTTCTACCACTTGAAGAATGTTTTGAAAATGTTCATCCGTTCGCGCTGCTTCAACAAAGTCAGATGCCAGTTTCACTCCTCTCTCGGCACAATCGTTAACAACGTTAATAGCAGCAACATTTTCTGCACTGGCAATGTAAGAAGCTGTTCGGCACCAATCATCAACAGGCTGTTGGAGGAATCCTGTGTCCAGTTGATGTCTGTATATAGTAAATCACGAGTCAACTCCAGCCAGATCACACTACCGAGTTTTAGAATCAATTGATTGGAATCGTGGTTTTCCCCAACCATTTCCAAATCGATTCTGTGGCGTTTGGAGGGCAACCACTGGTCGAAGCCTTAGCAGAGCATCTGCTAGAGCTCGCTTTTCCAACACAGGTACTTCATTGCTGAACAGAGCAAGTGGGATCATTTCAGCAGTGAGGTACCACAGATGCCTATTCAGGGCACGGATTGCTGACTTTGATATGTCTCTGTTGACATCGTTGTAATCCAAAAGTCGCTTGTAGAGCTGTAGATCATTCCATAGTCATCCACACTCTTTTTGCAAGTGAGCCACCACACGACATAAACATGTGTTACAAATGTAGCAAATGCACGTGTGGTAATAGTACCTGGAGGCAATAATTGAATTTGTTTCTCTCACAGTGCAATCTTGAGGCAATATATCAGCTTTGCCATCCATCGTGCTTTGTGCAGGGCACCTGGTCTTTTAAAGTTAACCTACTTATTTGTAGCATTCAGGTAAACAAGGGACAGCTTAAAGAATTCGTGGTAGTCGTCTCGCAAGAATTCGGTTTGTTTACTAGAGTTGGCATGTACAATTACCGCATCTCTCATTATCGTCAGTCGCTCTTGAGCCTTCAGATCATGATCCGCTAACGTAAACGAACTACAAACGTGAGACCAATTATGTGCCACCAATTCCCAATTACTTCGCAGCTTGGTGAACAAAGTTATATCCGTGGATTTGGAAACTTCTATTTTCATGTCTGCAAACACATGCAAGAGTATAACTTCACCAATGTGATGGCGACAACCTGACCACAGAAGAGCACGTTGTAGCATATTTTGTATGGCAATGCAGGCAGCAGTCTGATGACCAGTGTTTGATCTTGTTGTGTCGAATGTCATATTAACGATACAATCATTACAATGCCACTCTGTCATTAGCTTCATGGTTAATTCTGCAATTATTTCACCAACGGGTTTCTTTGTTGCCTTGGCATAATTTGGCACTCCTAGAAGTTTCAATTGCTTTGCATCACCGACAACAACTGTTATGCGTTCTTCAGTGACACGATGATTTTTTAGAGAAGGTTTCAGTTTGCCATCCCAGTGGAGAGTGCAGAGTTTGGGTGGTTCCCAGGAGTCGTGGATCTTTGTAAATATCTCACTTACAACTTTGCGACGTGAACGTTCTGCAGTGGAATAGGAAGAAGCCACCATTGATACATCACCCCCAGACTTGCTTATAAGGCCCTGTATGAAAGCTGCCTGCTGTGTTGGTGTAATCTTTAATCTTGTCGCTAGTGACACAAGATTTGATCGGCTTAAAACATCTGGAGGTACAAATACTAAAGCTCCTGTTGGCTTTCTTCACTTTTGCAATGGTATTATATCATCCAAACAGTTATCAACAAACTCCATATTATATTCAGATTTAGAAGTAGAATCATCAGGTTCGTCACTGCTACCCTCGCTGGAAGGCACTGATATCGTTGAACATGCTGCATTTTCTTCTATTGCGCGTTTCTGACGTTCCAATGTTGCGACATCTCGCGAATGGCGTCTAGCGACTTTTTTTGCAAGTGTTTTGTCAAATGATCCAAAGCTGGAAGACCTGTCTCCTTTCATAGACCTCAAGAATGCTAGATTTTCTGCATTCTTGATAATAGTCTCGACATTTGGTGGCCACAGTTGAAAAGTTGTTGCCAACATAGATTTCATTTGTTCCAGTTTACGTTTGGTGGCTGGTGTGTTTCGGCGACTTTTATCAATTGAACGAAGTTTATTGTATTCATCAAGAAGCTGAACAATCTTCTCACAAGCTCTCCTCTCTGTCACCATTGGAATGTTTGCTTTTTCGTAGAAAGTAGTAACTTGATTCAGCACAATTTTAGCAGTTGTAAATCGAGATGGTGAACCAAGAGAACCTGTACGCTCACTGTGTGCTGCTACATTGCAGTGATACATCATGCACCTCAAAACTTGTAAACAAGTTGGTAGTCGAAGAATTCCAGTAATTATAGCATCATCAACACAGATTGCAGGGCCCATGCCAAACAATTCAGTTTTCAGAAGAGTTTTTGGTTTCTTTGTTCGCGAGGCAAGAGACGCAGTAATAACTGGATATGCAACTGTTGAAGTAATGCCAGGGTCAGCCAGCATTTCCTTAGAAGGCGTAAACATTGTATTGTTGTTTTTCATATCATTTCCATGTTCTGATTTTATAGGTCGTGTGTATCAGAAATTAAAATAATATAAATAAAGAAATTAAAATGCTTGCCTTGGTCATCAATAGGCGGTAAGGAAAAGTGTTGTTTTTGCTAATAAAATGTGAATTTTAAATTTTATTTCTAGCACAACTGCTTATCAAAATCAATCATAGCTACCAAACATTATAAAACCAAAGACTATAAAACAATTTATATAGGGCTTCACTTTTTGTATGTAAGTCTGTAAGACTTTACAAGAAGGATTGTTTTATCTAGTTTTCGCTTAATTATGCAAACTTTGTTGAAGTCCGGGGGACCTCTAAATATTGTCTAATATTTTTTATTTTTTTTACATAATGCTTTTTTTGATCAATGGAACAAATTTAAATAGCAGACAGAAGATCAATTATTAAAATTTTTTTTTGGTGATGCACCCTAATATATATATATATATATATATATATATATATATATATATATATATGTATATATTAGGGTAGCCCAAAATAATATGGTAAATAATAAAGTTTCTCACATCTAACGGGGCACCCTCTTGTTGAGTTCCATTTGTCTTACTTAGTAACTGACGACAATTTCAGCTTCCTAATGCTATTGGATGGGAATGCTCAAGAGTTACAAATTTTTGCTATATTAATAAAAAAACGCATTTTCGTTGAATTTTTATTACATTTTCAAATAATGCCATTTTTGTAATGTAACTGTAATGTAACGAAAGTGTCATCATATAATGTAAATTGTAGAGTGCTGAAGAGTCAGAGTACATTATCTAAACATTGTCTACACCGAAACAGCACAGATGGCAGATTTCTTTGTAGTTTGTGTAGGGATGACTTTTCTGTTGGCTTCAACAACTTGCAAAATAAATTGCGTTTCTTCCTCGTTTTTTTTTGTCAGCAGTCTATTATATTCCTCAAAAAGTTTAACTCCACGTTCTGCAGTATCTTTGACCACAGTTGTTAATGCGCTGTTTACCGTTCTGGTATTCAATATTATCATTCCACTGTTCTGAAGCAATAACTAGAAACGAGTTGCCTATGTGTAGCTTTGTAAGCAGGTTATGTGAACGCTTTATTGAAAAGTGACACAAGCTGACGTCTTTATTCTGAAGCAATGATCGATTACCTCGAACTTGTCGCTCACTAGGTTCTATTCCAAAACCTGTTATTATTTGCTGTTTCTCCATTGGTGAAACTTCATCGGAAAACAATGCCAGGCTGACAGTCTCATTAGATAGATACCACATGTGATTCTGGAAAATTTTTTGTGCTGCAATACTGATGTCCTGATCAACAGACTGATATGGCTGCAGGTCCTACCAGAGCAAAAGATCTCCTCCATGTGCTTCCGCTGCACATGTTGCTTGAATCCAAAACTTTGTGCACAACAAGGTTCCAAACTGTACAAATCGTTTGAGTTGACACTCTTCATTGGATGTAAGACTGAAAATTTCTCTCTGATTACGGAAGATGTAAATTTTGATGGCATAGATAAGCTTAGCCATCCACTTAGCATGATGTACAGGGCCTGGTGCTCTCCAGTTAATGGTTTTTGTGGATCTCCTAAGATGATCATTGTCAATTCAATAAGTTCTTCATAATGATCTGTGACATTTGATATCAAGTCAACAAAATTTTTTCAGGAAGCTCACCGGTTTTTCTCGGAAAACATCAGTGCTCGAAAGCAGTTCCAACTTACTGTAGTTTTCAAACTTTGTGCGTCCCCATACTTCTTTAAATCTTTTGAAGATAGGTGTCTTTGGTGAGTTAGAGGGACAGCAATACAAACTGAATGCCTTTGCAATACCAGTTCCAGAACATGATGACGACATGCCAGCCACAATAGTTCTCGACCAATAGGATTCTCGAGCAGTACACAAGCTCTATTGAAACGACTAGTGTTGACAGAAGTGGTGTCGAAGCTCATAGCCTGGATGCTTTCTATCATGCCCACTGTTCTAACTGACCATAAATAGCATCAGCAGCATTCTGTTCTGTCCCTGATGTTAGTTTAGGGACACCAAGTAATTTTTCAATGCCATCAACAGAAACCAGCACCGGCAAACGGTCAACTTCTCCAAGACCCAGGATTTCAGGTAAGATTTTTCCATCCCAGAGTAGAATTAGAGGATAGTCAGGCTTGAATGAAAACTTTATATCTGCTGCTTGTTTACACCTGGCTTTCTTTCTGGCTCTTTGTATGGTGCTTCGTGAAACTGTCAAAGATGAAGGATCATGTCCCAGCGCAAAGCTTAACGATCCAAGGCCCTGGCGACATGCTTAGTTAAGAAGGAAGTATGATACCCAATCTCCGTCTTGTTTGTCCGTTTTTTTTTAGTTGAGCTTGGACTTCGTTCATATTCATCACATCTCTCTGTTTCATTTTCACCTGATTCACCTTCTATAGTTTGTTCAACAAAATCGAGCGAAATGCCGTAAAAGGTAAAACAACGAGGCCTGTGAGCATCCCCTTCTACTTTAGTTGTAAAATTTTAACAGTATACTAACTTAGGCAAAAGGAACACAAAAAAGGGTGCCCCGGTATGTTGCACGAAGTTGGATTTTTTGGGCCACCCTAATATATATATATATGGAAGGAGCGGTGAGTCAGATAAAAATTGACTAAATATATTCAGTAATTTTATTTTTAGTATCTAGGCAATCTCAAGAAACCCACCACTATGAAACACCAAACATCAACTTGTTTGTGATGAATGATACTACATCAAATTATATTAACACGGCAGGTAAGTCTGGATTAAAGATATATTCAAAATAAGAAAGCTTTGTGAGATAATGTGTTAATGTCTTTAATGTTTATTAAGGGAAAAGTCCATTGCAATTATCTTAGAAAACTTTATGAAACAATAAATAGCCAACTTTTATTCTCTTAGATAATTCAAAACATAAACTCGTTCTCAATATTGGACTAACCCCCTGTGATATAATGCTGCTTCCTTACTCTAAAGAATCTAATTTATGGTGTCCTTTAAAAAAAGGAAGCGGGCATCCTAATGGGTATCCTAATGAATTTTTAATGAGAGATAGAAAAAACCTCACAAACTCAACTTCATTCGCTCAATAAATGAGGAAAGCTCTGGTCAGCCCCATTACAAAAAAAGATAACAGCGGTACACGGACGTTGGACTGAGTACTGCACAAAACTTTATAATTACAAGGTCAATCCAGATACCAGAATATTACAGAGAAAAAACAAAGAGACGATATTTCTGCTGAACTGCTAAAACACATATATTCTAAGCTAAAAATATTTATTTACTTTAAATTAATATAATAAATTAATAACCAAATTGATAAGATTTTTCTTTTTTTTTTTAAAAATAAACATAGCAGGTAATGTTAATGAAGAAAATCAATATGAAAACATCCACGAACAATATGATGTTACATCAGAGTAAATTCTTGCCAATCTACTAATCAAAATAAAGAAAAAGATAATATTTTTTATTATTAAGTGTATTAAGATACATACAAATTAAATGCTATTTATATATTTAAATACATAATGTCAATTAATATGAAATGTTTTTTTACCTAAATTTCTACATTTGTAGTAATGACATCATTCAAAAATTATTGTTTTAAAGTTTTATTCTATTACAATTGAATTTTAAATAATAATCCATATAGTTTCTCATGTCAAAGTTTTTATTTTTTATTTTGTTGAAATTTTAAAATGAAAAAAAAAACAAAAATCATACCTATATTATAGTAATATATTTTGTTTTCTTTAATGTGTACAATTATAAATCTTATTGAATTTGACATGTTAAGCAAACTTAATTTACTATTAATAATTTTCATTTTCATAGTTCTCTTTATCAGCTTATACTGTTTGCTGCTCTTGTGTTCTTTAAATCAGGCTTTATTATAATAATGACATAGTCTCATTTCAAAAGGCATTATAAAGAAATGACATTTAGAATGAATAAAAATATGTGTATTACTTCATCTTGACATACAACACGTAAAAGAATTTAGAAATAATATACATAACTTTTTTTAGAAAATGACTGTTAAAGAAGTAATACATTTTTATTTGTTATATGTAGCTGGATAATATATCTGTAAAATTTTCTTTTGTTTTCTTTTATAGAAAGCTAATAATATATTGTAATTAGCAAAGAAGACTCAGTATTTGGAAGAATATTTATTTTTATTTTCCTAAAAAAACACAAAAGGCTAAAAAAATCACGTTTATTTAATTGTTTTTAAAATTGATATATATATATATATATATATATATATATATATATATATATATATATATATATATATATATATATATACATATGTTTATAGAAAAAATATGAATAAAAAAGCATTTACGTCAATTTTTTTGGTGCTCACTCATTATATTTAGTCTATAACAGAAATATTAGTATTTTTATGACATACTTGAATATATATATATATATATATATATATATATATATATATATATATATATATATATATATCTGTTTATAATTCTTTTCAACTTTTTTCGTACTTTTATATGATTTGTGAAACTGGGTCCGATAGTATGCCAAAGAGAGACTTTAAATCAGTTTTTTAAGTACTTTCCTAAAATTTGTATTATTAAAAGAATTTTATTAGCTATTGTTGAGTAATATTATATACCGTATTTAACTAGCACATCAGACTAAAACATAATACTTCGAATCTTAAATGAACTTGCGCTTAACTTGAGAGGCCATAGTACATTTCTACTTTTTCCCTATTTAATGAAGAATATATAAAAAAGGCTTTGTGCTTCAAAAAAATGTGTGTTTGTTAATATACAGTGTATTTCTATGTTTGGTAGAGAACTATAAATTTGCAAAGTAAACTCTGCATACAGAAATAATTTTATTTTAGTTTGTTTATTTTTTTCTTGTTTAATATGTAGGTCAGGGATTAGAAAAGCTAGAAAATTAAATCCTTACACAATTGGGATAATTAGTCTATGGTGGGAACATATTTTTACTGTTTCAGAAAGAACAGTTTAGCGGACACATTGCAATGTTATGAGAGATGCATGGTTGACATGACTAACACATGAAAAACTGATTCAACCCTCCCCCACCCCCGCCCACGTTCAATTAATCTATTGTCTGTTTATATTTGAAACCCTACACCATGCTTAATTATTTTTTGAAACAAATAGGCAAAATAACTTTTGGGGACCTTACCGGAACCGAAGCGAAGTACATTTAAAAGCCATATTTGGCAAAGTTACATCTGAAAATCTTATTTAAACGTTGGTGTCGGTAGGAAAAGAACGGAACTAAACACTAGGGTGGAGTGAATTTTTTTTTTTAATTTTTTAATTATAATAGTTCAAAATGGTTGCCAAATGGTCTAAGTAGTTATGGCCTAAAATATCTTTTATGTAGCGTAACTTTTACCGGTGCCCCAAAGGACTTCAAATTTTAAAGGATACGAACTTTAAAGCATTATAACAATTTTGAATGAAATCAACATCTCATTAGTGATATTTGTAATGTTAATGTGCAAATATGAACTGCTGAACTAAATTATGTTTATAAATTAACAATTTAACAATTTACAATAATTCAGGATCGTTGATTTTTCTTAAGGCAGGAGAAATAATAGCTTGATAGGAAGATGGTCTTCCACAAGTGTCTGCCACCATCTTTGCACGACGGTTTTGTTTTAATGTCAAACCAAACATGGCCATAACCCCTCACAATATAATTTGAAAGTTCTTGTTGATCAAATGACTGACGCATCGTCTCAATATACACACGAAGTATCCTGTCAATCAGCGTGCATGAGGCAATTTGCCAGGATCGCGACTAGCAAGATCATTAGAGCAGTTGCCTTTAAGTACAGTTTGACAGATTTTCAGAAGATATGCTTCATCTGTGCTTAAATCATCGCACGCAATTTCCGGGAAGTCAGCATATATCCTCTTTAAAGCAACAGGTGTGAGAGTTTCACAACTCTGAATTGCAACTCCAATAGAAACTAAAAATCTGCAAGGACCAGTTGTTGGACCATCGAAGTGTTTGAATGAATGCCAAAGTAGCAATTCATTCGCAACTGACATACTAGCCATTACACAGGCTTATTCAATTTTCCTTCTATAATCCGTATCACAACTCCTATGGAACCTGTATTGCTTGCTGAACCATGCAACCAATAACCAACAACGTGTCTGTGCTGATTGTGTTTTGAACAAAAACTCAATCATACTTTTGACAACAGCTGCAGCAGCACCAGAAGAAGGTGAAATGTGTCCAACATACTCTGATCCTGGCTCGTGAATTTGTGCAATAAGTTATTCCAAAACTGTATTACGATAATTATTTGATTCCACTTGCTTTGTTACAATCGTTTTGTTTTTTTCATCCATCAAAAAATAATCCCTGCAGGTTATCCAGTGTTTTGGTAGGTTCAATTCTTTTTCTCTTCTCAGCTTGTAAATCTATTACACTTGTTGCAATTTGTTCTGTAACAAAGCCAACATCTTCTAAACTTGTTGTAGCTATTGTGGCACCTGCTCTATCTGAAATTCCATATATGTCGCAAGTCTTTGCAACATTTGACAGCATTATATGAAATTGTTTCTTTTGTGTGTGAGTGATTGAAGTTGATTGCACTGGATTAGAGCTAGAGTGGGTATAATCATTTTCTTCATTTTCACCGTAAAATCGGTTGCATGTTTTGAACTTATTAATAAAACTGAATATATATAGTTAAAAAAACCACATTTTTACGTTCTGTGTCTATGCCTTTTTAAAAATTCTTTCGTCTGAGTACATTCGTATAATTAAAATAATACATTATCTGCTGCTAATTTATTGAGTTTGACGCTGACTCTGTTAAGTTGGTGTTTCGAATTCATACATTGAAAAAGTAAAAAAAAATAACATAAATCACATTGTTTGTCGGTAGTAATCAAGACTAGGTTGAACTATATCGACGATAAACACTGAAACAAATCGTTAATTGTATGTCGTCATTAGTCTGATAATCAAATGTATGTTTTAGTTACATTCGATGCTTATTGCATATTTAAATAAAACTTGTTTGTTCTTTTATTTGTATTACACTTTCCATAGATTAACATGGATATCTTAAAAACACCTTTGATATTTTTAAGTAAAATGCATTGATTTAATTAACTTGAATGGCAATAGAAAAATCATATTGAGACTCTTTGACATTCGAATTAAACACATTATAATCTTTATACACATTTAAAAATATTAAATGTAACATTAACGACCCGACTTATATTTTTTATTATCAACTTTGGACACACGAATTAGTATTTCTGTATCCTCTATTAGTATAGAGATATGTCAATCTTTCTATATGTCGTCTATCTGTCAGGATAATACATGTCAGTTTATTCTACTTAACATGCATGATCCGGCTCCCAACTGGCCGGCCGAGTAAGATATCTCCTACTTGGCTGCCAGTAATGACATTGGACCAACCATATGTAGCGTGCCGAGGTGACCAAACACCCTACACTGTTAGGCTGCATACGGCAGGTAAGGATGTGTCGGTAATCACAACATAAACATATTTTCGACCCCCACGATCATTACCATGATGCTATGAACGTGATCTTATGAGAGGTTACATAAAATCATGCCAAAATTATTTTTTTACGCCGCCATGGCCAGCTTGATAGGGTGTACTGTGTCTACCACACCATAATTTTTTGCGGCGCTGATGTATGTCTGCCATGCATACAGAGCGGCGGCTGAGTGTGCCCGCTATCATCTGCAGGATTGGCAGAAAAGAAGGCTTATCTTTCCCAAAAATGGCCAGACCAGCAGGGTGTGTGTACTGGTGATCGGCCAGAATGGCAAGGCAAAGGGTTTTTTTCTGCCATTCCTGACTAAATAACCCCAATGATCTATTCCCCGTAAATCATTGTATGTCTCTCAGACCAGGATGGAGAGTATCATTGAAATCATGCCAAAATATTTTATGATAGACAATTATTTTTTTTTTCAGCCGCCATTACCAACATGATAAGGTGTTGTGTGCCTACCACACCACCATTGTTGGCGGCGCTGACGCATGTCTACAGAGCGGCAGGGTGAGTGTGCCCACTATCATCTGCTGGGATGGCAGAAAAGAGGGTTTAAAGACTTGCAAAAATGGCCAGACAAGCAGGGTGTTTGTATGGCTGATTGGCCAGAATGGCAAGGCATGGGGTTTTTCCTGCCACTCGGACAGAGGGGAGGGTGTAATGTGCCTGTACCCTCAGCCCGAAATGGCAAGCTGCGCAGGTGTGCTTGTGTGCTACAGAGTGGAAGGGTGTTGTGTGCCGACCAAATCCGTCGCCATCACCAGCTGTGAATACTACGGTCTCGGATAGTCATTATTGACCACAGTACCACCACCCTCGCAAGAGATATTTTTTTTTTAATTCCTGACTAGAGATCCCATTGATCTATTACCCGTAGATCATGGTATGTCTCTCAGACCAGGATGGAGAGTATCAGTAAAATCATGCCAGGTTGCTTTTTTGTGTGGAGTGTTACGACGTTCTTTAAGAAAATAATTTCATATGAACTTTATTTGATGTACTATTAGGTGTCCCTATTCTCAAATGTATTTTGGCTACAATAATCTGTTCATGTTCTTGGGGCCACTACGAGTGTGTAGATTGATTGTTAACGCACTCAAATATATTTTTCACTATTTTCAACTCAATTTGTGTGCCTACTCGCCGGTCCGGGTACCGGGCCTTTTTTACTAGTACATAATAAAAAGTAGCAAGTAATAGACAATCATGTATCTACGATGAAGTAGTCGAAAGCAAACTTTGAGACACTCAGAAGTCAAACAAAATTGTAACAGCTGTAAGTTACATGTGATGTACTACGCCTTTTAAAACGATTTGAGCAAAAAATCCAAATTTGAAATCAAATCACGATAAAAAATATCAGTTATACTTTCTTAATTAAAGTTCTTTTCCAACTGTCATCAGGCGAAGACTGCATGTAAAGATTTAGCATATAGAGATGGACGCTGAACTATTCAAAGAATGTCATCTGGAAGTTGTAATGTCTGAATTTATTACAAGTTAAATACATGCAATACAAAATATTTACTTGAACTTTAAACCGTTCTATACCAAAGATCTAACCTTGACCTTTAATTTAACGAAATATGCAAATATTGCCCTGGCCTTATAAACTTTTAAAATTAACCTAACGAAAAAGAAATTTCCAACCTAGATGTGTCTAGATTTTTTTATAAACATTGATTGTTCAGTTGTTTACAACAGTCATTAAAAGCAAATAAACTTTTTTTTACACGCTTTATGAAAGCTCATATAAGAGAGAGAGATAGAGAGAGAGAGAGAGAGAGAGAGAGAGAGAGAGAGAGAGAGAGAGAGAGAGAGAGAGAGAGAGAGAGAGTAATATGACAAAGGATTCTCTACAGAGGATCGTGTTTACTGTGACCTTGAACCCTAACCCTTACAATGCTCAACGGGTTCACAAGCAAACAGAGTTTAAAGCCTGTCTGTACCGATGAGATATTTATCTCTTACATTATATACACCTGTAGATCACTGTAAGTATGATATGTTTATCTCTAACATTATATACACCTGTAGGTCACTGTAAGTATGAGATGTTTATCTCTAACATTATATACACCTCTAGGTCACTAATAATGGCGGTTTTCTCATGCACTTTTTTCGTTTTTATCATAGCCTATAAATTGATGGCTTTGGAGACATAATAAAAGTGAAGCTATACGAAACGAAGGGAGTCAAGCCCCTAAAACATATCATGCAGATGGGACGGCTTTTTAATTTTGTAACGCCTTTCTTTCACCCCCCCCCCCAGCAAAACAGCGAAATGATTACATTTAAACATATCATTAAAATGTAAATTTAGTAACACAAGTTAAATGTATCCCATTGACAAACAATGTAGATATATCTTCACAATACCTAGAGTTTATTATGAACTAAAAGAGTACAATGATTTTGACTTATGCGTACAGAGACTATCATTAATTATAGAAATAACATTACCCATATTTCTGTATTACTACAGGAAAAAAATTAAAATACCCAAGACATTTTGTATAAAAAGACTAAAAAATCACTTTAGTAAATAAAAAATGAATTAATTTACATTTCATTTGATTATGACAGAACTCATTTACCTGGACGGATATATTTTTACCTATGAACATGTAAAGAATTAAAATAATATTGTGGTATAAATCAAATTGTATCATCTAACCATACGTCGCCTCCAGCTTCAGTGTCTTTTCTGTTGTCTTTTTTACAAACTATGCCGCGAGAAGGTACAAACTATGTCGCTACAAATGCTTATTATTTTTAGTCTAAGTTATCTTGGTAGATTGTTTGTAATAGTCATTATGTTTCTTTTAAATAACACTGTGATCTGATGAATGGAAACATATATATAAGAACGTCAATTAAACAAAGATCTTAAGAAGCAGGAAAGTCGGGACTTGACATATGTAACTCTAGATCTTGGCCTAATTAGCAACTTTGGGGGGTAGGGGTGCTAAAATATGAGACAGAAAGTGGAAAATGATGTACTGTGATATTACTAATGATCTTTCTCTTAATAATGCACAACATAGTGCATTTTTATTAGAAATACATGATCAATAATAATTTATTTATTCCATTTAATCTACGTACATGACCGCAGTAAAATATTTCCCAATAGGGCGGTTAGTGGCCAGTTCAACATTCACTACGATCACAGACACACAGTCATCTTAAATCAACCCCGTGCCTCTTAATTACTAATTTAAAAATGTCTTCCGAGTCTTTCAAAGGTCTAACAGCTGCTGCTGAGGAAAGTTATTTAGTTATGTTTGACGTGCTAAAGATCGACGATTCATACGCCCTAGAAATGGAAAAAAAAACTCGACAACAATGTACGGTCTTGGCCAAAATTGGAGAATATGGACATACTAAATTATTTGGTATTTTCTACTTGTCAAATTACCAAAGAGCAGATGTAGAACTATAAAAGCTTATGGATATTTCATTGACGGCATGGTTTTTATTATTAAAATCAAAGCTTTTGGATGCATCATTCTAGTTATTGCAAAAGTGAGTCCATTTATTTAATTTTCTACACGTGTTACATTTTTACCTTTGGTATATAATTACAGCATTTTTTCATATATATCAATCTTAAAAGGCTCACTGAACAGAGTGAATACTCTATATTTAATTACACATTAACAATCAATAGGCATTGAGAACAAAATGGGTTTACAACATAGGCATAATTTTTTTTAATTATATTTATGTACTTATACATCAATTATTTTATTATGATTATATTATGGCACTAACATTAAGTATAATTTAAATATTACATATATTACGTTCAAATGGGTGTAGTTTTATAATTTTATTTTGAAACATTTATTATATTTATGTAGGATTTAGCATTGCTTATTGAAATTTTATTAATACATATATATATTTTTTTTAGGTATGAAATTCTCAAAAGGCAAATGAAAAGCCATTACAGCCTTGGGTTGTATGCGACAGACCACAGTGGAAAGGTCATAAACGCCCACTGTGACTGCATGGCAGGACTTAGGGAATCCTGCTCACATGTTGGCGCTGTGCTATTTGCTTTGGAGGCTGACAACAGAATCTCTTCTATGGATGCTTCAACTGAGCGCAGCTGTCAATGGATCATGCTACCTACACTAAAGAAAGTCCCATACCTGGAAGTCAGAAACATCAATTTCGACACTCCGGAATTAAAAGAAGAAAAATGGAAAACCCGCAGCCTCTCACTGCAGCACTTCAACCACCACTTCAAATGCATCTTTATAAAATGTTTTTTTTTGAATCGTTATCGCAAATTAGTCCACGATATGCAATTCTTTCAGTCATCAGTCAGTGTGGAAATTCATTTACATCGGCCACTGAACGTTCATTGACAGTTCCACTGACCTCATTTTTGATCATAATTTGATGACAAAGACATATGAGGAGCTTGTTACGGTTGGCGATAAATATATTTTTACAATCAATAAAGAAAATATTAATGCTGTTGAGGTAACAACCATGGACCAGAAGTATTCAAAATAATGGTTCCGACAAATGGCTGGGCAAATAACTGCCTCAAAGATGAAGGCCTGATGTAGTACAACAGTTGATAGGCCTTCACTTTCATTGCTCAAGCAAGTATGTTACCCACATCAACATGCTGTAAATACACATGCCACGAAATGGGGTTGTGATCAAGAAAGAGAGGCATATGAGCAGTATGGCTTATACATGCAGACAATCCACACCAACTTCAAAATAATATATAGTGGACTGGTTATTTCCAAAGAAAAACCCTACATCGGAGCCTCTCCTGATGGACTGATCGAATGTGATTGCTACAGTAATGGAGTTATTGAAATTAAGTGTCCTTACTGTTTCAAGTCGAAAGCATTGTCCGATCTAGGCCTGAAAGAATTATATGCCATAGGACTAGACAAAGCAGCTTTCACATAACCGCAACTATTATTACCCAATACAAACTCAGATGGCAGTGACTAATTCATCATATAGGGATTTTGTAATTTGGACAGAGAAGTCATTGCAAATTGAAACGATTGTCTTCCAAGAAGAGCTTTGGTACAGTTCTTCCCTGAAAGCAGAACAATTTTTTTTAAAATAATTTTCTCAGAACTTTCAGCTTGTTTTTTTTACAAATAAATCAAGTACCAGAATAACTGTCACTACTCAAACAAAAAAAAAGTTAGTTAGTTCCCTTAGCCCAAACGGGCCATCGGGGCAGATGAAGTATAGAATTCATCTGTTTCTAGAATCTCGGCATATAAAGGGAATGTGTGGTTAGCACAATGCCCAGCCGCCTTTACTTCCCCAACTTTTAAGTCAGGTACCCATTTAAAGCTGGGTGGACTTGTGGGACGACTTTACACCAAATTTCACCTGGAAAAATTCCATGGGCCTCACCGAGGATCGAACCCAAGACTCTCAGGTCGGCAGCCGAGTATCTATACCACTCGGCCATCCGTCCCACTGAAATGTGTATTGAAGGTCCTTTTTAGGACCATAACTTCTCAGAAGTCATTTTAGGGCTACCAACAATAGAACAATTAGCTTGATGTTTAAAATAAGAGTTGTCTTCATTATAGGACCCCATAGCAATATTTTTAAAGGGTTATATATTACAACTTTTTCAATTGATTTTGATATGAAGACTTGATTTGTGTTCTTTTTTTTATTATATAACTTACCAAAGTTCAAACTGAAAAGCTTTATTAGCTTCACAATAAGATCCTTTTAATGAGAAATATCCATAACTATACATAAATATAATAATACATTGCATTTGCATTAAAGTTGTACACTTTTAACAAAACATTTGAATCTAGTTGTACAACTGATGGACACAGGTTGGTCAATGCACAACAATCTGTAACAATGTCATCAATTGATGGGGCGTCTTTGTCATGAAATTAATTGAAGGACAATTTTTCACTTAAAATAGTATATTTCTGTCTGACCAAAACTATTACTCGTTCAACATGTATACAAACATTGTCAATTTTTCTAGTTTCTGCAACATCTAAGGCAGACAGTTGCTTTTTTTCCTTTTGTAAATGCAGGTATGGCTAGTTTTGCACAGTTAAGTCCAACACTATCTGCTATTGTAAATCCTTTAACAGCTAGCAATAAATTTCCGGTGAAACCTTATTTAAAATCCCGCAAATTTCTGTTAAATGTTTGTCACTTACTCAGCCACCCTTACCTTTCGAAATATATGACACAGTACCTTGTGGTGTGATTCCAATTAAAAATTTTACAGCATTACTGTGCTTATACTGTGACCATGTTATGGCTCTTGCTGTCAAACGTGCGGCCCTTTCAAAAGGGATTTCAAAACAATCAATTATCATGCAGTTTTTACACAAAATTATTGTCGAAAACAGAGGGACATTTTTTTGTAAAGCTTCTCTCTCTGGCCAAATAATCAACTGTTTTAAATTTACTTCTAATATCTTTATTCATTTATTAAAAATGCGGCTCGATGTGTTTATAAAAATACAGAATATATAGGATAAGCCCCAAAATGGGACATTTAATCTCAACTTCATTAGTGCTAAAAGGTATTCTTGAAACAAAGTAAGACTTTTTATGGCAATGACTAGCAGCGTGGTTTACACTATTGAAAACTAATAAAAGCGCTGCAAAAGAATAGATACCTGTGTAAAATTTAACCTTTGCATCGTCCTCCTAAATGTATCCAATGTAAGTTCAAGTGTGGTCACTTTTTTCCTTAAAGTATAAAGCTCGGAGCGCAAGTTTCTAATTTCCAGATCCAATGATGTTATAGTTGCATCTTTCATTTTGTAATCGACACAGTTGCTACTATCGTCTTGAAGGTAACATGTTTCCTGGATGGTATTAGATTCTGAAATTTCAACGTCAGGATTATTTTCAATGCATGGTCATTACCTAAAGTTATATTTTCAGTTACACCAGATTCCTCTTTGGCTAACATCTGTGAAGTTTGTAGAGATAATTAAATCTGTGCAGTTTCATCATTCAACCTTTTCCTTCTTCTATCCACAGCTCTTACATTTCTTAAATGTGAAGCTTTAACATTACTAAGGTTAATATTGTTATGTCTGAGTAATAATGTAGGTACCCAGTCAACATTTGTAGTATCCCTGAAGTTTGCAGATTTACCTATAATAATAATAATATTGGATTATTTTTAACGCAAAAGTTTATAAAATGCTTAATGAAGTTAATGTTACGAAATATATGGATTATATTATTATTATTTATTTTAAAAAATGTATACTTTATGTTATTTATGTCAGTTTTTAAATATTTAACATTTTCAAATATGTGTGTTTTTTAATGCTAACTAAAAAGCAAGAATTAGTAGTCAATATTATTATTTATTGCTACTAAGAAAATGTTTTTTTTTTGCAATAATTAATACTATTAATTGTAAAATTAAAAAAAAAATACATTTTTTATGGAAATATTACACTTTCTTACCTGAAACAAAATGTCGAGCACAAATTCTCATGTTTTCAATCATAGCTTCGCTAACATTGGTTCGGTAAATATTGGCACTAAACTGACGCCTCCTGTCTTCACTTAACTGACATCACCTTGATGTTTCTTAACTCTGGGCATTCTAAATAATGCAATAGTATTACCCGCGTCACTGCGAGTGTGGCAGACTTTTAATGCACAGATCACAATTTTAAAAACAGCAGACAGTTCGTCTTTGGTGCTACATCTCGGAGTAAGTGTGACATCACACGTGACTGCCAAATAGTGTTTGTCTTACACTATCGAATATAAATTCTAATCATAGCGTTCATATATGAATAATGTTCCTTTGTTTTATACCACACAAGTGAAAAGAAGAAAGATACTGACTATTGTCATGGGTAAGTTATTATGGGTACCAACTTTTAGCTGCGTCAAAATTGAAATGAATACGATTAAAAAAAAGTTGAGTTGTCCTAGTAGAGTTAAAAACGTATAAGTAAGGTACATCAATAATAAAAAAAAAACTACAAATTTTTTTTATGACATATACACGTATATATTTTAATTTTCACTCTAAGAGAAAAAATGCCTAGTGTAGATTAAAATATAATTTCCCATTTTAGTGAATGATGTCTCGAAGTAATACAGATCTCTTTTGTCTTCTAATTGTAATAATCGACTCGTGGCGGTAAGTTTACCTTAACAATTTCTATCTTCTAGTGATACAAAATTTAAAACATCAAAGAAGAACTTTCATTATTACCAGGCTAAAGCCATAGTGGACAAAAACCCAACTGACAATAATAGTCTAGTTGACAAATACCCCATAGGGACCAAAGTCCGAAGTGTACACACAATATCTCGTTTTAATATATTAGGATAATGAAACTATATGAGCGGAGTAGTTTAGTTTCTTTTTCATTCTTCAGTTCTTCGTGCAAATCAATCGTCAAAGACGTCATTGCAGCAGACTTATGTCATTCTTTACATGTCTCGTTAGAGTTGCAACAATCCATTTAATTGTTAAACTAGACCACTCTAACGATGAATGAAAAATTGAATAATCTTTGTGATATTTTTAACGGCGTTTCTATAAGTATCGAATATTGTGCAATTACTTAAAATGAGCGGTGAAAATCATTATAGTTTGATAAACGAAAACAGATCGTTTACGCTAAAGAATTATAATCCTAATAGTTGATTTAGGCATGTAGACAGTCATACAAAAGAAATGGAAAGGAAAGTTATTGCGAATCTATAACGATAAAATATATACATTAACTTCAACACTTCAATAGAAACTTCATAAAAGTAAAAGCCTTATATTAGTGAATTATTATATTGTTTATAATTGAAATGGTCGCAGAGCACAAGTCATTATTATTTCATGTCACTTTACATTGGATCTATTTATCAACTCCACCATGCCATTAAAACATTTTTATTTAAATGAAATATTTCGAAATGCGTAAACACCCTGATAGAAAATGTTTTAAAAATCAGATGACTAATATGAAATATTTCCAAGAAGCGATACAAATTTTGGTAGACATTTTTAGTGGATTGAAAAAATATGATTATTTTCTATAGAAATACAAAGATATGTATTTATATTTTAATATTAACACAAAGAATATATGTATATCCGCAAACTTTTGAATTTATGCTTTAATATGAATAGAAACCTCACCTATAAGAATTTATAGAGAATTTCTCTAAAGAAAAATTAATTGAGCTGTGAGATTGAAACTGATCGATTTACAATTGTTAACCTTATATATTACAATTAGTGATCAAATCCAAAAGATTACTAGACCATCTAATCAAATTATGTTTTATTTTGTCACATGTTTTACTGTGGCTGCGAATTAAAACGATAAACTTATGAAGATTTTCAAATAATGAGCGCAATTAAATATTGTACTCAACCAAACACCCTTAACCAATTGCACTTGATTCAGTGCAATAAAATAACATCAAAACAAACAGTTACAAAATATATTGCATTTCTTTATCTTTAAACAGGTCCCTTTAATATTATAAACAGCGAAATTAAGATTCCAAATTAAGTTCAAAGATTTATACCTCAACGTTTCAACATTACACATTAACAGGACGCTGCCCTACCATCTTAAATTGAATAAAGGCATCGGTGTACTACCTAGCTTTTAAAAATGTATTAAAATGACGCTATTTGAAAAAAAAATGTGTAGAAGTGATGCATGTAATACAATAGTTATTTATTTGGGTACTTTTGTATCGCCCAGTTATGTTACTTTTTTCTCTTTATAATTTCACTTGTGATAACAAATTTATGATTTTTGTGCTTCGTTTAAATACCGAAAATATAGCAACATTTCTTTTGCGTCTCCCATTAAAATATTATTAAAATATTTACCGAATTTCATATGTATAAGATTGAGTTCATCTTTATTGAATTAACTAAAATATTTCAGAAACATTTCCACATACTGTCATGATTTCTTCTTTATTAATCTGTGTTTTTTTGTCATTATATACATTTCGAATGAATTAATATTTCGCTAACATTTTTTTTCAATATTTGCCTCAACAAAATAAAATTATTGAAATGTTTGAGTTCACCATTGGACAGTTTTAAATGTTCTAAAGACTGAACGTTATAAATTATGTAACAGATAGAGAATATAGTTCTCTTTATATATCAGTAAATAGAGTTGTCATTATGTAGCAGACAGAGACAAAAGAGTTGTCGCGATGTAACGGACAGAGAATAGAGTTACCACTTTGTGACAAATAGATTCTCGATCAGTTCTTAATTCATTTAAAATTTGTCGCCAGATTCCCTAAACTTTGTCCAAAAGACACCATTGGGTTGAAAACCACGCTCTGTGAGTCTAATATAACAACTTTAACTGCTTTAGGCTACGCACTAGATTGGAAAACAAGCAATTAAAGTCTTTTCCGATTCGGACAAAGGACATTTTAGAGCATGTTCGTGGAAGCAGTGGCTACGGTTACGCCGGACAAAATCCGTATTTTTTTCCCGTGTTACAGCCATAGATTTTTGTTCCACGTGTATGGGTTTTGATAAATAGAGAGGGAAGTAATCATGTTGAATAACTGTTACAAAATAAATAATGATTACGCCCCTTTGATTAGCTTTTATTATTTATATTTAAAATATAAGCAAAAACGGTACATAAGAAACTCTTATATTTTGGCCCTGGGAGGTCAGATCGCAAAATGGAATTTTGATGTACACATTGCAGGCCAAGACCTACAAAATGATATATACATCATGGGTCTAGGACTTATGGTTGCTTAGATATAGGGCGCTCCTTTGTTAATATAGCTTATATAGTAAAAACGGTACTTAAAACACCCCCTTTTTGGCCCTCAGAGGTCAGATCGCCAAATGGACCAAGGTGTACACTTGGCAGGCCTAGACCTACAAAATGATATATACATCATGGGTCTAGGACTTATGGTTGTTGAGATCTAGGGTGATGACGGACAGACAGACAGACAGACAAACAAAACGGGGACAATAGAGCATTTTTTTTCGAAAATGCTCTAAAAAAATAAAGTAGGAGATCGGAGTCATGAAATCTTTATTGACGGTTGAATGTCCTTCAATAGATAGATGCGATACATTAAAATATATTTAAAAGAAGCAATAATAGATTTAATGACTAGTGAAACAATATGAATATCACTTATTATGATAAAATATCAAATAGTGTCATAACAAATAACTAAAAGAGTCGTTGTAATATTTCCGTGACGTAAAATTTTCTTTTAACAACAGATTCGTTTATGAACATGAATTACGTGTAAAATTGAAAGTGTTAGTTAATACAATTTGGTTTGATTATTTATATTGTCACAACTGTATGAGTCCAAAGAGTTTTTTTTTCTACTATTAAAATTAACTATGAAATAAAGATTATCACAATATCATATATAATATTATTCATTTTCATGTCTGCGTTAAATCGAAAGCGGAAAACAAGAATTCAAAATGGCGTCTTGCCAGCGTATCGATTCGAGAGATGTTTTGTAAGAATCTACAGTTTTGAATTGATTTTGCAACACCACCAAGGCAGTGGGTTAACCAAAATCAAGAATCAAGTGGCTTGTTTAATGTAGATCTGGGATTTGGTGGCTCTGTAGTGATGCAGCTAGTGAACACCTGGTCTTCCATACAGATTATATATAGATATTTTTTTTAAAATACTACGTCTGCTCGATCAACTGAAGACAATGAATACATCTGCGACTGGTACTGTGAGAGCAAACAGGATGGAGAATTGTCCACTGATAGAAGTACACATGTCGAAGAAAGATGCAAGTGGCCTATCTGACCTTCGATTAGAGAGAAAGTCAGGGATGTTAGCAGTTCATTGTGACGATAAAAATGTAGTCTCAATGCTATCTGTTTTAAAGTCCATCCACTGGTTAAAGTCCAGAGGGGGTCAGCAGCAGAAAAAAACATGCTCAAATTCATATGCAAAAACAGATTGCTCAGTATAACCGTATCATGAGTGGGACAGATAGCCAAACGTCGCATACATATTATTATCAAGAAATGGTGGTGGGCATTGTTTTGCTTAGCGATTGATGCAAGTCTTCATAATACTTGGCAGTTGTACAGATTGTCAGATGCATCGTGATTTGAATCTAATACAATTTTGACGAGATGTTGTAATGACATAAATCTTGAGGTATTGAGTCACAAATAAAAATGGACGTCCGAATCGTAGTCATGCTGCCAGCTGCCGAACAGTTCTGGATAATATCCGATTTAATGATAAAAACCACTTCATTAGAGGCATTGATTGTGGTCAGAAAAGATGTGTTCAGTGTGGAATGACAGTTCAGCGGAAATTCAATCAATGCAGTGCCTTTGCATGACAGCTGCTTTTAACTTTTTCACACAAAGTGAACTGTACTTATCAGTGACTATTATTTTGTTAATCGTTAACTAATAAAAATTTAGGATGGCTTATTTTTTAGTTATATGTTATATCTTTCTAACAGAAATCAGTTTTAATGGTTAAGTTTTCAAATATACCTAAAAAATAAACGAAGTTAAAATATTTAGCCAGTTTTATTCTAATTAATGATAAGTTCAAACCAGCGCCGTAGCGTGAAAATTCTACAGCAGGGGCCAGGCATTCTACATCAGGGGCCAGGCAATAGCAGGGGGGCGAGGTAATACATTTGACTAAGTAGAACAAATAAGCAGAGGATGCCAGACAAAACGCAGGGGGGGGGACGCCCCCCCCGCACGCTACGGGCCTGGTTCAAAATATCAAGGTTTTGCAAAAGTAATCATATTATATAATCTAGACATCAATAATAAGTATTTTCCATGTGAAAATGTCAGGCTGTTAAAATTAGGAAGTCCTGTAATACAGTTAATTGTTGACAAACACTGGTACCTCTACTACATACCGTCCTTTTTTAAGGACGAAATTTTCTGGGCCCATAATATGGGCTACATACATTTTGTAGAATTTTTGAGTTAGGTATAGTCAATAACTACCCAAACTACATGTCCTGTGCAAATATTATTAAAAAAAAACTCATGCATTAATGGGTTAACAAATTTCAAACCTTCCCGTTAATTGTGATAATTAAAATATAATTTGACAAATAAATGTATTATCTACCAGTAGTAGTAGGCAAAACGTCCATCTCGAAAGATGATGGTAGCGCTCTAGGTTAGTCATCTAGTCGTGTTTTGAGAGCAGGTTCTTGAGTGGCTCAGCAGACAGATCCTGGACTGACAGACGCTTCCGCAGGGGCCACAAATAAAGCTGGATGGAGGACCGAGGGTCTGTTTCTGCCGTGCGATCTTCCTTCTCTATCTTTTGGTCTCCTGCTGTTGGTTCCTTAATTGTTCACCATTAAGGATATCTATGTGAACAGTCTGACGCCACCCGCTCCGGTCGTCGGCGAGCTGTTCCCAATTGTCGAGGCTGATGCCGGTCAGTTTGAGGTCGCGTTTGCAGACATCCTTGAATCGCAGTTGCGGGCGACCAGCGGGGCGATGCCCGGTGGCAAGCTCGCCATATTGGATGTCCTTTGTTATGCGTCCATCTTGCATTCGATGCACATGACCAAGCCAGCGTAGACGTCTTTGGCACAGAAGGAGATGCATGCTCATTGAGCTGGCTTGTTTGAGTACGGCAGTGTTGGTGATTTTGTCCTGCCATCTGATGCCAAGGATGCGTCGGAGACAGCGGAGTGTGGAAGCTCTCGAGTCGATTTTTCTGTTTGGTATAGGTAGTCCAGGTTTCGCTGCCATACAAAAGAGTGCTGAGAATACATGCCTGGTATACCTTGCACTTGGTGTTCAGTGTCAAATGGTTGTTAGTCCATACTCGTTTGCTTAGTCTGGCCATGACGCTGGTTGCTTTGGCAAGCCTCTTGTCGATCTCGTCATCCAGGTACAGACTGCTGGTGATGGTGGAGCCCAGGTTTGTCAACTTGTTGGTAACCTCCAGAACTTCGTTGTCGATGGTGATTGAGGGTGGAGCTGGGATGCCTTGACCCATGACGTTGGTTTTCTTGATGCTGATGGTCAGTCCGAATTCTATGCATGCTTGAGCTAAGCGATCCATCAGGAGCTGTAGGTGTTCCTCAGTGTGTGCTGTCAGGCTGCGTCATCAGCGATTAGCATGTCTCAGATAAGGATAGTGCGGATCTTGGTTTTTGCCCTTAGGGCGGGCCATGTTCAGCAGCTTCCCATCACTTCTGGTATGTAGGTAGACACCTTCTGTAGAGTCTTTAAATGCAAAATTCCGCATCATAGAGAATAATATGCCGAATAGTGTAGGCGCTAGAACACAGCCTTGTTTGACTCCGCTTTTGATTGTGAAGGGTTCTGAAGTGTTCCCATCGTAGCTGACTACTCCCTGCATATTATTGTGAAAGGAGGTTATAATGTTGAGCAAGTGAGGTGGACAGCCAATCTTCTTCAGTAACAGGAACAGGCCGCTTCTGCTTACTAAGTCAAACGCCTTGTTAGGTCGATGAAGGCGATGTACAGCGGCATTCGCTGTTCTCATCTTCTCCTCGAGTTAATGCACTGAGAATATCATGTCGACAGTGGATCTTCTTGTCGGAAGCCGCACATTGTGATTCGGGGGTACACGCGGTTTGCGAGAACCTGAAGACGGTTTGATAAATCACGCGTGCAAAGGCTTTGCCTACAATGCTCAGCAATGAAATACCCCTGTAGTTGTTACAGCTTCTCCAGCGTGATCCCCCTATTCTTTTGAACAGAGTGACTCTCTTGGCGTTGCGCATGTCTTGCGGAACTCTGCCTTCCCTTCCATCGATAGGCAGAGGACTCATGGAGGCTTCCAATTAAGGTAGGTTTTCCGTATTTGATGATTTCAGGCGGGATGCCATCCTCAATTCGGCGATTTACCACTGTTCAGGGCATCAATGGCTTTACTGAGTTCGTCCATGGTAGGCCAGCATCAAGCTCCTTCAGGACGGTCGTCTTCTAAAGCGTCCAATGCTCTCTGTGTGACAGCGTTTTCACTGGAGCAAATTTAGATAGTAACCCCACCCAATTCGCCCATTTGCTTGCTTTTGTCAGTGATGATATCCCCTGATTTGGACTTCAAGGTTGCAATCTTCTTTAATGATTTGCCAGTTGTTTGCTTGATGCCTTCATACATCCTTCTTATGTTGCCAGTCTCCGACGCTTGCTGTATGCTATACGCCAGTTAAAGCCAGTAGCCCCATTTGGTGCAGCTACGGGCAGTCTGACCTTTTCTCCGAGCAGCCTCCAGCTCCAGAAGATTGTGCTGACTTGGGTCACGTTTTGTAGCTTATCAGTGCTTTTCTCTTGGCATCAATGACGGCTCTAGTTCAACAACGTTTGCCTCAAACCAGTCGGTATTCTTTGTAGCCCCTTGTACCATACGTCAAAGCAGCAGCTCTGTAGATAGTGTTCCGGAGCGAATTCCACATATCTTCTGCATTCGACTCTGGTTGCAGCTTTGCAGTTCCCCCAGCCTTGCTATGAACTCCTGGTTTTTGGCTTGGTTGGTGGTCTGACTGGTGTTGATTTTTGGCTGGCATTTCTTTTTGGAGTGATGGAGTCTCTTGGGGCGTAGCTTTATCTTGGAGGCAATGAGGGAGTGATCTGTATCGCAATCGGCGCTATGGTAGGCTCTGGTGTTACGAACGTTATTCAGAGAGTCGCGCCTGGTGATGATCAGGTCCAACTGGTGCCAGTGATTTGATCTTGGATGTCTCCAGGACGCCCTGTGACAAGCCTTGTTCTGAAAGTAGGTGTTTGTCACGCATAGGCCGTGATAATAGGCCAGGTGTATGTTTTGAGTCTAACAGAGTCGCAGGTTATTACCAGTGCATGTCCTTAATGACTCTTCAGTCACTAAATGTTTGTATATATACTGAGGAGCAACCAATCGGTACGTATTGACACTGTGTACATATGCATAGGTGTGTTCAGATCACTTTCATTTGACCGTGTGTACATGGACTGACTGGAATATCACATGTTACTACACTCAAATTATGTCCAACGAACTTAAAACAATCGGGTAACGATATAAAAACTCAGGATAATTGAAATAACGTTCTACCGTGCTGGAGATATATAGTGGACTCAAGTTGTACCAGTATTTAAATACGTGTATCTCCGTTCACTGAAGATTCTGCAGCAGCTGAAACAATAATGCACAGACATCAGTTATGGAAAGACGTCTCATCACAAGTCCACCCAATAAACAGGCGTCCAGCAAGTGGACACAATCAGACTCAGATTCTCAGCACATTAGTCCAGTTGACGAAGAAGCCAGTGAACATGCATCTAAACGTTGTACATCTCACTGGCCTATATATGTCACTGCTTTGATTCTTGGTATAATACTGTTTTCTGTTGGACTATACTTTACCGTTGCTGGACACTTGAGTAACGAGAAGGATGACGTCATTCTAGGTTCATGTCTGATATTTTCAGGATTATGTTTCGGTTTGTATCAATCTATCGTTCATTTACAATATTACATTATAAAACCATGGATAAAGATAACGCTTCTGGAAATGTAAGTTGGTCATAATTCAATATTAATCTAATAGAAAAGTATACACTTTTGTTTGCAAATAATAACAACACTTGATTTCCCGCCTCCCAATAGTAGACCTTGTCTTACATTCCCTGTAATGTTTGTGGTGAGATTTTATTTGACAATCTGCTCTAATGAGTATTCTAATGAATATCATAATACTTAATAAATTTTACAACATAAGACTTTCGAAACAAATGCCACAGCCAATCACTGAAAAACACCGAAAGTCCCCTCAACAGTATAACTGTATATATAATAATATACATAGCAACACCAGCATCCAACTGTATATATAATAATATACATAGCAACACCAGCATCCAACTGTATATATAATACTATACATAGCAACACCAGCATCCAACTGTATATATAATAATACATAGCAACACCAGCATCGAACTGTATATATAATACTATACATAGCAACACCAGCATCCAACTGTATATATATAATAATATACATAGCAACACCAGCATCGAACTGTATATATATAATAATATACATAGCAACACCAGCATCGAACTGTATATATAATACTATACATAGCAACACCAGCATCGAACTGTATATATATAATAATATACATAGCAACACCAGCATCGAACTGTATATATAATAATATACATAGCACACCAGCATCGAACTGTATATATAATATTATACATAGCAACACCAGCATCCAACTGTATATATATATAATATACATAGCAACACCAGCATCGAACTGTATATATATAATAATATACATAGCAACACCAACATCGAACTGTATATATAATACTATACATAGCAACACCAGCATCGAACTGTATATATAATAATATACATAGCAACACCAGCATCGAACTGTATATATAATAATATACATAGCAATACCAGCATCGAACTGTATGCCATACATTGCCAACAATTGTGAGCCCTAGTTGAGTACATGTTTCAGGCTCTAGTCAAATGTACAATTGTGAGCTTTAGTTAAGTACATGTTATAGGCTCTAATCAAATGTACAATTGTGAGCCCTAGTTGAGTACATGTTTCAGGCTCTAGTCAAATGTACAATTGTGAGCCTTAGTTAAGTACATGTTACAGGCTCTAGTCAAATGTACAATTGTGAGCCCTAGTTGAGTACATGTTTCAGGCTCTAGTCAAATGTACAATTGAAAGCCCTTGGCAAAGGTATATGATAAAAAGTTTCCAATCCCCGAAACTACCTTCAAGTTGCATGTGTGCTGTGCAATATGCCTGTGTAATCTGTTGTAACAGTTGCTTCTTGGAGGAAGGCGGGTGGGGAGGATTAGGCAGTGATTATATATGTCTTGATTCGTAGCCCTTAATCTACATAGATTAAATCTAGAAATTGGAATTGGTATTACAAAATATAAAAATATCTCCGATTATTAACAGACACTGCGTACTTTTTATTATTAATTAGTTCAATGAAATTATTGGTATACTTGCACTGACCTACATATATCAATTATCACTAAAATCCTGACCCCGGAAACGGAAAAAAATAATAAAGTCGCGCATGCGCACATATATACGGTCTCTGGAAAAAAATATGGAGACCGGGGTATCATGAGAGGGGTGACACCATGAGTTATCGCACCGGGTAACACCAACCCTAGGGACGCCACTGATTTCAGCAACAAATGGATAAGAAATGTTTGGATTAAACGTTTCCCTGCCTAAAACAGAATCCATAGCATGTTTGAGTACTGAGTGATTTGTCCACTGTTCTGCTGATAGTAATTTTGCAGCTTGCGTACCACACCATTTTTGCTGCCAGAATCTGTAGTCGTTGTATCACAAATATTTACTCGAATACATGAATAGAGTTCGTATTCAGCTAGAACAGCCGTAATCGGTGTAAATATTGTCTCTGCTTTTCCATTTGTCAGAGACAATACGGCTAAATGAATTTCGTTTTCAACGTTTTTCAATAAAACAACTTGTTTTTCTCACACTATTCTTTTTCCGTACAAATGTATGCACCATTCAAAATTTTTTAGCCGTTTTTTAAACTGCAACTTCAACAATTCTGCTTCTTTATAGGTTGCCTTATACACCCCTGACTGCGAAGAAGCTTCAATATTGGGAGGGTGTTCGTTTATTATTTTTAAAACTTTAGGAGTTTTTTTTTGACAAATTTGCTTTCCTACAAAATAATTACAAGCAGACGATTACAATGGAATGAAATTAAAATAAAAGAATACAATATGCCCAAATCAACCAAGCAGACCACTCATGAAAAATACCAAAGGTATCATCAGATTTGATCATAGTTGGCAAAGTTGCAGTAGACGCATAATTAAAACAGTGCACTTTAATTTAAAATAAACTTTTTTTTATTTATTTTGTTTCAGACATGGCGGTACAAAATAAAATATAAAGTTCCTGGATGTAATTAATGTTATTAAATATATGCTAATGCGCAATCCATTAAGAATTAATTTTATTGAAAAACGCTTCTTATTTGTAAACACAAGATGGCGTTGGTGGGGAAGGTTTTTTGAGTGAAAAATAAATTAATATTTTTTTCATATTTTGTTCACAATTGTTCATTAAAAATGCCATGTAAAATAAGATTCTGAAAAAAAAAATTAAAAAGTCATAACCCTAATGTACATGTTGAGGAGGTGCGCCTGAGCTGGGTGTACTTTGAGATATAATATTGTTGACTTAAGTATAACAAATTTTGTATCAGACTGCGCTTTTGACACTCGCCATAAGGTCTACAAAAAATATCACCTTAAGTTCCACTTACATTTAGATCAATATCTATTTACATACTTTAAGTACTAGTAAAAACTTACACAAAAAATGTGTGCTGTTGTCTTGGCTAGCTCCATTAGCATCATGTCCTCTTATATCAACTTAAGTTCAACCTATGTCATCTGGTTTACACACAATAAAAGAAAATATAACAAATTTTCATTCATTATGCCTTCAAAGAATTAAGTAGTACGTCTTAAAAATATTGTAAGGCCTAAATAATGAGGATCTTAATTTGGCCGGTGAAAAAAAAATACCAAATTGGTAAGTTTAGATGTTGTAATGGGTTATTCTTTTTTTTTAAATTTGAAGTTTTAAACAGAGATGTGGGTTTTTAGATTTTTTCTATGAACTGCAAATGCCTCTGCTCCTAAAGTGGAAGAGTAAAAGCTGTACACAAGCACAACAGCTTTTGAAAGCAAAACATCAAGGTCTTTGGACTTCCAGAAATTGATTACTCATTAAAAAAAACAAGCAATTAAGCCTGTTCTATTCTGGACACAGGACGTGTTAGCGCATTTTCATGTTATGTATCAGTACGTTTGTTATCTTTCAGTAAATATTTGTAAATTTTGGAAATGTTTATAAATTCAATTGTGTAATGCATATATCTGAAAAAGATATTAGTATCACAAGTTGGTCATGCTGAAATAATCTGTTACAAAAATAAATAAATTGATTACGCCCCTTGGATTAGCTTTTATTATTTATATTTAAGATATAAGCAAAACGGTACATAAATAAACCTTTATATTTTGGGCCCTGAGAGGTCAAATCATGAAATGGACTTTTTGATGTACACTTGCAGGCCACCACCTACACAATGATATATACATCATGGGTCTAGGACTTAGGTGTGGCTGGGGTTTTGTATTAATATGGTCCATATAGTAAAAACGGTACTTTATGCAAGGCCCTTTTTACGACCTCTGGAGAGTCGGATCAGTGAAATGGAAAAAAGCTTAGTTTTCTGGCAGGCCAAGACCTACAAAATGATATATACATCATGGGTCTAGGACTTATGGTTGTTGAGATCTAGGGTGATGACAGACAGACAGACAGACAGACAGACAAAACGGGGACAATAGAGCATTTTTTTCGAAATTTTTCGAAAATGCTCTAATAAATAAATCTTAAACTTAATCATCAAATAAACTATTTTAAATTGTGATGACTTAATACGAATTAAGTACGTATTCTGATGTATCATTGTCTTAAAGCACGGCAGGTTGTGCAGCACGCATCCTACTTCCCTATTGGGAGGTTTAACGCTATAAGAACATTAGACGGAACAAGACATAAAATTAATAATGGAATATTTGGATAGAACTCGACTATAGATAACCAACATGTATTTGTATCTCATTTTTTTTTAATCCTGTACTTTGAGAGAAGTCATTCATTTTATTTCATTTATAAAGGATAAAAATGTGTACCTTGAACTATTTAAAGTTCAAATAATTTCACATTGATTAAGTTCGTATTTCGATGTGTGACGAAACTCCGAGAGCATTAAATCATTTTCTACCCCCTTCCTCTAGCTAAAATAATGCTTAAGTTTAAGCTAAATCTATTTACTCAATGGCATATATTATACATTTCAATCGGTCACTTCCGAAAAAATGTCATATTATAATGTTATTCAATTCTATCTAAAAAGAAGTCTGAGCTATTGTATATCTATGGTGAGATAATACTACCAGTTTTGACATTTTTAATGCAAAGCTTTATCATGATTTTAAGGTCATAGTTATATAATCAATTGAGAGGTGATTCCTCCAGAGAAATAATTTGTTAAGAATTCCCAATTGCTCTGGTTAATATCAAATCATTTTAACTAGGGTTGTTCACTAATTGCCTATATCGTGCAAATGACGTTTGATAACAGAAAGAAACTATTATACATGTCATAAACAAATGATACTCCTCACACATGAACTACTACGAAAGAAATAGTGGATGTAGAACTATCTTAAGAGTCTGAACACCAGCTACATCTGCTGACGTCTCTACTAATTGTTTTCAAAAAAGACAAAAATAAGCAGTACTTGAACCACCTCGTTAATAAAAAAGATTTGTGTTAGGATTTAGCTAAAAAAAATTCTCACTCCTTTACAATCAACTGTTTTATGCAATTTTTAATAAAAATCTACTCGTAATTAAATTAAACAGAATTTATGGCAATTACTGCACTTTGATATACCATCCTGGGGTGACTCTTAGACGTGGGGCTACCGATAAGCAAATTTTCTATTACTAGATTACTTCAGCTCATAAAATTTTGATAAATTGGCTAGGGTGCGGCTTTTTGACAGATTTAGGACATAATGAATAATCACCTCTCAAACTAATGAAACATGTTAATGAGTGCAGTGTTTATATTTCTTCATTGAGTATAAAATGTTTAAAAAAGCCGCATAATTTAATATGATTTACTAATGTGGTAATAAACAAAAACTTATTCAATCGACGCCATACTAGAATAACAGAGAGCCACATACGGCTTTAACACTCATGCCCGGGTTATGTCTACAGAGCACTCGGCATTTCCCGGGAATCTCGCCAGAACTAGCTCATCCTCTGAAAGTGAAGGGGTGCGAATCCATCCTGTCCGCATAAGTAACAAGCCTGACGAAAGGCAACCTGTGCCATCCTCTGCGTGAGAGGCCTGCGTTGCTTAACCCTTAGTGGTTCTCGAGTTTGGTAAAAGTAGCCATTTTTACGATACCAGACCTTTCAGCAAGCGTCGTGGTACCGGGGCAAATAGTCCACTGTTTTTCGATGACGGTCCTACCGCCCTCTAACAATCCATTGAGACACGTGTGGGTGCTGTCCAGACCCGCGTATTTCTTATTCGACTTCATATTTATTATGTTTTTCGGGTGCTTCGTGGGGTGGGTTGGGTGCTCTGGCCAATAAGCAGACAAGCTCAGATGCCTCCCTTTACTTGACCCAGGTATGGACCAGTGCCATGCAGCTTACCGTCGGACATGAATGATCTCATGTAATGAGAGTGGGTTGGCATAACTTTTTCCTCGAAACACCGATCTGCAATACCAGCGTTCGGCCACAGTATCGATTACACCAGGGTTCACTTCCTGCGCTCGTCCAGTAGCGTGGGAGCGTTTTGTAGTTCCGTTGCGGGCTTTCCCACCACTGTTCCTGAGAGCGTTCAGGTGCCCCTCCCAGAGCAGACGGTGGCTAGTGGTGTATGTAGCTGCAGCTACCTAAAATACATTGCCAGCTCGTCACACTGTTCCCAGAGCAAAGAGCCTTCCAGAGCAGGGATGCCCAGTTTTGTGACTAGGGGTGTGACGGAGCTGAAGAAAATCCGCATCCGTCGGATTCGGATTTGGCAATATAAATCCGTCTGATTCGAATTAGCTTTATGGTCCTACAGATTGTAAAAATGTAAAATTTGTAAAAATCAGATAATGTCTTCCACTCCCAACTTTTAGTTCAAGGGGGTACGGGGCGAAAAAAATGCACTATGTCTAAAAAAAAAACCAATTTTTTTATTTTTTTATTTTTTGATACTAAAACATGTCAATAATAATTATGAATTAATTATATTGCAGAAAAATGTTTTTAGATCAATTAATGTGCATTTATAGAATGTCAGAAGCTCTTCTTATATTTGGCATTAATTTTTTTCGAAGCCTTATAAAGTCATTTGCTGTTAAAAATCGGAGATATTTTTATTTATTTTGAAAAATTAAATACGGCTTTGATTTTTATTAATTACAAAATAAGAATATAGGCCCAAAACTAGATATTTTGCATTTTGGTGTCACCCCTTGTGAGGGTGTCACCCCCTAGTGACGCCACAGCTGAAATTAGCACAAATTACTAGTCACTTAAAGGGAAATTCGGTTCTCAAGATAACAGTTCAGAAATCAAGGGTGAAAACAAAGGACGGAGAGATGACATGAAGTTTTTACATCACTTGACGCAAAGAAGTATTTTGCTATTACGAATGAAATAAAACCTTTTAATTATTCACTTCCAGAGACTGCCGTCTTTAAGTAATGCTCGTTGGAATTCACGTGCAATACTAGCACTTCTGGCATTCTAATTCCGGAAACTAGAAACGAGAAATTTTAAAATGTATGTGCTTTCATAGCGCGAACATGGTCTGAAGAATTGTTTTATGATCAAAAGAAATGGAAAATAGGAAAAGAGATTGTACCACCTGCTTTGCATAGATACCCTGAAGCAGAAACATGCTTCTCCAGGCACTGGGTTTGTGAAGATTCAGCGATACCTGGTATAGAACGAAGTAACCGCTGTGCAGAAAGAGCTATACAAATAATGCAAGACATTGTTCCACATTGCAAGACTTCAAAGACACTTAATAACTGTTTTATTCTCACTAATGATAAAGCATAAACCTTTTTTATGTTTTCTATGTCGTCCATTATTATCATTTCATATTTTGGACATCTCTAATATCATGCTTACATGCATTGCACGTGTTGTTCTTATGTAACTTTCCATTACAGTGTTGTGTTACATATATTAATATATGATATTCATTTTATAGTTTGGTGGGGTAGGTTTTTAAAATATTTTCAGAAAAGGTTATTTGTGTCATAATACACTCATAAAAAGTCACCCTTTCCTGACATGTAAATATGAGGTTACAAAAAAGTCATAATCCTAATGCACATTGATTAGGCAGTCGCCCCCTTTTCCTATCATTAAAGCTATAATAGGGATACATTTTAAAGAAATATTTTATTTGATACTAAATTACAGATAAAATTAAAACATACAATATAACACTTTAACTTTGCAATGAAAATTTGCTAAAATAAAACCGAATAATCTTACTCCATAAAGAATTATTATAAAGGAAAATTACTACAAATACACACTAATATAAAGGAAAATTACTACAAATACACACTAATAGAAACTGCATGCCTGTCATTCAAATTTCAAAGCATGCTCAAATTCTAAGGTAACTTTTTATGTTTAGCTTGATTTGACTTCAATGCGTTTGGCTGTCGAAAAATGGACCAGCACATAACTTATTATTTTTTCGCCACTAATATATACAAACATTTGTGTAAATGTTTCAAAAAGTTTTTTAAAAACTTTTATATCTCATATTTTCTTTGGTCTAATGATGTTTCAGTTGAAAAATATTTTTTTACAGAAAGAGAATAAAAGAATGACAATCGAATCAGTCACTGTTATCGTAGTTTCACTGCTGGTTTTATATTCAGGTATGTATTTTATTTCTCATTAGTTGCAATTTGCTTTGGTTCATTTTATTTTTACATTTCGTCTTGCTGGACGAAGATTTCATATTGGAGAAACAATATTTTTAAAATTTTACTTTATAAAATATTTTGAGTTAATTACCCATCAATTTTTCTTCCATTTACAGAATATATAAATATTTAATACTGTATTACTAAAATTGTTTCCAGTTGAAATAGTAGATAAACATTTTTTCTCTAAATAAGGAATGGACGATACAGGCTTTTTGCTTAAAAATTAAATACGTGTAAATATATGTTTATATTAAAATTATCAGAGACCAAAATACATTTTTCTAAAGTAGTGTTTCAATTGGTTTGTGAGAAGTAAATGTGCTTCAGGTCAAGGTTGAGTTCCCTCTTTGTGGAGAGTATCATAAAAAATATTTGGCATGGCTTTTTATGCTCTCTCCATCCTAGTCTGAGAGACATACCATTATCTACGGGGAATAAATCATTTGGGTTTTCTAGTGGGGGAAAAAAGAAAATAAACCCTTCTTGCAAGGATGGTGATACTGTGGTCAATGAGGACTATCCGAGACCGTAGTATTCACAGCTGATGATGGATACAGATGTGGTTGGCACACAACACCCTTCTACTCCGTTGCACTCAAGCACACCTTCGCAGCCTTTCATTTTGAGCAGAAGTTCAATCACAATACTCCTTCCCCTCTGTCCGTTGGCAGGAAAAAAAACCCTTGCTTGCCATTCTGGCAGATCAGAAATACACACTGTTCTGGTCTGGCCAGTTTGGGCAAGTCATAAAACCCTCTTTTCTGCCATCCCGGCAGATGATAGCGGCACACTCAGACCGCCGCTCTGTAGGCAAGGCAGACATGCATCAGCGCCGCCAACAGTGTTGGTGTGGTAGGCACAGTACACCGTATCATGCTGGCAATGGCGGTGTAAAAAAAAACTCTTTGTCACCCTTCTTAAAATTTCGTTTTTCCTTGCGAATGATAATGATACACACCGTTTACAGATTTTCATAAATAAATGTTCGTTGACACATTTTAGTTAACTCCATTCCCGTTGTATCGTCTACTTAGCCAAACGTCAATTACATAGCAATGAGATGAGACATAGACAGCATAAATCACCCCGTCTCATTAAGTTATTTCTGTGCGTATTAAAAAAAGTTTATTTTTTTTTTCATTTTTTATAAGATGGTGAAATTGTATAGTAAAAAATTATAAGAATAACACATCGTCTCTAAAAAAAAAAACAACTGATTAGGTGACTTGCAATATAATTTGTTTCTTCTTCTATCATTATTCATTAGCAAACTAGTTTTACGTGTCTAATGCTGCAGTTTAATACTCGTATTATTTGATGCTGGCAACAAGGTGAACAAGCAATTAAGCCTGTTCCATTCTGGACACAGGACGTGTTAGCGCATTTTCATGTTATGTATCAGTACGTATGCTATCTTTCAGTAAATATTTGTAAATTTTGGAAATGTTTATAAATTCAATTGTGTAATGCATATATCTGTAAAAAAAATATTATAAAGACGTTTCTTTATATTTGAAAAAAAAAATTATTTTCTGTTAAATCTAACTACAAGTGGTTTGTGGTTACTGAAATAGGACTCATAATTGAAAACATTCGAAATTGTAGTCATTTAATTGTCCGAAAACTCCGTCAATTGTTGCATAGCTCTGATACGTTCAATTAAACTCAGAACACAAGCTTACTATTTCATTTGATGAGTTTCTTAATAAATCTTGGTGAAACTACGTGCTGCAGTATTTCGCACCAAATGAATGGGTTATTGAACGTACAAGATGTAGAATGGGGCAATATATAATACATAAGCCCCTTAGGAGCCATGAAGCCCGGCCCTCAGAGATCCTGTCGCGAAATGAACTTTTGATGTACACATGGCAGGCCAAGACCTACAAAATGATATATACATCATGGGTCTAGGACTTATAGTTGCTGAGATATAGCGCTCCTTTATTAATATAGCTTATATAGTAAAAAACGGTACTAAGGCCCCTTTTACGGCCCTGAGAGGTCAGATCGCGAAATGGAAAAAAGTCATTTCTTGGCAGTCCAAGACCTACAAAATGATATATACATCATGGGTCTAGGACTTATGATTGTTGAGATCTAGGGTGTACACGGACAGAGGGACGGACAGACAAAACGGGGACAATAGAGCATTTTTTTTTCGAAAATGCTCTAAAAAGACATTCTTAAGCATTAAACAAAGTCTCCATTGCTAAAATTGACATTTGACAAACTAAATTGCGTCGGTCATTGTATGAACTGTAAATATCGCTTAAACTATCTGTACATTGACTTCAATTTTTGTTGGACTTTATTTTGACGTAGTAATTTATTTTTTATGCGAACTGTGTAATTTACTTAACGAAATCAAAGTTACCTTTAGTAGTTAAAAACAAGTAAAATAAGGATGTTATATTCTGGACACAGGTCGTGTTAACGCGTTTGTGTGTTATGTATCAGTACGTATGTTAGCTTTCAGTAAATATTTATCTTAAATCTAACTACAAGTGGTTTGTGGTTACTGAAATAGGACTCATAATTGAAAACATTCGAAATTGTAGTCATTTAATCGTCCGAAAACTCCGTCAATTGTTGCATAGCTCTGATACGTTCATTTAAACTCAGAACACAAGCTAACTATTTCATTTGATGAGTTTCTTAATAAATAAAATTAAATATGTATGGCGAATAGGTCACAACTTGTCTAAATCAAGGGAAACTACTGGTACTAAATATAGTACACAGTAACGGAATTCGGCAACAATTTTAGACCACTTTCCGAAAATATATACCTCTGATACTTTCAATATAGCTCACAACCCAATGACAATGCAATATTCTTAATATTTCATTATGATTTGATGAGTTTCTTAAGTATTTTTCGAAAATAAAATTATTATGGCTGAAGAAAAAATACTCTACTGCACAGAACACGTGTGACGTCAATCTTGGTGAAACTACGTGCTGCAGTATTTCACATCAATTGAATGGGTTATTGAACGTACAAGGTGTAGAATGAGGCCATGAAAATGACATAATTATTAATATGGCTTATATAGTAAAAAACGGAAAAACACTGATATCCAGCCCTCAGAGGTCAGATCGCGAAATAGACTTTTGATGCAGGAATGGCAGGCCAAGACGTACAAAAAAAGTATATACATCAAGGGTCTAGGACTTATGGTTGCTGAGAATTCGAGTGATTACGGACAGACAGATCGGGGACAATATCGCATTTTTTCCTTTCAATACGTCTTTTTTTTCTATTATTTGATGTGCATTTTGGTCTAGAGATTAGTGCATTGCGTATTGATTCTTTATTTATATCATGCCAATTTATTTAAGTGTCGTCTCCAAGGCTATATATGCAGCGGACTATGTGGTTTGGTGCAACTGGCAAAGCTCGTTTAGATTATCGTTTTAAATAGATTAGATACATTAAGATTTTAACATCATCATATTAGCTAATTTTTGTGAAATGTTTCAATATATATTTCTCTGTTATTCCCTCTAAATCAAACAAAAGTGTTGAAAATGATAGAAAAATGTGTCTGGTGAAATCGTTAACATAATTTCTCTCTGCTGAAACGTTATGAACCAATTAGAACAAAAGCACCTGAAAAAACACAAACAAGGCTAAAAAGCAGTAAAAGAAGAAAGAGAACAGGGGATAAGGATGCAATTATAATGCTTTAACATACAAAAACTGGAATTGTCTGTAGGTAACAATAAAACAATTCTTAAAACATGGCTATAGATATATACAACACAGATAAAGATATTCATGACCACTTAAGCCATCTTTTAACAAGTTTTACTCATGGACAATATATCTTGAAGGTCATGAAACATCTTTGCAAAATATCGAAATAGATGATCTCGGATAGTGGAAAACATAGGTCGGTATTAATAAAGTACTGGCTGTAAAAATTCAGATCGTTACCCATAATGTATTATCCACACAATGTTTACACATAGAGACTATGACGAACCTGGTCTACGGAAAGTTCTGCATGAAAGTTGAAAATCCTAAATGATTTTTATACATTTCTATATCATTGGGAATTATGGGAGTGCGGTAAGGTGCTTGACTGCCATGTTTAAAGTCCTCGCTATATCTCCCGTGGCGCCTCGCTATATCTCCCTTGGTGGCAATGAAAGAAGGGTATTTACATTATATGACATAAATAGCCATCTATATGCTGCCGACAGCCTCCCAGGTAACTTTCCCGAGGACCTCAAATTTAATCTTTGTCAAAGTAGAATTTTTTTTCAGGGAACAACCATATATACCTTTTACAAAGATGTCTAAATGTACTTTTTCATTGTACTGTACTTTTGTCTAAGCCCCACCCCCTTACCCCCTAATGTAACTTTGCCTTAGCCAACCAGATGTGCTTATGTAAGGGTCCGTAAGTGAACCTTTGCAAAATACCATTAATTGTACATTCGATTAAGTAAAATAATAAAAGTAATCATTAAAGTGTTTTTTTTAAAGGGTCGAGTTTGCTATTTTTTTAATCTGGACATTTCTAAGTCAGCCCTAATGTATACTCATTTAAATATTTAATTCGAAAGTTTATAAATGCAAATATAGAACTGCACTTTCTATATAATACCAAACTAAAATATTGTTTGGCTGCAATACAAAGGAGGAAATTTTAAAATGTGCATTAATGAATTTTTTATTTATTTTCAATTATAGTTTTATTATTTTCTTTACAAGTATATTTGCATCACGCGATTGTCTTTAGCGGTCACATCATACTATAAAATTAGTGAATCTAATTTTATTTAATATATTTGATTATGACTGAATACAATGTCTTAACGTCGACCAAGTTTCATTGAGCCCTTGACATGATACATGTCTTCTGTATTTTCAAGAAACAGAAGAGTCGAATTAACTTTTCGAACAACTATTGCTTACTGTACGATATACAACTAAATTTTATACATGACAGCTATGCTAGCCAAATTGTATTAAAAGTATCATCTAAAATCATTATTATGATATTCTCTTCATCTTTAATTACCCTGCCATCTCCAATGGAGTTAAATTTTCTTCGTTCTGTTATACGTTTTTCATTGCACGTCATTGGGTCACTCCAGGTGAATCCATGATAAAGAAATTGGCTGCTCATGTGACGATCAAAGTGGCGGTGTTTTTTTTTATATATTAGGATTTTAACCTTGTTAAAACCGTGTTAATAGTTCATTTTAAAGAAGTCAGTAAGACTAGATTTGTAAATATTATTGCACAAGCACATTAAATAATTATTTACGCACCGGATGGTACAATCTTTTATTCATTTTATTTTATAATATTTGTAAAAAATGCGCGACAAGTAATCAGCCAGATGTAAATATTAGCCTACATTTCTAGACATATGCTTCTGGTCTTGCTGCCGGTTTGCGTGTAATTTTTAAACTTCAAGCTAAAGCCTCTATTTATGGCAGGATTATTATTCTCATATTAACATTTTTATTGATATAGAACATTTAGTTGTGATTGATACGGGTAACTACTAGTTGTCTTATAACATTCAATTATTTGTTTTTTTATCATTGTGAAGGTTAATGATCGAAACATTTATTATGGTATCGTGCAGAGCTAAAATTTGCTTTAAAATACACAAGTGTTAAAAAAAAAATATTTAAGATTTATTTTACATTGTATTTTGAATTAAAATAATCTAGCATTTAGCTGTGTAATAAAAAAAAATGCTTCTAAGCAATAATTAGATTTTTAATTGTAATCTATCTATCTATCTATCTATTGATCTATCTATCTATCTATCTATCTATCTATCTATCTATCTATCTATCTATCTATCTATCTATCTATCAATCTATCTATCTGTCTGTCTGTATATCTGTCTGTCTCTCTATCTGTCTGTCTATCAGTCAATCTATCTATTTATCTATACATACATACATACATATACATATATATATATATATATATATATATATATATATATATATATATATATATATATTAGGGTGCCACTCAAAAAAGAATTTCTGAGTTGTTATCCTGCCAACCCCAAAATGTGTTAGTAATGTTATAAGAATAAAATTGGCAAAATTTGAATGTTTTCTGATAATATTTATTGGTAGCTCAACAGTGTCAAAGTTTTGCAATAATAAGTGTTTCGCGACATTACCATACGGTAATCGGTAATCCTGCTGTACCACAAAAAAATCAAAAGTTATTTGAAGACACATATTGCTGTGAAAAGAGAACAAACATCTTTTTTTACATAGCACCAGATTTGTTACTTTAAGGACCTTCAGCTAATAAACATAAAGAGTCAATTCAATATAGTTCAGACTAAAAGTTCATTATTCACTAATTACATGTCTTCTAGTCCAAGTAATGATATTCTAGCTGCGGCTGGGACAGTTAGTGTGGACGTGTTAGCATAAGGAAAGTCACGACGGTGTTTCTCTACTACTTGTAACAAAAAATGTTTCTGTTCCTAACGATTGGTTAGTACTTCATTAACGACTTTCAAACTCGCAACTTTCTACTGGCCAACAATGTAGTTGTTATCAGTGACCCATGATCTGGATTCGTGGTCAGGAAATCTTGTGGTAAGTTCAAAGCTGTGAAAAGTTTCCTGATGTGTTGCGATACAAAAATCAGAAAGTTTATTTTGTTGTAATGTTGGACAGAAGGCTATTCTGCGAGGATGATCTTTTGTTATCTTGTTTAGTGCTGCAAACTTCATTTCAGATGAAACATCATTGTCAAAAAATGCAAAACCTACCAGAATTTCACTCAAGTACCACACGTGTCCAGAGAATGATTTTATCTCTGCTTCGGCAACAGCGTCATTTGTTTCCTTGTAGTCCTCCAATTGTTGAAGTAGCTGCAAATCTCTACGGGAAGCAGATGTAGCACATGGTGATGTAAACCACGAAGTTAGGTAGACCTTCAGTATTAAGGTGTTGAAGTGACCCAGTGATGGCAATGCACATACAATAGGTAGGAACTGAAAAACGTAAAATGAAAATCTTAAGACTGTAAATCAGTTTTGCCATCCACCGGGCCCGGTGATAAGCTCCAGGAGCCGGAATCTTTTTATCTGCTCCACAAGCTGCACCCAGAGAAAGAAGTGACAGTAGCAGAAGCTCACGATAATAATCTCTAGGCTGAAACACTGTTAGCTAATGCTGAATGAAGTGAATGAGTTCATCCCGAACTGGATTGAGAACCACTGCAATATATGCTTCATTCATTCCACTTGCATATATCAATTGAGCCCGAACATTCACAAGATCTCTAGAATAACTTGATATTTGGTCCACTAGATCAAACACCTATGCCACAATGAGTTCCATTATGTGGCGCCTGCATGCTAAGCTGATCAACTTTTTCTACAGAATGTGACACCAGCATTTATGCCAGTGTTACTGGCCGTAGTGTCAAAACACATGAAACTGATGCTATCAGCAATGTTCCTTTCTTGAATAAGATTAAACACGGCAGTTGCCTCGGCTTCTCCAGTTCCATTTTGGCAATTGTGGTACTCCCAGCAACTTCATTGTTCCATCACCGGATATCAGAACAGTAAGACGATCAACTAACTCTTTTGATTTTAATGCAGGCAACATTTTTTCCATCCCAGCGCGCAGTTAATGGACAGTTTGGATTAAACGACGCATGAATCTCTGTGGCTGCTGCATCACGATGTTTACGTCGACTACGTCTGACTGATTCCTTGTTAATCGCCAGGGCTGAAGTACTGTGGCCAAGTGATTCTGCTGCTGCTGCTGCTGTAATTATGTAAACTGCGTTCCTGTCACTGACTTTACTTCTGTCTAATGCAGCTGCCAAACCTGGACTCACAATATGTGTGGATCGGATAATCCACACTGGTTTAGTAAACACTTCAGGTGGTTCAGGGAGTTCATCAAGATCATCGGGATCACAACCATCGTTGCTCTTAGCTTCTGTATCACTGTCATTGCTGGCACTAAACTCCATCTTCTTTGCTTCATGTTGCATACGCTTAGCCCCTTTTCTTTACGATATTCTTGCTCTAAGCGCCTTTTAAGAGACCTTTATTCTTTCCGAGTTAGCACCATATCCACTGGACCCATGCAACCATGCATCCCATTCTCTCTTTGTGCTTGAACAAATTTTATGTCTTCAGGTACCTGCATCTTAGTTAAAGCTTCAGCATGTGCAACATCAAACAAATCAGTCAAACTTTCAGTAAATTGGTGCTCTTTTTCCTTCTGAGTATGAGTTATGCGGGATACATTTGTTTTTATTCCAATCCATGTTGAATGGAGATCATTTATCTTGGCAATTATGTTACATTCTTTGCGAACTGGAATGCGTGCCTTATGCCAGAACTGAACAACTTATTTCATTGTCACTGTGGTACTAGCAGTAACATATATATATATATATATATATATATATATATATTGCACTGACATGAAAATATAAATAAGTAACATAAATTTTATAAATAAGTAACAGAAATTGCCTCCAGTTTGACTTGTATGTCCAATACAGGCATTTTCGCATATAATATAACACTTCGAGTCCATTGAGCTACCTCTAAATATCAATGTATCTTCATGAAACTTGGTAAAATTACTAAACATAACAAAAGGAGAAAAAAAATTAGGGGGTGGGACAATGAAACTTAAAAAAAAAATGCCCATTGCATTGTGTGACACCCTAATATATATATATATATATATATATATATATATATATATATATATATATATATGTATATATATATATATATATACATGTGTGCGCGTGTGTGTGTGTGTGATTTTTAAAGTTTAAATTTCTTGATTTGCACATAATTATTGTAATTCTTTAACTTCAAATTTCGAAAAAAACAGAGCAGTCTTGGTCTTCTTCAAAAATATTTTTTTCTTACTTTTGTTAAAATTAATTTCAAAATACTTTTTTTCAGATGCTCAACAAATTTTTTGGAAGAAAATGATCCATTCATATTATTTGTTTGTCCAGCCAATGTCTCGTTCAGTATATTAGATTTGGTCAATACATCAAGTAGTGAGCCACAAAGACCTTTAGCCACATGTACTAGCCCACAATGTAAAGATTATAATATTGGTGTAACAATAGCACGCAATGATACATACTATGTGTTTCAAATTATGAAATTTTCGGTAAACAGACTTCGAAGACTGACTCAAGTACTGTATGTATATGATGGCACATACATGATATGAAATATTGGTATATGGTGAGTATATGTATTGATACATTTTTAGACGTTTTGAAACAAAAAGTTTTGTAAGAAAATAACTACCCAAAAATAAAATTAATGCGATGGCTGTGTTGTCTATTGTGTAACAGACTGACTTGCTATATTTTGGTCTTATCTTTACTATCTTTAGACACTATCTAGAATTGGGAGATTTGAAATAAATTGTCTTATTTCTAGATTCCCAATCCATTTGTTTTAATAAGCATTATTGAATGTAATGGTGATATAATAATAAAATATACACGCATTCGGGCAGGAACAACATAATTCATTTTGGGCGCACATAACAATTTGGTATTACCAAACTTATTTATTATCCACCACATCCCATTTTTAATTGCGATAATCTTTAAATAATTTTGCTAGATAATTCTAAGCCTATGGCGTGAAGTGTTTTAAACTGCATTTTAAATTGACTGAACATATTTACCTGTCATTTGACTCTTTAAGCCTACTAAAGTAGAAATGACATAGTTTGCGATTGATCATTTTTTTCATTACCTTACAAGTAATGCTGCTATTTCCTCATCAGTTGTTTACAGCATAAAAGAAATATTGACATAATACCAACATCTTACAGTGTATAATTAATCAAATCAACTGGTAATATTCATGCACATATTATGCAACTATTAAGTTTCATACAAGTTGTATATACCGGTACAGTTGCAGAGTTTGTCTATCTTTCCTTTTCATTATCTGGAAGTAGCCGCTTTAAAGAATAAACAAACTGGCCGGCTGCCTAGACACCATATAATACACAATCAGTTCTATGATACCGGTAGCTCATGTTGTTCTTGAACGAAATATAAATTACCTGTGTATCGTACTATATATCTCTATAAATCAAGCTTGTGGGCATTTTTTACCGACCCATACAATACCTAATTTTATAGGTATATAAAAAATAACTCGAAGAAGGTAAAATTATGTTGCAGTATTAATTTAACGGTTCTAATATGAAATAGTTTTTCTCATTTGCAATATAATTGCTGAATAACGAAACTAAATAAACAAAATTCCCGAACTGTGTAATTAAATGTGTTTATTTTAATAATTATGCACGTTGAGCCAAGCTAGTTAGGTCGCCGAAATAATAATCTTGAAAACAATGTTCAGCTTCTAAACCAGACATGTGCAACCTACGTCTCGTTAAGCGTTTTGATTCGACTCGCAGTCCACTACCCTTCGTTCATTTATATTGATAACATTTACATTTATGTTAGCTCAGATAAAGTATTATAAACACCCCAGTGATCTGCTCATAGTCCGGCCATTTAATCAACATTAAGAACATATAATGGCCCCTCAGCTGTTATAAATCTGGATCTGTGATTTCGCAGCATGTCCATGACTATGAAAAAAGTGATTAGTTTAAAAGTAAAATTGAAGATCACAAAAAAACTACATATGGACATCAAGAGCAGCTGTAGTGAATACATTGAAGTAACAAAAGTGTATGATCTACTTCAAGATATGCCAAAGTATGTGGTATGCGATTTTTATAATAAATCTGGAGCTGCCAAATCGCTATCTTTAATGATTTTTGTGTGTGTGTAGGATTATGCTAAAATATTAGTCAAGATTGAATAAGTAAGCCAGTCATTGCAAAGTACAGGCATATCCAAACAACACTAGAGCAATGATGTTTGGAAGTTTATAAGTGGTCATTCAGAGAATGCTGATTGCTGAAATAAAATCATGGCAAGGGCTACAGACAAAGATCAAAGATGGATGATTCAGAGCTATTATTATAGGAGAGAGACGATTGAAGACAATAAAAAAATTAACAGTTAATAAAGAAAGAAATCGTTATTTTACACTAGAATGAAGTTTGAAATATATAGTTAAATTGTAATTTATTGTTTAAGTCAGTACACTTTTTCAAAATGGTGGGGGGAAAGGGGGCTCCAAAAAACTCGCACTCGTCTCAATAGCTAGCTTAGGACTTGGCTTTCATGTAGTGCCGTTGTAATTTAGGTTTGGGAAATGTATCTGTTGGGCTGAGAGATATTAGGCAGTGGGGGTAGCTAGTGGCGAGTTAACTTTGACTGTAGGAATATTTGAAACAGGTCAGTTGGTGAAGTTCTAAAAGACAGGCTAAGTATGTGTATAATACTTCTAAATAGGTACAGATAAGAGAAATGACAAGTCGTTGTACTGTAGAGAATTTCTATTCGGCAAATAATAAATTTGCCGGTAAACTGATCCACCAAGTATTTATTGCAAACGAAAAAAAATAATTGGGTGAACACTTTATAATAATATTGCCTAGGAATTGTCTGACGTTTCTTCTGAATTATTTAATTAAAACTGTAGTATTTCTTCCTCTACTAGGGCAGATTTTTGAGCTTACATCGACACCGGGCAATGTTCTGATGGCGACACCGATACCGGCAAAAAATGCCGTAACCGACTCAGGCAGGTTCCCAACCCTGGTTAAAGGGTTTTATAATAAAATTCTTAATAAAAAAATATTTGGTCGGTTGATATCAAACTACCGCTGGGATATGTTTCACTATGATTGTGTATGTGTGTACAGGCTAAAGTGTATATTATTTCTGTACATGCTTTGCGGCATAATAGTACGAATGGTTATTTGAGAGAATCAGTTGTTGACTAGTGATATAATTTGTTCAACGGACTCATGCGTGTGTACTGAACGAATGGGCATGTTTAATGTAAAGTTCAGAATTGTTTCTAAGCTTGTAAAAAAAAAAACAACTGAGGGGTGACATATTGATGTTTTAAGATGTTTGATCATTTATGTCAGTGACATAGTGTATTTACTTATACCCTTCTTTAAGTTTCTGTACGTTCTTGATGGTGATATTTGCTACACTACAGATTCAGTCTTAATCACGTCAGTTAAAAGACTTTTTAAAGATATATGCCATTTTAGCTTGAGCATAAAGGCTAATTAAGAAATACCAAAGGAATTGATTATATTTTCTTTGCAAAAACATGAGAGGAACAAATTTTGAATTGTTTATCTCAGTTACAAGATGTATGATTCACTTTTCATCTGCATGATTACCTACCATCTTCGGATAAGACAATGAAATTGATGATGTTATACAAAAATCTTTGAATTATTAAATTAGCGATGGTCATCCAATTTAAATAAATTGTGAGGCACTTTAATAAAGATATAACTACTAAAACATGAAATAGATCTTGCTTACCTTCTTCAGTCGACAGAAAAAAAGGAGCGTGTATTTCTAGAAAAAGATCCAGTGGCAAAAGAAAAAACATTTATATAGCTTATTATTTTCAAAGTTAGGCAGCAAAACATTAACAATGTTTGCCGTTACTTAACTCAAAATATCTAAAGTTATTCTAATGCATACATGTCATTCTCGATTTGCTTTGGCTTTAAAATTCAATGTTAAAATTGATTATTTTAATCATATAAACTATGGTCATTGTTAAAGAGAACCCTGTAAAAATTAGAATTGCATTTAACTGCCTGGATTAGACGCTGCATTATGTAATGAATGTACAAGTACGTGCTAAAAAATTGGGGAATACATATTTTTCTCTATGGCGACTTTCACTAAATAATATGTCAACCCAAAGGGCTCAATATATGTCATTGTGTTATATTTAAGAAAATAAATCATAAAGTGCAGAATATATTTGATATAAAACTGACAATCAAACAGAGACTCACTTATACAAAAAAACTAACAGCAGTCTTTTTTCTGATGTCGATTATTGAATGATCACATAATAGGGATGAAGATAATTAGCCTTGAATGTTTGTGATTGTGTTAAGAAATATAATACCAGCTTAAGATTTGAGCATCGGTACTCAAATACTAATTGATCACTTAACGACAAACAGTACAGAATGGCCATTTGTATCTTAATTTCGTGGCTAAAATATAGACTTTGTACACATGTAACCAGTATAAAAAGACATTAACATCTCGACTCCAACTTAACTCAAATAAATCCAACTGAAGTTTCCTCGACGTTCATGGTTTAAATATCACACTTCATGCGCGTGCAGACATCAACTTACACCCATCGCGTTGGTCAGTGACCAGCATGCGTGAGGACTAGGGTGACCCAAAAACTCAACTTTTACCTACAGATCAAGACACCCTATAACTTTTTTCCTTATAGCAAACCTTTAATTAGGGCAGAGTTTCAGCCTCTTGTACCAACTGCAAGGTGATGCTCAATGACAATGGATTTTCAAAATTTCATTGAAAATTGCTGAATTTTCATGTAATTTACATTTTGCATATTTTCATGTTCTTTGTGTTATGTTTTACTTACTTAGGGTTAGCTGTTAAACTATTCTATGTCATAGCTTCCTGTTAATGTTGTCTGTGCATTTGCAAGCATTTTTCTTGATGATGAAACTAAATATGACGATGAGTATATACCGACCAAAATTAGCAAATCAGTTAAACAGCAAGACAAGATAACTCATATAAAGAAAACCTCTCAAGGCCAATTGTTCAATTCAAGTGTAACAAGTGCCTTTGACCGTAATAAAACATCTGATTGTGAAGCTGTTTGACTACTTATTCCTATTGTTGCAGCCGTTTGTCACGATCCAAATGCACTTTCTATTTTGCGTAGCACTATTCAACGAGAGCAGTCAAGTGCTAGCATGAAAATTCTAAAGCAATGAAAGATAGTTTTGAGCCAACATGTCCATTGGATGCAAATATACTTCCAGCAATATTTGGGGAGTTGACAGGCTACCAGTTTTAGTTTCAGGTGATGGGATGGATAAACTGTTAGGTGTGCCAAAGGTGAGCTCTGGAACTGGTGAGAATGAAGCACATGCTGTTCACAAATTATTGGTGGAGGGGCAGCTGGTTGAGAAGTTTAAGTCTATGTGCTTTGACACAACAGCAGTAAATACCGGCAGAATAAATGGAGTATGTGTTGGCCTTGAAAACATTGGTTACCCTGTCGTCATCGTGTAATGGAGATCATCTTGTCAAACGTTTTCAAAATCTGCTTTGGACCTTCAAACTCCCCAGATATCCCGATTTTCAAACGATTCAAAGGCTGTTGGAGTGTCATCACCAGGCAGAATTTTTCAGAATTCCATGTGACACCTGAAGCTTCCAGTTTATCACGTAACCATTGCAGTCCTGACCAAAGAGCACCTTAAAAGAACAAGTCAAAGATGATTACATGGGGCCTATTAAGTTGACACTGATTGTTTGGAACATCCACCGTGTACAATCCTCTGGAGGGCTCCATGACCAGTACATCGTGCTTTCTGGATGGCAAAATCAATTTATAAATTAATTTATGCCATGAAAATAAACCTCTTCCGCAACCAAACAGATGCATTAAAGCTTTGAAAGAAGAAGCACAAGTTGAGCGCGTTGTAGTTTGATGCACTAATTTACACCAAGAATTGGGTAACTGGTTCTCATGTAACTGAAGCTCTATCCAGTTATTTAAAGCTGTGGATTGATCTCAGCAGTTACTAGATCCTCAATACTGACATTAGTTCTGAAGCAAGAAAAGTCCTTAAAAATCATCTCTGGTATCTTTCAGACGAGCTTATTGGATTAGCGCTGTTCTCAGATCACGTGACAGTAGCTGCAAAGATGGAAATTGTGCAGGGAATCACCAGTGAAGCTGGCCAATGAAAAGAAGCCAGATGTATGTTTAGGTGACTTTGCAACTACCGGAATGGGAACCTTCTTTGTTGTTATAACATTGACAGTGCATTTCTTGATTTGCTATCACAAGTGTGGCCTGCACGTGAACAGTACATGTATTGATATGGCCAGACAAGATTCAAGTCATTACGAGTTGTGAACGACACTGAAGATGGAGTGGTGAAGCTTTTTGAAGAATGCAACACACTCTTACTAAAGACAAAGAAGAACAAACAACTCTTATTGCAAATTAGCAGATGTAAAAAAAAAAGTTTTAGCTTTAAATTCCAACTACAAGACGGTGCTCAAGAGCAATATAATATCCAAATTTTATGGAATTCTAGCAAACGAAAGAAATATGCATTTGTTGAATTTTTTTAAAATTACAACCAACAATAGCTTTTTAATATCAACAGTTCAACACTCTTTTTGCAAATTAACCATCTAGCTTAAACATATGGCTATTGGCATTTGTCACAATTAAAAGGTCAAAATGTGCTATTCCATCAAAAAACTTAAAATTTAACCTACTTTAAATCAGATCACAAAAGCATTATCAGTCAATGTTATTGACATTCTGACATTGAGGCCTGGACAGTAGACTCTTTGGTGATTTATGTTGGAACAGCCTTGCGGTTTGCTTCCACAATTTGCAATAAGAGTTGTTTGCCGTCTATTTATTTCTATCGTCTGTCGAAACTAAAGCATATGATGTGACTAACCATATGCTCCCACGCTGGAGTCAAATTAAGTCAACCGCTAATACAGTCGTCTGTAGAGTTAACCCAAATAACGCCATGTTATCTCGCTACACCTTCTATAAGTCAAATGATAAGTCAAATGATAGTATCTATACTTTTTTTAATGTTTCTTAAATACTGTTCCATATGACTTAGAGCTCGTCCATTTAATACGTCAACAGTTTGAGAGGTGGGAGAGATTGTCCAAAAAAATTTGACAGCTGTTGACATGGATGACTGTAGCTATTGGACCACATTGATGGTAACAATGGTTCTGGATAGGGCTGTACCGGTATCCGATTCCGGTTCCTGTTAAGCCGGATTCCGGCAGTTTTAACACATCCGGTTCCGATTCCGGTTCCGGTTAAAATGTGCCGGATTTAAACCGGATTTCTTTGTTGTTTGAAATTTGTAAGAAATTTTTTAGCGCAACATAATTTTGAAATATTTAGCGCTATACAATTAAATTAAAACAATAACTTCCTTTGATTTTAAAACTACAATAATGTCGATCGCTTTTAGTTCTATATGTAAGTACAAATATATTAAAAAGGAAGATTTGAATCGTATTTAGTCTAGTACAGGGGTCGGCAACCTGCGGCTCGCGAGCCGCATGCGGCTCCTTCGATGTCAAGTTTTAGCTCTTTCGATGTCAAATTGCGGCTTGATCAAATACCGTAATATTGAAACAACAAATTTAGTGGCTCTTTAAAAATTGAGAAAATTGTAAATTATAACTTTAGGCTCTTCCATCTCAAAAGGTTGCCGACCCCTGGTCTAGTAATACGACACCTTATCTTCCGCTACTTTTGATTCAGTGTTTTCTATAAACTATATTTAGCTATCAAAATTTAACTTTTTTTTTAAAGAGCAGACAACGATCTATTTTTGGGTGTTTACAGTTTTAAAAAAAGCTCAATAATTTATTTTTCTGCACATTTTTTAATTTAGTGGATTTTGTCACGATTTGGATAAAATTCCTCGCAAATTTAGATAAATAAATTGAAGATACATTTTTAATTGAACATTAATTGATTTAGATTTGAAATGCATTTTAATTTGTGTTTTTATGGGAAATAGTCAAATAATGGTTTAAATGAAAGTATGAATGAAAAAAACACGGTTCGGTGACGTCACTATGGAAAACTAAAGAAAATGAACTATCGGGGGCTGCCACAGTATATATATATATATAAATTGGAATTCATTTATTAATAAACATGTTTATTACACTTTCTAATATATGTTACCCATTTCTTTGTTTGATTGTAAAAGAAATCAAGTTAAATTAGGTAAAGCTTTATTAAATAAATTTTTAAAACAAAGAACCTGTTATTTTATTAAAATCCGGTTCCTGTTCCGATTCCGGCAGGATTCAAATAATAGATCCGATTCCGATTCCGATCCTGCAGGATCTAAGAATTGGAATCCGGTACAGACCTAGTTCTGGATATTGAGATCCAATAAATAGAATAAATTGATGGTGTGTAATATATAAATAAGACGTATTTAATATAATTTTAGTATAAAGTTTCCAGTAGTGTTGTTTTAGTCCCAGGTCATATTTTAGTTTCAGTTTTTATTTCGTTTTTTCTGTTATAATTTTAGTTTTCGTCTAGTTTTAGTCTTGCTTCTAATTTTAGTTTTAGTTTTAGTTCTCGTTGACGAAAAGTCAACATTTTCGTCAACGAAGGTTTTAGTTTTAGTTTTCGTCAACGAAGGCAACACTATATTTTAGTTTCAGTTTTTATTTCGTTTTTTCTGTAATAATTTCAGTTTTCGTCTAGTTTTAGTCTTGCTGCTAATTTTAGTTTTAGTTTTAGTTCTTGTTGACGAAAAGTCAACATTTTCGTCAACGAAGGTTTTAGTTTTAGTTTTCGTCAACGAAAACAACACTAGTTTCCAGGTATTTATTTATAGCCATTACAATTGTTGAAAAAATAATGAATAAAATTTTTAAATTGTATAATATGTGTATCAGTCTACGTATTCTGTCAGATATTTATGTCGGCATTGCGCTCATTCAGCATTCTAAAATGAGTACGATATGTTTTACGATGTAAAATGTTACAAGTAGTTACAACCATTTATTTGTGTTCTTTACATAGTGGATGTGAAACCATTCATTTTGATAATCCTAAAAAACACATTTATGATTAATTTTTTTATGCTTATGATACTATAGTAAATTTAACTATGTACTATTATTTATTAGAAGAATGCAGTACAATATCAAACCAATTGTTGTGCAATGACATTCTATCATTTCTTTATACTTCCGTAGGCCGTAGGTATTTTCATATACATTAAATGCTGTAATAAAATAAATCCTTTTAATTATATTCAGGTTTTCATTATTACTAAATCTATTTATAAAAATTTACATTGATATAATGTTAGCTCTTTAAATGTATTCAATTGACACATACATTGATATAATGTTAGCTCTTTAAATGTATTCAATTGACACATACATTGATTTAATGTTAGCTCTTTAAATACATACATTGATTTAATGTTAACTCTTTAAATTTTTTAACTTGAAATATTAAAATTAGCGAAAATGTGACATGTCACAAAACACAATTTATAGATGATATCATCTCTTTCATGAATATTTGTAGTCGTTTTAGTCTGTATCATAGATATAAAGAATAGGTAGCTTTCGTCGACCGATACAAGGTGCTTAATCTTTAAAAACAGAAGAGTATATTTTTAACTGTACAAACATTATTGCTATGACTCGCATTGTATATGACATTTAATATGTTAATTCAGTAGTATTACTTCAACTTTACAATGTTTCATACAGTGCACTAAAATATTTAGAGTTCTCTTATACCTAGGCTTGTGCGTCATTGGTGCAGATAACGTGTATAATTTATCTTTTTCTATAACTAGTGCATAAAATCAGTCAACTAACAGCTATCAAATTTATATAGCGACTGATTTCATTCAATTGACCAAGTCGAAACTGTCCTAAAACCTTATATTTGATACATTTTTTTTTGTTTTAAATGAAGAATTCAATTAGATGTATGACAAATGGTAGCATAGTTCTGTTTGCATTTAATATTTAAAAGCTAATATAATTGACATACATAATTTAGTTAAAATAACATTTAATTGTAATTTGATGTTTATTATTTACATTATATTAATGTAAATAATTACACTTCTCAGTCACGCCTTCGTTTTTAAACGAAATGTGTCTAGTTCCGGAAATGATTTTATAATCCAAAGTAGACATGTATTTAGTTAGCCCTGTTTGAATTACACTTACCTGGCCCTGTTTGAATTAAACCTAGTTGGCCATATGTGAATTACAGCTATTTGGCTCGTTCTGAATTACACCTAGCTGGCCCTGTTTAAATTACACCTAGTTGGCCCTGTTTAAATTACACCTAGCTGGCCCTGTTTGACTTACACCTAGTTGGCTCGTTCTGAATTACACCTAGCTGGCCCTGTTTAAATTACACCTAGTTGGCCCTGTTTAAATTACACCTAGCTGGCCCTGTTTGAATTACACCTAGTTGGCTCTGTTTGAATTACACCTAGCTGGCCCTGTTTGAATTACACCTAGTTGGCCCTGTTTAAATTACACCTAGCTGGCCCTGTTTGAATTACACCTAGTTGGCCCTGCTAGATGTTGTACCTAGACGGCCCATACCTGAGATTTTTATGGGCGATGACAATTTACTTGGTTGTTTGTAAGTTATTTGTTTATACTTGTTTTATATTACAATATGGCTATTGGTCAATTCTTAATATTCCTGTACACTGAGGTGGGTGAAGGCTATTGACAACCTCAAGTGTTTTCTGATTAATTTATTAATTATATTACCACTGCATTATGTATGTGTTGTATTAAATACCGTATTTGTTATCTTTATCAAGAGTCACAAAGTTGAGTGTGTTGTAATTGTTAATGTTTATGTCTAACCTACAAAGACCTGGTGAAACCCTCTCTTATAGATACCAGTACACTACGAGCTGAATAATTGGGTTGTGACAAATATATATATATATAGGCTATTTAATTATTAATTAAGTACATCTAAATATTTAACACAACTTTTATGTCACACGTCGTTCGTTATCTGATCGTAAGGGTGACATTCTCTTTCTACATCTAAAATTTAAAAAAAAAAAAATGTTGTTAGTAGAATTCCAAATTTTCATAATTTTTATTAAGCAGTGGCTTCGAATACGACCGGGCGTGTTACGTACTTTTTTTTTCCGAGACACGACCAACAAACTTTGATGACGTCAGTAAACAGAATGAATGAGAACTCTTATTCACTGCAGACTTTGATGACGTCATTTGCTGTTAATAATCGGAGATATTTTTATATATGGCTTTAATTTTTTTCGGGTCTGCCCAAGCCTAATAAAGTCGGACGAATAAAACAAAAAATTATGCGCTAAATTAGTATCTATCGTACCCCCCCTCCCCCAGAAAGCTAACACTCGTTAATTCGTCTCCGTCAGTATTTGGTTCGATTCTCGGATATAAATGCTTCCCCATCCCCTCTATTTTCGTTTCTTAATCTTATTATTATTTAGTAAATTTGAAATATGTAGGCTTCTCTGAATTTTTTAAAGTGTAACGCAAAAATGATGGTAAGGAAAAGTTATGTAATATTTAGCCTTAGGACTAGCTATACCCTGCAAAGCTTTGCAGGAAGATAAACTATTTTAAAGTCATTGCCAAACCTAGGATTTGGGGGCCTTGCATTTTGACATTCGATACCATGCCATGAGATTACGTATTTAATATTTAATGTAAAAAATAACTTTGGGGTCTCCCTCAAGCTGGAGCGCGGCGGGACTTTCGATTTTGGACCCCCCTCCCTTAAAATTGTTACTTCTTCAGCTTTAATACATATTTTCAAAATATTTTTTTTTTTAAGTTATGAAATAGTTAAAAAAAAACCTAATTAGTTGTTGTTTCTTTTTTTACAACATCCTAAAATATAAATTATTTCAATTTAAAAAAAAGTGTCAAAGATATCTAGTTAGTTAATTTTCATTAAAACAATTAAAAGGATACATTCTGAAAAAAAAAACACAATAAAAAAAGTTATGTTTCTGGTAGGAATCGAACCTGGATATAGTCAGCATAAAAATGAGTCGCGTCCAAACAGCTTAACCATTGTGCTAGCAGAACACAAAAAAAAAGTATACTTTTAATGTATAACTAGAAAAAATTGCTCCTTCCCGCGAAAAGAAATTAACTTTAAATCATAAGAGTTCTATCTGTTTACTGACGTCATCAGTGTTTGCTGGTCGTGTTGTCACAGGTTGTGACTAATCTGTCGAAACCATCCCCTTACTCCAACCCTTAACGTAGTAGTATTACTAACGTTAAGATGTATGTTAAACCATGTAGAATAATATAACGTTCCCACTCTCAAGTTCCCCACCCTTTTCACCCCACCCCCGTAATTGCGTCATAGACCAGGTGTTCAACGAAACTCCGCCGGGCGTAGTACGGTGGTTAGCAGAAACATGTTACTTTCCTCGCTGGGAATATTCTCTGACCACCGGGACTATTCTCCGGTCGGTTTCTTCAAAGGGACAGCGACCCGCTCGATGTCCAGTTACTAAGGTCTTTGTCTATACGGCGTATTTCTCCCCCCTCCTCATCTAGACTCCACCTCCTAATTTGAAAGTTTGAAAGAAAGAGATTTATATTTGATTGGCTAAGGGTCACGTGGGAAAAGTGAGGTGGGAAATGAAATATAGATTGGTAGACATTCGACCGAGGGGTCCCAGGGTGACCGGTCGCAATTAGGCTGAGTGATAGCGAGCCTATTGAATAGTCTCTGAGTGAGAGAAAGAGAGACATAGAGAGAGAGAGACATAGAGAGAGAGAGAGAGATCTAGAGTGAACACGTCCCTCAATTGATTCAGAATTTTATATTGGATTACCTTGTTGCTGTATCTTTTTGGATTATCTTTGATTTATTTGAAAGGCCACCAGATCCTTGATACGGACTGGTACCTCTGTGTATAATAAATATTTGATTGTTGTCACACGACACTTGTTGAGTTGGTCATCGTCACCTGTGTTACCTTTAATTGTTGTGGAGGCTGAGTGGGTGGCAGGAATACAAATAAAATACGAGTCAACTTTTGAGTCAGCCCTCATACACTTAGACACAAGCCAAGGATACCCTTCTCGGGAACCTCAACGTCGGGGGCCCGTATCGGGATTCTTTAACAATCTGAGAGGCTCGTTTCGGGATCGAACCTTCACCTGAAGTTGTATTCTGCAATAACCAGGCGGGGCCGAAGCTGATTCAACAATAGACTCGGGGGGCTCAATATCTGCCACAAGTCGCCAGTGGGCCAGTTCTTCATCAGACTAGGCCGGTTTAAAACGTGAGTGATAAACGCTACGTTTACTCACGTGTATCGTCGGAGAGAACCAGAAGTCTACAATTCTTCAACAGGCCAGTCATTCAGTGGACTCGGCCGTTTTGAAACGGGAGCAGTAAGTGCCACGCTTACTCACATCGCCCGAGTGAAAGTACAGACGAAGTCAACAAGACAGTAAAAGAAAAAGCCGCACTGTTATCGGCGAATAAATAACATTTAGACTTTGAACTTTATGCATGTGTGTAAGATTGTGTACGGTGGAAGATATTTCATATTCTGTTGAAAGGAGGGAGGAAGCGTCAAGGTAAGCCATTTTAATACACTTCTTTGATTGTGACCATTTGTGAGTGCTCTGACCGGTGTGTTAAACTGCACGGCGAGCTTTATCTGGGATAACCGTTACTCGTCTTAGGCTTGTTTTAACGCCACCAACCATGGAATCTATGGAGGAGTACGTACAGTACTTCATAGGCTTGGGGTGCGACGTTGATACAGCCATAAAACACGCTAAACGCGAACGCGATATAGAGGTGGAAGAGGCTAAACATGAAGCAGTAGCTGAACGCGCGAAGAATGAAAGAGATAAAGAGGTCGGGGGCCTAAGTTGTTGTCAGGGGGCCACGTGTGTACCATTCTTGGATAATGGGAGGGCCCATGGCATTTTAATGTTGTAGAGGCGCAGTGCATCTCACTGCCATATGCATGCGGCAGGAGATGGGCCCTTGGGGCGCCAATTAGCTGTTCATGCTAGACTCCAGAGAGTCGGTGAACACTAATATATTTTAGATTTTGAGTGGATGTTTATAAGTTTCATTCATTATGTATTTTTTCTTTCCTCTTGTACTGTGGTTGGGGTAATCATTTGAATGGATGTTGTGTACTTTCATGTGACTGTGAGCACTTTTCTTCTGATTTTGTGTACCTCCCTCTTTTCGTTTGTTGTCAGGGCGCCACATTAGAACCATTCATAGATTGGGTGGGCTCCTGACCATATGTTGTTGATGCCATGCCACCTACCTCATGGTACATGTCCCTTAGATAGTTAAGGTCCAGCTGCTCTTTGGTAACACGAGGGTTGGGCGTGGGACTAGAGGAGCCAAGGGGGCCCTCGAAACCGCGCAGTAGAACGCCTCGTCTGGTGCGGCCAGCGTAGGGTTATTCAAATGATTGAGTGGACCAGGTCTGATGTGTAGGGAAGTAAGGTTGTATGGAGCTGGGGCATACTCATTCCTTGTGAACGCTAAGAGGTTGTGCGCTACGGGCAGGCGGGCCTCATTGATTAGGCGGGCGCCGGACTGGATGCATGTATAGTCGTCCTAACGGGTCCCTTAAGTGAATGAGTGGCTGGCTCAACTATTCCATCAAACTGGAGGGTTTTGATATAGGTGAAACCCAATGGGGGGTCTGTTATACAACAAAGGAAGAAATGTCTGTGCATGTCTGTGCATGAGTGATTGTTTGTTTAGGCGGCCCTGTAGGGGCGCGCCCTTTTATTTTTCGTTGCAAAGCCGAGAGTGTAAACCATGAACTACGCGTGAACCACGGGGATTTTCCCAATGGGGAGGAGTCGGGCCCTAATAAAACTAGGCTATATATATCCCCCGTGTAAACGGGACATGTTGGGCGTGGGGGCAGATCTGATGAGTCGGTACCCAGCGAACTTTGTCGACGGCTACATGTCGGTTTAAGCTCACTCACAAAGGTCCACTCTTGGAGAGGCTATTATATGGCTTGCCTAGAGTGAGTGAATGCCGTGTGAGTGAAGTTATGTCAATTGTCACATTTATTTATGTATGGTTTCCTCTTTATTTCAGGTTTAATGTTGTAACGCTGTTGTATTTATCAATGTAAAGTCGTCCCCTCAAAGGGAGACTATCTTGATTACCCTATTACGTATCCAGTAACGCCTATGTAGGCTTACTGATACAATCAATCTTGTTTTAGGTGCCACCTTTCGGAAGAAAGAGTGTTCACCATTTTTTTTATCTATCTCTGGAGCAACTTGTGTTGGCCAGACCTTATGCCGGCACCACCATGCTGTACGCCGTGGTAATTGTTCTGTTATTTTTGGGATTATTTAAGTATGTATGTTTTTACCCACTGGCCCTATCCATTATGTTGTGGTAAGGGTTACCAAGATAAGTTTTCTTGTTATGTTATGTAATAGCCTCACCTACTACGGTGTCGTCACCCCTATGGTTTCGAGTGGGGTGGGTGTGATGTCACAGGTTGTAACTAATCTGTCGAAACCATCCCCTTACTCCAACCCTTAACGTAGTAGTATTACTAACGTTAAGATGTATGTTAAACCATGTAGAATAATATAACGTTCCCACTCTCAAGTTCCCCACCCTTTTCACCCCACCCCCGTAATTGCGTCATAGACCAGGTGTTCAACGAAACTCCGCCGGGCGTAGTACGGTGGTTAGCAGAAACATGTTACTTTCCTCGCTGGGAATATTCTCTGACCACCGGGACTATTCTCCGGTCGGTTTCTTCAAAGGGACAGCGACCCGCTCGATGTCCAGTTACTAAGGTCTTTGTCTATACGGCGTATTTCTCCCCCCCCTCCTCATCTAGACTCCACCCCCTAATTTGAAAGTTTGAAAGAAAGAGATTTATATTTGATTGGCTAAGGGTCACGTGGGAAAAGTGAGGTGGGAAATGAAATATAGATTGGTAGACATTCGACCGAGGGGTCCCAGGGTGACCGGTCGCAATTAGGCTGAGTGATAGCGAGCCTATTGAATAGTCTCTGAGTGAGAGAAAGAGAGACATAGAGAGAGAGAGACATAGAGAGAGAGAGAGAGATCTAGAGTGAACACGTCCCTCAATTGATTCAGAATTTTATATTGGATTACCTTGTTGCTGTATCTTTTTGGATTATCTTTGATTTATTTGAAAGGCCACCAGATCCTTGATACGGACTGGTACCTCTGTGTATAATAAATATTTGATTGTTGTCACACGACACTTGTTGAGTTGGTCATCGTCACCTGTGTTACCTTTAATTGTTGTGGAGACTGAGTGTGTGGCAGGAATACAAATAAAATACGAGTCAACTTTTGAGTCAGCCCTCATACACTTAGACACAAGCCAAGGATACCCTTCTCGGGAACCTCAACATCGGGGGGCCCGTATCGGGATCCTTTAACACGTGTCTCGGAAAAAAAAATACGAAACACGCCCGGTCGTATTCGAAGCCACTGCGTTTTTATTATTGTAACAGCTACACACAGTTAAACTGTATAGATGTTTCCACATTATTGCTCTTTATAAAAGAGTTAACGAAATGAAATTTAGCAATTTACGAAAATATATATATCAACATTAACTTAAGTTTATAAAAAATAAATATCTTACCTGAGACATTTACATAATTTGATTTATTGTTTGTTGTTTCAATCTCTAGATTAATATTTGGTGTCTCATAGTTATGTCTATCTTGTGGTTGTTGAGTGACTAGATTAAAAGAAGAAGATCCTATTTAGAATACTAAAAATAAAAATAACAAATTTAAGTTAAAAAAGATGAAGTAACTATTCTCAAAGTGTTGCTTTTTCAAGTAACTTTATTTTTTGTTTAAATGTAAAACAAACAAAAAGAAATGTTTTCCTTTTGGCTTAAACTCACCTGTAAGTTCTGAATAATTTTGAATTTTTCTGAAATATGTTAAAACACATTTTTAAACGTTTAGTATTGTTTCAATAAAAAAAATAATTATATTTTTTTTTAACTTGATTGGAATACATTTTGTCAAAATATTGATTATTTCTCTTTTCTGCTTTTTAGATATAGTATTAAATTTAAATAAAGCTTTAAACTTGATACACGATCCAAATAGCATGCAATTGTGTTTTAAAGTGACAGTAACAAAAAAATAGTCTTTTTTAGCGATTTTTCTAGAAATCGAATGCGCTATTGTTTCCGTTTTGTTTGTCTGTCTGTCTGTCTGTCATCACCCTAGATCTCAGCAACCATAAGTCTAAGACCCATGATGTATATACATTTTTGTAGGTCTTTTCCTGCCATTCCAGCGTCAAAAGTTTATTTCGCAATCTGACCTCTAAGGGCTGGGCATCAGTGTTTCTTAGTGTACCGTTTTTTACAATATAAGCTATATTAATAATTATGTCATTTTCATGGCCCCATTCTACACCCTATACATAACGATCCAAGAAAAAGGGCCCTAGAAGCCCCAAGAGTTTCTATCCCCCTAACATAAATTTGGTTTTATTAATTTTGGAAATCTACATGCCTGAAAAAGTAATTTTTGGTAGGGGGAGGGGAGAAGTAAAAATTTTGGCGCCTAATTGGCTAGGGCCGGCTAGTTGCGAATATATGTATAAATAGCTATATGCATAGTTAATTTCTCTCACAGGACTATCAACAAACACATACTTAGGTTCAATAAAGAACATTTTGTAATTCATACATTAATGAACAATGTTCTTTTTGCTGAATGAATTCTACTTACTCATCTCGGTTTCTGTTCATTTTATAGTGCGCTTGTATAGGGAATTCCCAAATCATTGCGTACTACCAAGGGCAAGGAGAGAACTATAACACTGCTCCTCTCTCAAATATGTTCGTCCCGGATTGGCAATTTCGCACAACATTGTCCATATGAAAGCAGGGATCTGTACAGAATATTCCGTTCTCTTGATCCTGGTACACTTCACCAAGCTTATTCAATCTGCTCTTTCCATCACGTTTGATGACTTTACACTTTCTGGTGTCGTCATCTATTGCATGCTTCTGTCTTGCCTGTGTTATATACTCCAGTGAAATGTGTCTCAAATATTTCAAAGTCCCAGATAATGATATAGCTATCTTCAGAGGTGACGATGACAGTCCCCATGTTGTCCCCGCAACGAGCCTGCCATCGATGTTATCTAGGATCATGTCTTCTTTCAGGCTGAGGGGTTTGGTTATCACTATTGTGGTAGGGGGAAGGATCTTGTTCGTCGGAGTCTCTGTATGCGGGTTCAGTGTAAATGACCTGTCCACCCATAAAGATAATGCTACCGGAAATGGTTAGGTCACACAAGTATACAGTCGAATTGTTTTGTTCATAACAATGGTCCTCTTGCTCTCGGAGCGTGACAGATTGTGCACGAAATTCTTACATGTTGCCAAATACATTAAGACATTAAAAAATGCATTATAGCAGTAGTGCTAATCGCTGCTTGGCTCTTCTTGGTTTCTTCTCATGCGCTACTTTTTAGATAAAGATATTCTTAGGTGCCATTTATGGGATATCAACATCCCCAGATACCACTTCTTTGATGACCAAATCATAAGGTACCACTTCATTGATTTCTGAATCTGTTTCTATTACCATATTTATGTATTTCTTCATCTCAAGGTTGAAATCTTTCTCGACTTCTTCTATTACTGTTCTTACTGATTTTTTTTATTTCCTGTCTTAACACAACTCCACCCCCTTTTAGTGGCGCCACTGATATACACAATTGGGGTAAGTAAAATCCATAAATATACCAAGGTTACAGACACAGATGAATTCTACAATTTCTCTTCACCTATGACCCTGTATGGTCAAGAGTACCTTACTACTAACCACTATTAATTAAAGAAAATAAATCTAATATGTAATTTATTTTATTAATGACAGTTATCAAATAGAAATAATGTTAAGAATTAATGAGTACAAAAGAATATAGCCGAGACTTACATCTGTCGATTGAGTTTAGAGTTAGTTTCTTTACATTTTTATAATTTAAAGCTAGATTAATTAATGTGTTTTTCTAAAGATTTCAACTTACTTCTGTTTGGTAGATGATTTTTTCTGTACAGTTATTGCTTAAAAATAATTTAGATATTAATGGTTTTTGTTTTATCAACACGTAATCGTTACATTAAAAACATCACATGAAAAGAAAAAAGTAGTTAAAAATGATGTATCTATATTTATCAAAAATAAAGTATAATATTATTACATTTCAGTTTTACATGTTACATTTAAAGTTTTATTAGGCTAATAAAAAATATGTATTCACACACATATACTATACTTCCTGCTGAAGAAAACTGCCATAATAATTAAAATAATAACTATAACTGCAGCAATACTACCACCAACTGCAGCACCGATGTTGATTTCAGTTTTTGATGTTAAGATATCTTCAGCTGGAATAAAATAAAGCTTTTCGTTATAAAAAATTTAATTTTAAGAAAAATAACATTGTTTTAATCTTGTTAATGTATATTAACAAAAAAAATACATACTGTTTGATAACAAATAATAAGGTGCCTAATGACGAAACGATTTATTAATGTTTGCAATAATAAGAAGTGCGAACCTTGATATTTTGTATATTTCTATGTTATTTATTGCATCACTCACAAACATACACACACAGTTTACACCGCCCTACTTTGAACGTTTCAATTTCCTTCTTTTTATACTTTATTTTAAAAGAGCATTTTAAGTAGTTTCATATTGCTAAGCCAGAAAGTAAATCTGTGCATGCGAACATTTTGGTCTTTTGGTATCAATGTTAATGAACTAATTAGAAAATATAACTAAACAGCTTGCAATAAAAACAAATGATGGATTTCCTATGATTTGAATATTCAAGTCAATTAAAGCTCAATTTCTTACCAGTTGTTCGTTTTCACATTTTTTTTTACATAAAGTTTCGTTTTTATGAATACTCTCCTTTTGGTAGACATATAGAATAATCATTTTTAAAGAAAGCTATAACCGTCTTGATATATTTCGTAGTGCTATGTCTCACATGTATTTCTAGACATGAAGACTCTCTTGACATGTGCAAAGTGAAAATAAGTCCAAGTTTGTTTATTTTCGGTTTGAAAATAACGTCAATATAATAGAAATAGCATAAATGCTTTTCCCCCATAACCTCGATTACTTCAATGTCGGTTTACATTTACTGTAACAACATTTTTTTTTATCTCTAGCAAAATATTATAATTTACTATACCGTTTAACACATTTTTTTTCTGTTCATTGGTACAAAGTGTATACAATTAGCCCGTTATAAAAAAAAACAGAAAATATCTTTTGTTTCACAAAAACTGTACTTCTGTGATCAAGATAAAGATAAATTGAAATTAGTCTGTTTTCTTCGACAAATTTAATTTGCATTATATACTGATAAGTTTCCTATAATATTATTTTTAGAAACGTGTAGAGCAGTCTAGGACTTCTAATAGTAGTCATACAAATATAAAGGCACAGTTGACTCGAATCAACATTTCGATTTATTAAATTCTTCAGTAAAAGAATAACAAATCATATTTAAGATCAATTATTGATTTAATCGACATCAAGAGGTTGTTTGCACTCAGCAGATGAACCTTTCTAAGTGTATGGACAATTTCTAACGAAACGAGCCAGAAAGTATTCATTGAAAGCATGTCGTAAGATATGCGAGGCTTATAAGACATACTTTGCCATGCCTGTTGAAGATCAATTGCTGGACATCTCATTTCACTTGCAAATATTTCTAGAAAAATCTTGAAGATGAGGTAATTATTTGCTTTTTGCTTATATAACAGTGCATTATATTGTAGTGTTTCAATGATTTGGATCGTATATAGTTTAAAGGTAACTTTTTTGGCTAAAATTACAGAGATATTAATGTTGTATAGTAAATTATGTTATAAGTCAATATTAAGTATGTACTGCGTTACGTAATATGTAAAAAATCCATATTTTGAATTTAAATAATAATTATTTAACTCATTATGTCTGCTTTGTTAAAGGTTGGTACAAGTGAGAACAAATATCCTTCTAGTCAGCTTTACCACTAGCAAACAATCAAACTACTGCTATTTCTGCATGGTGGATCCAATCAAACGCACCACTGGCAAGAAATACATCAAATCGTTTATCCATACACTCCTTCTTTCTTTGCACTTCCACGTGGTATTTTCTTGTTTCATTTGCCTCTGGCACAGCCGCGACTTTAATGACAAGTCAGAGCCGCTGACAGAATCTAAGAAGGTAACGATGACACTATGCACATCAATTTATTCCTAATCAAACAATTTGTCACTGCTCTTGACAAGGTGTTAACAACTTTAAAGTCAGAGGTAACAGTCAAGGCTGGTATCTTCTTTGGAGCGCAGTTCAAGCAGATCATTAACTGTTACTAATTAGCCAAGCTACTGAACAGAACAGAGAAAAAGGCTTGCAATATTTTCGTAGTAGTTAAACACGGCTTTATTTGTAATCACAAGGCCGAGAAGTACGTGATGTTTAAAATGATTTTAGACTTCTTTGTCTATTTATCTTGCTAATTTTGCTTCCTTATTTGAACGCATGACCGAGAATACCTACATATTTCAAGGCTTAGGTCATAAAGACAAAGTTTATGCGGAATGTAGTCATTTTTATAGTTCTTAGGCATAATAAGTTTAATTATAACAATGTAACATTTAGAAACCAGGAACAATAATTTTGTTACGTAGTGTTATTATATCATACTAATTTTAACTTTTATTAGGTGCTACCTCTGTCCCAATATAACTAATTTGGCATTGCATTAAAATTACTAAAAATGTATTAGATAAATAGAATGCAAGAGAGCTATATTTATAGAGCATTTTCAATTGAATTCGAAATAGTCAGAATTATATGACATTGTTTGAAACCATTATCAACTTTTAGTATTAAATTTTAAATGTGCTGATATTTACTGATATTGACAGTGGTCCTTTTTTTCGAAGTCTTTGAAAAGATTGTTTTTTTTTGAGAAGCGTAATTCGACGTTTAATTGTACAGAGAGAGAGAAGGGGGGAGAGAGAGAGATAAAGAGAGAGGGAGGTGCATGGAGGGAGAGAGGGAATGCGGGAAGGAGGGAGGAAGGGGAGGGAGAAAGAGGGAGAGGGTGAGAGAAAATGAGTAAAGGAGAGATAGAGAGGGGAGAGGGAGGGAGGGAGGGTGGGAGAGAAAAAGAGAGGGAGAGATAGAGAAAGGGGGAGAGAGAGGGTAGGGAGGAAGAGAGTGAGAGGGAGAGAGAGGTAGGGAGACAGGGGGAGAGGTAGGGAGAGAGGGGGCAGTAAGGGAGGGCAAGTAAAGAGGGAGGGAGGAGGGGGAGGGAGGGGGACTGAGAGAGTGGAAGAGGGGAGAAGTGGAAAAGAGAAAGGAAGGGAGGGGTAGGGAGGGAGAAAGAGGGGGATGGAGGGAGAGAGAGAGGGGGAGAGAGAGGGAGAGGCAGAGATGGAGAGCGGGATGGAGAGAGAAAAAGAGAGAGAGGGACCAGGGGGAGAGTGAGAGGGAAGGAGGGAGGAAGGGAGGGAGGGAGGGAGATGGAGAGATAGAGGGAGAGGAAAGAGAAAAAGGGGTAGAGGTAGTAAGGGAGAGAGAGGGGGATGGATAGGGAGAGAGTTAGAGGCAGAGATAAAGAGAGAGGAACGGAGAGATAAAGAGAGAGGGACCAGTGAGGGAGAGATGGGAGGAGGAAAGGAGGAAGGGGGAGAGAGAGGGAGATTGGAGAGGGAGGGAGGGAAAGAGGGAAAGAGGGAGGTAGGGAGAGAGCGGGTAAAGAGGAGAGAAAGAGGGAGGGAGGTAGGGAGAGCGAGATTGGAGAGAGAGAGAGGAAGAGAGAGGAAGGGAGAGAGGGGGTAGGGAGAAAACAGAAGGTAAACAGAAAACGTTATTTTAAACCTGGGCAAAGCCGGTAACTTGCAGCTAGTCTAACTATATATAAATTATTGCTAAACGTCTGATGTGTGCGCATCGAGTCCGTACTATCATGCGCAGCATAACTTATGTCAGGGGTGAGCAAACTTTCCTACGGAGGGCGACATTGAAAATGTGATTGTTATCGGCGGGCCGCATATATAATTAAAATTTACAACATATGAAACTATGAATTAATGATTACAGTCATGCATTTGTCATTTTATTTCAATTCGCACTTTATTACACATATAAATTACATTTCAAAATACGAACCAAATCAAATCAATGCTGATTTGGTAATACGACTTTACTATTTATAACTATTTCAACATACGTTTTTGTTACCTGTCATAAATTAATGTAGATGATGGACCTTAATTTACATAAAAGCTGACAACAGAGTTCAATTATAATTAATGAGATGTTTGTTACTGTTCACAATTACTTCGAATGTTTTTTAACTGTGGAACCAGTTTACTAGTTCATGAGCAAACAAGCTATTGACCTGAAGTTTGACACACAGTTCATTCAACTTTTCTATGATGTCAATGACAAACATGACGTCTGACTTTCAATCTTCATTAACAATGTTAGTAAGAAAGTCACAGAGAAAACCTTTCATCTCCAGGAACATAACTATTTCTTCCTTGATATTCCCTGCTGTGGTAGTTTAAATCAGAATGTTTTCCAAAGCTTTAAGCAGTGCCTGGAACTGCCTGCGATTAAGTGTCATTGCCCTGATGAGGTTTATTACACTGACAAAGAGGTCAATAACATGCTTGATATTCAACGCAGCTTTACGCGGACTTTCATGATGGATGACACAGTGGATATGTAAAATAGTAGTCGAGATATTCTTCTTTAATTTTATTATTCAACTTCAACAGACCTCTGTTTTTTTTTCCAGTTAAAGCATGTGCTCCATCTGTTGTTACACTTGCCATCTTGTTCCACACCTATCCTGTTCTTTCAATTCAGTTCTCAACAGCGCTGCATAAAGCCTGTCCTGTGGTTTTGTCTTTGAGTGGCTGAACACTTAGTAAGCTCAAAACGAGTGTTTATTCCCCATATAAATACAAACAATTGTGATGTATCTGATACTTTCGTCTGAGCTATACTCTCTGTACCACAAAATTTATTTGCTTGCATCTCGAAGTTGGTGAATGAGATTGTCAATTATCTTTTCAAAACCTTATAAAAGGTAAACTCTAAATAAAAGCCTCTCTCATTTGATAAGAAAAACAGTTTCGATTAGGGATGTTAACAATTAATAGCTAGTAATTACACATAATTATCTGGAACTATAAAATTGATTTAATATTTCTAGATTTGAATCCAATAGTCGGAACGAAATTTCAAAAAAATATAGCGAAAGTTCTAAACAAAGAAAAAAAACATCGTTTTATGATCGCAACATGTACACGTTTTCGGGCCGCATAAAATACTACGGGCCGTAGTTTGCCCACCCCTGACTTATGTATTTTTATTTTAAAAAAAAGAAAACGCTCCTCAATTTAAACCTAGTAATGTTCTTTTACTAGAGGAATTAATATAAAATATATAAATCTTACCTTCACTAAGATTAAAACTGTAATGTAAACTTTGATTTCCACCTTGGTAGATGATTGCTGTGTAGTTACCGAAGTCAGACTTTATCACATTTTCTATTTTCAATTCAACAATAAAATAAGGAAGTTCGTTTGGCTGATATTGCACCTCGAAGTTGTTAGTTGTTGAATCTGATTTCGATACTGTTATGTTATTGGGCTCAGGATAACCATATATAGTGACTGTATGTACAAATGATTCTCCAACCTTAGGACTGAATCGTTCATCGGTATCTGCTGAGTTATTCAGTTGTAAGGGACCTAAAAAATTCAAAATATTTTAATTTATAAAGAGACAGATTTATTAATACTCTATATAAACTATTGTCTTAAAGTGACTTAAAATAACAATACAATAAATTATTATAAACTTTATTGTTTAGAATATAATTAATACATATTTTTAAAGCAACAATTTGTGAATTTAAAAAAGTGTCTTAGTAATTAGTATTAATTCGTATGTATTGATTAATTCAAATAAAAAATAAAGTAGTTACACAACTGATTCGTTTTTATAATTTAGAGTACGACAGCTGGTTACTGTAAAGTGCTTCATTAAATGTTATTTCATACAATCTTTTTTGTGTACTTTTAGTACTTAAGAAAGTTTTTTTTTATTTAAAATTTTGGTTAAGGTGCCGGTTGATAAAAACAATATAACAAGACTGTAGCTAATATGGGAATGATTCATACACAATTATTTATTAGTTCTTTAATTTTGTATAAGCTAATGCCCACATTTTGTAGACATTTTATTATATTCACTAATTTATTCATGTTCCAAAAGATTTTTTTGCCATTTATTACACTACCTTATATAACTTACAGTTGACAAAAATACTGATATATTTTTTCATCCCTTTTTCTCCTGGACTTCGATTCCCATTGTAAGCTTGGCATTCGTATATCCCAGTGTCTCTACAGGTCATGGTTCTTTCAAGTAAAACAGAATACCCACTTATATTTTGACTAAGGACGGTTTTAGATTTCCATATATTTATAAAAGGTGGCGGATTTCCATCAGCATCACAAGTTAATTTAATGTTTGTACCATTTCCAATATATGAAGCAGAATTGTCAATTGTAAATTTTGTAATGTTTGACGCATCTGTAGAGAGAGAATCAATATATATATATATAGTACAAATAAATGACAAAAGTCTACTTGTAATTTTAAACATAGCTCTAGCAAAGCTAATCTAGTGTCTCTCATGTTCACTATTCGATCTACATTTTTTTTATGTTGTTATTACATATACTTTTCTACTGCCCTATACCATGAGGTTTGATTGTAGTTAACGTTATAGAAAGTTTAACCAGGTGAGCATTATGGGTAATAGTTATCAATGTATCAGTGTAAAGTACTTTTCATTTTGCTTTATGATCATAAAGGGCGGCTGTTTATTTGCCTTTATTTCATTTAATGTATTTTCATTTTACCATGATAAGTGTAGCTATATGACTCAAAAGAGAGTTGATAAAATGGGATAGATATACCTTAACTTTCAAGTTTTCTAATAATTATAAATCCAAGAGGGGATGAAAATTTATATCAGCGTTAATCTGATTGCTTCACAATTTGTTTTTGATTTCAACTAGTTGAATACCAGTTCAGTGAGAAGGGTTTTCTTCCCTGCTCGATATTAATGGATAGCAAAAATGTTTTAAACAAATATTTTATTTTATTTCATTGAATACAGTTATTTGTTGTTTTATTTAACTAATGAAAAAAAAAGAAATTTAAACTTTAATAATATTTGGTTATATGCTAAAAAAGATCGTCATGTATGTTTAACATTAAACTTTGCTGTTATTTTAATAAATAAACGAAAACATTGAATATATCTATGTGAATATTTTTTTTTATTAAATCAATATAGACTAGTGTTTGCTTTCATTTTCTTAACCTTAAAATTAAAAAAAAAACATGTAGATGTTAGGGAAATTTATTTGTGATGTGATTTCAAATAGAATTCTATTTACTTTATTTTAGAAATTAAGGCATCTCGACATACCAGCAAGCCATTTTAAAGCATTTTAAAAAAATAAAAAACGACCGGACTCAAAGGTTAAGTATACCTGTAAATTCTCATCAAATATTTTTTACTGTAAATCGGGGAATTTCCGACCAAATACATTGTATTATAGATGTAGATAATTTTTTATGGTATATAAAAGATTAATTAAGCTTGTTACTTAATGGCCGCGTTTTCACTTCTTTCTATTAGATCTTGCTTAGAAACATAGTTGTTTATATAGATAGATATATTTTGAGGCTGTATAACCTCTAAGATGGCTTCTTATATATAGTAACTTTTATTTTGCAATATCAAGTAATGCTCAAAATTTAACTTATTTTAAAGCTAATGGTATGTGCATTATTTCCATTCTGTTAGGCTAAAAGTATAACCCGCCATTAAGAAGGGACATGTAAGTTTTTATTGTAATCCGACGGAAACAATTTAGCATTTAGCGTAAAAGGCTATTGGTAAAGAAAAAAGAAAATATTTGCTGAGATTTTGCAGTTGGTTGCTTTTACAATCTGTTGGCATAAAACCCTAATATGTACCTCTGCATTCGCCCAGTTAAACTTAACAATGTTTATAAAGCTTCTTACATAAAAGAGGGCCCAAGGTAAAGTAATATGTGTGTGCTTAATACACATTTACTTCATATAGCATAACTAGGTTGTATGTGGTTTGTGTAGACAAAAACGTTGTCAAAGTTGTTGCTTGGCTATTTTGGTGCAATAATGATGTCATGTAGCTTGAACATTACCACCCACGCTACCAACTACTAAGGCATGCTATAAATATTAGGTAAGGTGAAATAAAGTTATCAATAGAGGGCCACCGTCATCGATCTAAACAGAGTCTTATGTTTGTTTTGAGGCGTTTTAAAAAATGCAAGTGTCTGATCTAAAAATACATATTTTGTGGCTTGAAGCAGAGAATATTTTGTGCAGCACAATAAATAAACTTAAGACTCTCATTACAAAAGCAAAACTGTGAGTAAAATTTTGTTACCAATACACTCTCATGTGTGCTAGTTCATTAAAGTTATTTTAGTCCTTAACATTTAGTTAGTCAAAATCACTGAATTAATGGTAGACTCTCTTATGCAAAAAAGACTTGTTTCTCGTATCTCATTCATGTTTTACATATATAAAGTAAGTGAGGTGAGGACCAGTGCTTTGTAAGATTTGCTATTAGTGTACAGGCAGAAGATATTATATTTTCACACATGATTCCTTTAAGGTCTTAACTGGTCTTTTAGATAGATTTTTCTAGCGATTTTGGGTTAATGATCAGCTAGATGTAATTAAATGTAATTAAAGAAAGCACCTTTTGGGATTTGTGGGTCCCCATTCATGTAACTTGATAGCTTCTGTCTAGATTAGATTAATTATTAGAAGTGGTGAATGTGTTGCTATAGATATATATATATATATATGCTGTATAGGTGCTCTATTTATTTGCAATTAGATCTACGTCACCCTCAAAAAGAGACTACGCAAATAGCTTTTATTAATAGTACTATTCCGTGCTGTGGATGAATGTTAATTCCGGTTTGCCAATATTGATAGCAGTCAGGTCTACCCCAACAAAATAAGATTTGAACTTGCTAGTCGCCTCCGCCTAAATAAAATAGTTTAGACGTAGGGACACAGTACTCCAGCTTTAAAAGTGCTTTTTTTTCAATAATATATTTATCGTCTTTAGTCAGTAGCCTGTTTGAATTGGTAATCTTTAATATATAAAAATGTGTACACCTTCATACAACCTACAAGAGAGCTCCGATATATAGAATTTCCAAGAATACTCAAAGAAGTAAAAAAAACTGTGACGATCACAATAATATGATTAGTTTGAAAGATTAGTCGACAAAGAATAAAACTTTAGGAGATATTTTTACTTACATGTAACATTGAGCTGTATTTGTGAGACATTATTCATATAACATTTTGAAATATGTTGCGCTGTGCATGTACACATTTGTCCAGTCATATTTCTTGTAAACATCACTGGTGATGTCAAGTTGTTTCCAGACTGAGTAGATTCAGTAATATTACCACAAGATAGTGTCACATTACTTACAGGTGGTACGCCATCAGGTACACTGCACTCTACTGTATATATCATATTTTCTTCAACTATAACTTTGTTTTCTTTTCTACTCAATTTAATGTTTAATGTAGGGATTGACTGTGGAGGTGCTGGAATGTTTATTAGACAAAGAAAATCAATTTTTATTATTGAATAGAAAATCACAAAAATAATAGTATTATTAAAAAAAATGAAATTGTTAAAAATTCAAGATTATAAAAAATACTCTACAGAATTGTTTCATTACTTTTTTTTTATTAAATCTTTAATGCAACTAACAGATAAGAATCAATAATACAGTCATTTAGACTTTATAGACTTTCATGTAAGAATACAATAAAATTAGTTTTGTTACATGTAATGAATGAAATGATCGCAGTAGTTTACTTGCATCAATGTTCTATTGACAGATGCAATAAATAAATAAACGTTAGTGCTGCCGGTTGACTAATTTGTTCTTATATATGAATATTATTTTTTCACAGGACCAAATTACTTTCATACGTAAGGCAATAGGCGTGCCCCACTTACTACACAATTATATTGTTATAAATACATTGTCGAAGTTAGAACAAAAGATGGAAAAAAAAAACCTGTGCAATCTTTTATTTTACTTAAAATATATTTATCTCAGTTTCTAAAATGTTATTTTTTTTCTTTATTTTAAATAAAATACAAAACTTTTTAAGTTAAAAAATTTTGCGTTTATTAGTTTTAATGCATATTTTTTTCAAATGCATTTATCAATTAACTTTTTTTTTAAATATATTTGTTTAAATATGAATGAAAATACAAATAAATGCATCATTGTTACCTATAATCTGTAGGTAGTTGGAATAACTACAATTGTCCGTTATATCCATGAATGCTGTACTCTGTACCTGACATCCTAATGTTATTTTTCCAGGAACTGTAACTGATGTTTTATAACTAGTTATGTACCTGGTTTCAACAGATTCACTTGTCAAAATATTTGATTGTGAATTGTTGATGTGAATAACTGATCGAATGTTTGGAATCACGTCAGATTTATTGACTGAACAAACAACAGTAAGATCTACAGATATATTGTAACACAAGTCCAATATAGGTAGATTGTAGTCTTCTGGTTTTACTTCACAATGGCTTGGACCTTCTAAAAATAGATTGAGGAATGTCAGGTGTATCATTAAATGAAACATCAACACACACAGACATATATATATATATATATATATATATATATATATATATATTAAACAATGTATATATTTTGCTATGTGTGGAATATGTCACTGGGGGTTCATCTACACTAAGTAGATAATTGAACTATAAATCGGACACATGATATCAAAATACCACAAACTATGAGAAGCATAGCCCTGTGAGACCTCAATAACTAAGCACTAACTTTTTATAGTATATCAAACCGTACATTCATCTTACGAAGCCATGGTTTAAATCAACTCTTTATTGGGCCTTACAAATATTAAATAAACCTCCCTACCCCCCTGTCTTATTTTGTCCAACTTCACTGCAGCCTCCTTAAGAAAATACGCATCCCTTTGCTTAACCCCCTCCTATTTAAAATAAAAAGTACAATAAAAAAAACATAACACTGCAGTTAAAAATATTTAATACAATAAGCCGTAGGTTCTCTATACACTATGAAACATGGAAGGTTTTTGCAAATCGCATATAAAGAAATAAAGGGAATAATATAAACGTTTAAATTAGTTTAAAGCCAATTGTCATAATGCAGATATAACCTTTGTTTCAGTGCATGTTGTGAGATATAGTAAGAATGGAAAAGTGTGCTAGTGGTAGAGTAAAATGAGGGCAAGTGAAAAATACTGAGCAGGGGTGAATAAGATAGAAAGACAGATAAAATGTGATCTCAACGGTTAAGACAGAAAATGTTTTTCAGAAGGTAGTTAAGAGTCATGGAAGTAGTGATATATGACTAGGAATATATTTCTCTAATGTTTATTTATTTTATTTCTATTCTTACATTGATCTTACTCATGAAATTGTTACTGTTTTCGTGTTTTGTTTTTTTTAATGAATGCATGTGTCCGTCTGCATAGCACATTGCAGTAACAAGGTCTAAGAAGTAAGGAGGTTATTGATTTGACTAATAGAGACACGACACGTATCAAGTAATAGAATCGTTCGACTGTAGGAAATGTGTGTGCTCTCTTGTGATTTGTTTACGCGTGTGTACGCGCATAGATAAGATGAATCACAGGTATTTAAATAGAATAATCGTTCTAAGCTGGTTTTCTTGGAGAATGAGAGTATCTGATTTGTTAACCCATTAATGCATAAGGTCTCAATTTCATTAATATTATTATTTATTGACAATACCTGACGCAAAACCTATAAAACCCAAAGTTGTATCCTTAACATAGGACGCTATGCGTCACATTCCACCTGGACTTGAATAGTGTCACATCACAAATCTAGAATTTAAATCTTCACAAACGCTTTATTTTATCATCTCATTGTAAAGACAGAACATAAAAAAATGTAATTAAAATGCATAATTCAGAATTACTGTTTCAATATTATTGTCAACGTTTAATATTTATGACATAAAGAATCAAACAATAGTGTAAATGTAAGTATGTTTCCAGTGTCACCATAAGGTGTATTAGTCAGTCTAATTTCAATGAAAGCTGTCGATGTTTTGCCGCTTCTAACAGCCTGTACAAGTTCCAAGCATTATGCACACTGTGTGATATAGTCAACAACTTCATCGTCGTGGAACATTTCAAATTGAGCTGAAAGTGTGTGATCAATACCTGATGCTGAAGTGACACTCCATTGATTTTCTATTTATTTCAGGTCAATTTCAACCAATTTCTTGTCGATGGTGTAGTTTTCTTCGGACGTGATGACTTCGTTGGATAAGCTTATTGCAACTGCTATCATCATGACTAGTTGTGCAACGTCTGTGGCGTTTTGAGTCGCTGCTGCCCGATTGGATGGTGACAGCTGCCATTCGAGAATGTCTGTCCAAATTATGTACTTCAGCTAATAGTAACACATCATCTTCAGCTTCATCGTCATTATCTTCAGCAATGTCGTTAACACCTATATGATTTTTATCAACATCGGAAACGAGGAGAGTAGCATCTGCCTGAGCACGTAATTGATTTCCAGACCACTGTCTCCATCAAATTTTACCATCTTCCGGTGGCAAGATAAAAATATCTGCACTTTTAAAGTCGTGGTCTTCTAAATCAGGGCTCGTTTTACCGCAGGGGATGTCGGGGATATCCGCGGCACTGAGAACTGCCATCCCCGGCTCTGCTTTAGCTAATATATCCCTGCCGGGGATGAAATCTTAGACATTTATTTCGGCTCTGCAAAATTTTTTTTTCATTCACCGACACTGTTTTTTTTTTATTAAATTGAGCACTGCTCTAAGCCAACGTGTAAGATCTAGAAAAAGAAAATTTTACACATTACTGCTAAATCACCCAACAGACATTCAGGTGGGATCTGACACTATTTTAATTTTATGAAAAACAATATTAGCAAACTCATTGCACAATGACTTGCCAACAAGCGTTAGGAAACAACATTTAATATAAGATAATTCCAAAAATTTACAATAAAATACATATAATCTGTTCGTGACATACCTTTTTCCGTTAAGGCATTCCTAATATGAAACTTTCCAAAAAAATCAAACCATAAAATAAAAAATACAAAATGTCAGCAAATACGATAATATCCGGTTTAGGCGCGAAAATAAAAAAGGGTGAACATATTTATTTTGTTCAGTCCAATATTCAGGGGTGTTAGGTTAGTACACATTTGTATAGTGCGTTCTTAAAAAAGGACGCTATGCATTGATGGGTTAAAAGTTTGCAGTTTTGACAGATCATGAGACTCAATCATCTGCAATCTTGCTCCAAAACTTTTACTATTCGTGACCTTTCATCCATCTTTCATTCTTTGGCTGCAATGGTCTCTTTGACCACCTGCGAATCTGGTAAAGCTGTATATCTTTATAGACTTCTAACTGCCTGGCATGATAGTCAGTTTGTATGCATTTTTTTGCCGCTTCATAAAAAAGTGCATAAACCAAGGCATCGCAAGCCCTACGCTTACCACTTATCCTAATAGCTATCTTTAACTCTGGATCCCGAATAGCATTGATGAAAAAAATCGGTGGTTATAACTTGGAGGAATACTTGATCAGCTGCAGGGTAAGAGAGGTGCCCCAACTGCTGAATGTATACCTGCAATTTCTGTAGGGTTGCTCCAAGCTTTTGATTCTAGTCCTTAACTGAACTCGGAGCACCTCCTTCATGTGTCCGTCACTAAATTTTAATTCGAGTGGCTTCATAAAAGTTTCGTAATTCCCTATATCCGTGATCGTCTTTAAACGTTCAGAGGCTTCTCATCTCAGAGCCAAAACAATAGCCGTCGCTTTTTCCTCATCCCTTGTCTATTTGATAATTTTGACTGAAGCCTGAAATTGTGTCATATACACGGACCAAGGGATTGTACCGTCAAACGAATACGGTTTCATTTTACAAACATCATTTGTTGTCATATTGTGTGATGATTCTTGTGCCCGACGCAGCTAATGTTTTATTCATTCAAACTCTTCTGCAGATTTAACTGTTGAGTGGAGTACTCGAGCATAGTTTTTTTTATATTTTGCAATCGATCTCTTCAAGGATTTCGATCCTAACTTTTTCGATTTTATTATTGAGATCTTTATGTGCTTGTACAAATAAATCAACCATTCTTATAATTTTAAATAGATGGTTTGCAGGCTCATTTTTTTATTCAACAAAGACTTCTTTAACTCTAGCTACCAGTTGTTCCTTGTTAACGGCCGTAGAAAGAGATCTTTTTTCCAGCTCTTCTTTTTATTCTCGTACTAAAATCTCATGGATTTTTTTTACTTGTCATTCTACAGAATAACCTCAATTCTGACACCACTGTTGTAAAACTTTTAAAATAATGATACACAAGATGAGCGAGAAACCCATCTCTCCAGATGAGAAATATCCAGATCGGTACTCTGTATAAACCAGCGATCATGTCAAATCGGTTCATAAGGCTGCAACCCTTTAAAAAAACTTCAAGATAATAGAGCCTCTTGAGACAATGGCAGATGATCAACGAGACGACTGGGTCAACTACACTCATGATTTTATAGAGGGACACCACGTCTCTCTTTTTCAAATGCATGTGCTGTCGTATCCCCCTTGTGCTCTAATTAAATTAGACGACACAACACCTTGTATTGTACAAGAATTAACTGAACTTTTTAATGCGTGATATTTACAGATGAGAATTTGATAATCCAATATAAACACTTGAGAAGATGAATCGATAAATCACATGTATAATTCTATAATTTAACACCTACGATAAATACTAAGATCAATATTCGATGTGAGATGTGGCAATAATTCACATGTAGCTGATATAACTTATAAACCAGTACACGCGTCTATAACTATTATAACTCTCGACTGCACTGTCTACTTAGTCTACGTGTTATACCTAGTATCCCCTTCCTGGGTCTCTAGTCTCTCTCTCTTGTGTGTGTGTCTCCGTGTCTATATCTCAACCGTTATAACTTCCCCTATTTATAGGATATATCACCCCCGCATATTACATCATTTTCCCGCCAAAACCACATAGGTCAATGTGTAGGCGATTCGCGCCAAACTCCGTGCGTGGGGTGATTGCATCATGCATGCTTGACCCTGCAAGCACTTACATGCCATATAAGGAAATACGCCGTGACCAACAGTGTGTGGTAGCAAGGGATGGAACACTACCAAATAAGGCAATAACATGAAACGTAAACAAAGCTTAATCACAAAGGATAGGACACCCCCTATATCAACAATATCAATATCAACAATTTTAAATAAAATCATCTAACATTACTTTCTTGCCATTGTTTATAGCATTACATGCTTATGATATATCATTATTAATTATTCTATTATTTCTCAATCTTTTCAATAAAACAAAATGTAATACATGTCAATCTTCAAAAAATATAAATACAACTACATCTCTATACATACGTCAATAATAAACGAATGTGTAACAAACTCTGAAAAGAAAGAAAAAAAAATATATGGTTCTCCTTGAGTAGATGTGTAGTCCATCATCTCATCAACATCAGGACGACGACGGATATGTGTAACATGTTTCTTACTACACTCTGTCTTGCTTCAATGACGTCAGGTCAAAGTTAAGCACAAAAAAAAATCAATAATTGTCTCTTCACAAAATAGTCTCTACACAAAATAGTCTCTACACAAAATAAATGTCCATGGCAGATATGTTTTCACAGTGTTCACGTTTAACATTGTCAGGATGACAATATGAGCAACGACTGCTCACAGTAACGATGAATCGCTCCATTAACTGCGACGAAAAATTGAGCAAAGTGTGCTCAACGATAACTTGCGTTGATAAAAACAGTCTTGTGACATCAGCTCAAACAACAATACTTAATCAACATACATTTGTGTTTGACAAAATCGTTGACAACCCAATGTCGATGACGACAGTATAAAACTTCTCCATTTAAGTAGTAATACACATTCATTAATTGTCTGTAGATGTCCCAATTATCATTCTCGACAATAGATCTGGTATATGATTGTTTGTACCCTTTATGTATTTAATCTGGAATTTGTAGTCAGTTAGTAACAAATGCCATCGCATGATTCTTGCATTATTTATTACTTTTTGAGACGTTAATGGCTTATGATCCACAAGTATGGTAAATTCATTACCTAGTAAATATTTCTGTAGTTTTTGTACTGACCAGACTATGGCCACATGAGACATGTGCGTCATAATAAAAATGATAAAATTTAAATGAAGAACTGTTTGGAAAAAAGCCATTTTTCTATATCAATGATATGGTTTTGTGTGCACAAATGACGGAGGATTCAACGTTTAATAGTCCGGGGTTATATTTGTTAAGTTTGTGTGTCAATAAGATGGATTATTTTCTTCGTAATAAACTAAATAAAAGATGAACTTTATTTCATGTATTATTAAGTGTCTCTTATACTTAAATTGTAATTAGCCACATTAATCTGTTCATGTCCTTTGGGGTCACTTCGAGTACATAGACATGCATATTTTTTATACAGACTGATTATTAACGCCCTAAATTATATATCACCATTTTTAACTCCAACTGCGTTCCTTCTGGCCGGTCCCGGTACCTGGCCTTTGTTTACTAGTAATAAAAAAGAGAATTAATCTTTATTAACTAAATTTAACCTCTTTAACATTTGTCTAAACACATGTGCAGTTAAGTAATACATATCGAAATAGACTTGTAATAATGCATTAACTGTTTCTTTTTCATTTGCTTAAAAATATTTGTTCCTCCCACCTTATATATGTAAGGAAGTAATGTTAAATGAAACCAAGTCCCATGCAGAAGGTAAGAAAATTGCGAAATAAAATTAATAATTATTGCTTGATTTCAAGTTTATTTATTAATTAGTGTACTTGTCTCATATTGTATATCAATATATCTATCTATTCAATCAGCTGATGATCGATTTATGAATTTAACATATAATGTTGATTTTGTTGGATTTTTTATGATGTTGAAAATCGGGAAAATGTGATAAAAAGAAGTTTTTTTAAAGATTTGATAAACCTTCAAATAGATTTAACTTTGAAAACAAAGATTGAGCAAACATTATGTCGTATCCCACCTGTGCTCTAATTAAATCAGACGACACAACTCCTTGTATTGTAAAAGAATTAACTGAACTTTTTAATGCGTGATATTTACAGATGAGAATATGATAATACAATATAAACACTTGAGAAGATGAATCGATAAATCACATGTATAATTCTATAATTCTGCCATCATAAGCCATGATTTCAAACCACTCATAACTAAATCAATGAACTGTTGAGGTTGTTCTTTATTTGACATTATTAGTTCATGAAATCGGTGACGATAATGTTCTTCTGTTTTATTAAAATATTTCAGAAGTTTCATCTTTATATCTTCATAAGTCAACTCAGCATAGTTATGTATTGTCATGATTGCTTTTCTTGCATCATCTTTTACAAGCTTGAAAAGTTCTGACTTCCAGTCACTGATCGGAATTTTTTGTAGCTGACATTGTTGTTCAAAAAATTGTAAACATGTGTCAATATCTTCAGTTTTACCATTGAAAGGTTGCATTTTTAATTGAGTCGAGTAATTTCCTTTTGATTCTTCTATAACAGTTGTTTTATTTGCAGCTATTCTTGCTAGTTCTAGTTCATGATTTCTTTTTCTTTCTAATTCTTCATAGTTTCTTTTTCTTTCTTCATCAATTCTTTTTAATTCTCTTCCTTTTATTCTCTCATCTCTTTCTCTTTCCTCATTTTCTTTTTTGTCTATATATTCCAACAATTCTTTACCTTTGAGACCTAATTCTTCTCCTCTAATTTTGTATTGTCTCCATTTTTCTTCTTCTGAGGTGCTAGCCATTGTTATTTTCAGACGTATAAACAAATGAAAACGTTGGAATGTCACGTGGTAATATAACTAATCCAAAATATGTCGAGAAATATTTCAAGAATAAAATGTTATTCTTACCGTTAAGTTTCAGAAAATTCTTCCTTTGTAGCGTATGCCCAATGAAGGAATACACAAATAACGAAGTCTTTTAACACTGCAGAGACGTACAACTGGATTTACTTTCGCTTTTAGCTGCCACCAAATAATACATAGGTTTATGTCGTATCCCACCTGTGCTCTAATTAAATCAGACGACACAACTCCTTGTATTGTAAAAGAATTAACTGAACTTTTTAATGCGTGATATTTACAGATTAGAATATGATAATACAATATAAACACTTGAGAAGATGAATCGATAAATCACATGTATAATTCTATAATTAAACACACACGATAAATACTAAGATCAATATTAGATGAGAGATGTGGCAATAAATCACAAGTAACTGCTATCACTATAAACCAGTACACGAGTCTATAACTATTATAACTCTCGACTGCACTGTCCACTTAGTCCACGTGTTATATCTAGTATCCCCTTCATGGGTCTCTAGTCTTTCTCTCTTGTGTGTGTGTCTCCGTCACTTTAACAACCGTGGTAACTTCCCTATTTATAGGATATATATTGCATCACTGATTGCATCATGGATTGCGTCACTTGGGTGATTGCATCATTGATTGCCTCACTGGGATGATTGCATCACTGGGTGATTGCATTGTCAAGGCCCCTTGCGGGGTCCCTGCGGTCGTTGTCTGTGGGTATGATCACCTACTGAGTTCTGGCCAGCATTTATATTTGTCACAGCCACGTGGGTATACAGGACGCACAACACAACAAGAAATGAATCCACAATGCAATTGTAAATACGACACAACACCTTTATTCACATCAAACGACAAGAACATCCGCGTGTCCTAAAAAGGACGGTAGCGTTACCGGCTACTAAGAACAATATTATAATACATCAAGATTAGAATAGTTACCTGGGGTGGGGTAGTTCTAAAGGAACTTAGGCTAACAGCCTATTTCCCCCACCCCGGTGCGAGAGTCTCAGTTCGACCTCCTGGTTGGATTGTCCGACGCTCACTCTACGACTGACCAGCGCTGACTCAATAACTCTAACTAACTGAAGTCCACGCCAACTGCCCGGAAGTTGCGCCACGCGAATCCGCTCTCGCTCGAGAGCGACTTCGCTGACCAATGGGCTGCGAGCCGGGTATAGCACGCTCATCGTGCGTGATCTTCTGCCCCTCACTCGTGGACAGTCCCAACCTTCACGATAAAGGGGGGGGATAAAGGAACACTCCTCTCTCGCCCCGTTCCGCTTGAATGCAACGAGGGCAAGCTTATCTCCTATGTAGACATTCTCTCCCCAGGTGACACCGTAATAAGTGGGTACTAGACAGACCGACCACAGTGAAAACCAAAATCTGGGAAGAGAAAGTCTTTGTCTATCCTATTTATATCCTATCTCACCCTCGGGTGATGAAAGCAGGGTAGGGCTTGAACTTGATTTCATCCATTATTAAATCACAGAATGTGACATGCATCATGGATTGCGTCATTGATTGCATCACTGGGTGATTGCATCACTGGTGATTGCATCACTGGTGATTGCATCATGCATGCCTGACCCTGCAAGCACTTACAAGGGATAGGACACATTAAAACAACAGAACTATCCGATGAAAAATTGGTTAAATCAAACCCGGGAGTATTATTACACAAATTGTTTGGAATGGCTTGGTTGCCCTTTTTCCGAATGCGTATTTGGCATTGTAAATTTTGCTTACACTCCTCGTTATTGTGTTGAGTTCAGACGAAATCTTTTCGAAGCAAAAACTCATAGAAACTAATCTTTGTACTTTCATGTCTAAGGATTTTGTGGCTGATTAATAATAATTACGGTGAAAATATTGACGTTTGCCTAAGCAAAATCTATAAGGCATATGGCATATTTATCTTGAAGTCTCTTCGATATATGTAACGCTTGATAAATATAACATTTTAACTTCAAGCTATGAAAAATGGAGACAAGGATTATAATTATAAAATTATAAATATATCATATTTATATTTTCATAATTTAGATTTACTTTGAATTTTTAAAAATACACATTTTTTTAGAAAATTGAAACTAATGATGTCTGCATTTCTGTTCTCTGCCTATATCACACTAAGGCCGACTTTGAATTAAGAAAATTTGCAACCAACAAAAGTGCCATGGTCTTAAAACTGTTAACATTGCTTTAGGTATTGCTTTCCTTCTATTAATGTAAACAAATGTAGGTACATAATCATCAAAAAAGGCCTATTCAATTTTCTTTCTACCGACATATCTCGGTGATATTTACGTAACAAAAGATAGTAATTGCCAACGGGCTTTTGAGCTTTAATATATTATTAAAATTTTAATAATATATATTTGATATTCTTAAATACTTACTGGCGTATTTTACAGTGTAATTCAAAAAACTATTTCCATTTTTTAGGCTGGTAGAACTTGAACAATTGTACTCCATTATATTGGTAGTAGGACCTGAAAAAAGATACATTTCGAGAGTTTTAAAATATAAATATATTTTATGATAAAGTGAAATTTTAATGCAAAGCATGTAATTATATTACTGAATAAATTATTTCTTGCAAACCTACTGTTATTTAAATATACTGGAATTACGTCACAAAGAGTTAATGATGAAAGAGTATACCATAGCTTAAGAATAAAAGATTGCTAATTAATATTACGTTTGTCTTGGAAAAAAAGCTATTGTTTATTAGAAATTTAACGTAAGTACCGCACACATATATGTAATCAAAAATTATAAATATATTGATAAACAAGCAAGATAGAAACTAATGTAATAAATAAGAATATTTTGTTTTAATCCTTTTACATTCAAGTCAATATTGACTTAAAAGAAAACCTTTCTTACACGGAGTTAGTCTTTAAAATTTGATAAAAATCATATAATCAAATTCATAATAATTGTTTTTATTGATGTAACTGTTTAATATATAGATTTTTTTGCTTTCACGTTTTACAGAGTATTTTGTACCATTATATATATATATATAATATATATATATATATATATATATATATATATATATATATATATATATATATTTAAGAAGGTATCTAATTGGATTATAAGCAAAAACTGTTTATATTAATATAAGCCTATTTGGTTCGGTATGGTCAATACTGAGGAATGTAGGTTTTTCTTTGCTTTGTTAAAATGCTTTCGTCAAAGAAAAAAAAATCTTAAAAAATCTAAAAAATGAAAGGTATTACATATAAATAACAAATAAATTATAATTGTGCATAAAGTTAATACAAATGTTGAGAAAATAATATATCATATAACCATAATTTAAACTACAGATTTTTTTCATTTTTCATACATTTTGTGTTTGGATTCATATATACATGTCTACATTAAAGTTATATGTGTATATTATATGTATAGATGTGTACAAATAGTAAATGTCTATCTTGATATTTATATGTATATCTTCGATCTGATTGGCTTCAAAACAACAATTTGACTATCTATAGATATATATGACATCACTACTCAACAATCTCTTTAACATTTAGTATGAATAGAAAAACAACAAAAACAGGACAGGAACATAAATGACTATATTGGTTTCAATACTTAGTCCTAGTTAGGTTGAACTACATTTGGCATTCCTTAAAATATATTTCTATCTGTAAATTATTAGTAGGATAAATTAACCCTGATAGATTATTTCCTAGCTGACATATTGAAACTTCTAGCAATTTATGTCTAAGCCCCAATGATCAGGTGTCTAGATTCTCCCATTGTCCATATTGCATGCAATACAACTTCGATGTTCTACCGCAGATGTGCTGCACATTGCCACATAATACTATATTGTCAATACAACCGTTTAATTCAGTCGTCTTAGTATCATAAAAACCCTATATAAAACACTTACCTATTTGTAACAAGGTGGCACTAGAATTCACAGTAATGCCAACTTCATGATCTTTATAGAACCATTTGACACTACCTGGTGGATATCCAAAGGAATCCAAAAAACACAAACAACTATAAGTAGCACCAGGTCTGATAAAACCGTCTGATATGTTTGTAATATTGAAACATTCACTGGATAGTTTTGATTTCGGTAATGCTAAAATAGATTTCGATTTTTAAAAAAAGTTGAATAAATAAAGAAAACCATGAATAATATATAATACAATATATCACACAAACATTATTTTTTATTCTATGTATCATTAGTACTTACATAAATTTAATGAAGCAATTGTACTCATGTTCGTAGTACTGTATCGTGTGATATTTTGAAGATAAAAAGAAACTTTTAAACTGTAATTTCCTGCCAGAAAATTATTCAGTGGTGAGGTCCAGACACAGACGGAAATATAATATTCCACAGAGTCAACATACATTGGATTATTAATGAAAGAGGGCTGTATAGGAAAATCCATGGCCTTCATAAAAAGCAAAAATCATTAATACTTTTTTATGAGCTCAGAGTAAATATGGAAATTAAAACAAAAAACTTAAATCATTTGTAAGAATGAAAAATACAAACGATCAAAAGAAACTCGAAATTATGATAAAGTGGTTAAATTTTAAATATGTTCCTTTTTTTAACTTAATGATTATATTTTTTCATTATAAAATAAACAAATATTTTACACTAAAAATATCAAATTCTGAATTTGTTAGCTAATTTTAATTACAAAAATTTCTTATGTAAATTACCCACCATATCATGTACACTAGCTTCACACCCAGCCTTAGGGTAAACTTTTGATGCTCTACATGTCACTGATACACTTGTGTTGTTATTGGTTAGAATTGGAGAATCACATGTAACAGTTTGAAGTTTGGCTAATATTTCAATAAAATATTACTCGTCAGTTTCATTTTACAAATATTACTGTAAAAAACATATTCATAATCATACATCACATAATTATATCATTTTTATTATATACTATTGGAAAAGCCTGCTGAAGCTGGCTGAAAGAAATCCGACAGAAGGGATAACAAAGAAATATACGTAATACTGCAATAGAAAAGAACATGTGGCCTTTATTGCCAAGAACTATGAACTGAAATAACAAATACATGTATAAAAAACAACACATAAACCACACAACTAAAGGGAGACACAATGGTTAGACGATTATGTATTTTAGGATGTTTTAAATCTAACCTATTTTTAAAGAACATTAAAAATATTTTCCTAACAAGTACAAGTGTCACGACCACACTGAAACAAAATTTTCATCTCTGCTTGTGTTACAATTAAATTACTATTTCATAAATATTGTATTCCTCTCTTTCACATTCCCCTTCATCCCCGTCTTCCCGATACACCGTGGCTCGACTTTCAATGATGATATTGTAGTCTTGTTTTTTTTTTTTCTTTTTCTCTTTCTCTCTAAACCCTCTCCCCTTCCTTGATATATTTTAAGATAATGTCTATGCTCTGGTGTCAGACTTGTTTCGGTGTGTATTTCTACGCTATAATTAAATCAAGTTGAAATTACTATATCGATTATATATAATTCACGTTTTTTTTCCAGCCTGTGGTTTTGAGGAGTATTAGCTGGATGTAATAAAACCTTAAAGGAGCTACATGATTGTTTGGTGAAGAAAATATGCTCACAATGCGGCTGTATTGTAGGCAAAGATTACACAAAGAAAGAGGTCTTAGTTTTAATCTGTTATAACTTAAATAAGTCATGATATTTATAAAAAAAAGTATAGTAGTTTTAAATTAGTTTTTTTGTTTGCTTGGATTTCAAATAGTAGAAATTAGAGACTATTAATGGATTTAAGCTGTGGCAAGTATCAACCTTTAGTCTTAAACCATAAATGTGCTGATATTTACTAAAAGTAATTAATTTTGCGAATGTTCTTTTATTATCGGTTACTGAGTTTTAAATATTACAAATCATCCATCTCTGTGACCACTAACTGCAACTATATTAACTTTTGTGACATACAGATAAACATAAGAACAAGATACATTAGTTGACGCAGATAGGCCGTTGGGCGGGGTCAACTGTATTTCGTTAATATAATGTGTTGGTATGTATGTGTGGTCATTGGGATGGGAAATTTACTACTTCGATTCTATTTTAATTACTGATAATGTCAATGTAAACAATCTGGATTAAAGCTGTGACATGATAACAATTTCTTAGACTCAGAGATTTTATCATAATGAAGCTAAAGAGCTTGCACTATATGTAGTAGGGTAAAAGGAAGGATTGTATCGAAGGTGACCACTATTGTGTCAAAAAGTATTTTCATTTACTGCAGACAAATCAGACCACTGGGGTCGGCCTTCAGCCATTAATTTAATACCACCTAGTATGTTCATAGTTTGAATTTAAATCTCTAGTGAAAGCTATTATTATGGTTTCAAGGATACTATTATTACCTGTGTAGATGTGTGTGTGTTTAATTTGCTATAATCTTTAAAGTTTGTTTTGTATTAAAATAAAGTAAAGTTCCCTTAGCCCTAACGGGCCATCGTCGCAGATGAAGTGTAGAATTCATCTGTTTCTATAACCTCGGCATATGAAGGGATTGTGTGGTTAGCACAAATCCCAGCCGCCTTTACTTCCCCAACTTAAAGTCAGGTACCCATTTTAAGCTGTGAAATTTATTGGACGAATTGGCAACAAATTTCACATGTAACGATTCCATGGGCTCCACCGAGGATCGAACCCAGTACTTTAAGGTCAACAGTCAAGTATCTACACCACTCGGCTATCTATTGCCACTGGATCCTTTTCTAGACATCCACGCTCTATTTTTTTATGTCGACAGAAGAAGGTAAACAAGTTCTGTTTAATTAGAATTCTAAAGATGTTTTTAGCAGTATTATCTTTATAAAAGTGACTTTCTATGTTAAAATCAATTTTTAAGTGAGTACAGATGACTACAATCATGCTTCATTTAGATTTGAACTCCATCACTGTTAATTAATAAATTATTGTAGACAATCATCAACTTCATCGTTTTATCCCAAGATCGTAGGTAATCATGCAGATGGAAAATTAATCACGCAAATTGTAACGGTGCTAAACAATGGAAAATTGTTTCCTCTCATGTTTCTGCAAAGAAAATATCATCAAAGTCTTCGGTAGTTCTTTATTCATCTTTATGTTCCAGCTAAATAACATATATATGTCAAAAGTCTTTTAACTGAACTTGACTATGGCTGAATCTGTAGTGTAGCAAATATCACCGTCAAGAACGTACTGCACTTAAAGAAGTCACCAACACAGTAACTACACTGTGTCACTGACATAAATACTTTGACTACATGAAATGATCAAACATCTTTAAAATCAATATGTCAACCCTTAGTTGTTGTTGTTTTTTTTTTTGCAAACTTAAGAATAAAAACGTCTCAACAATAGCTGGTCATCAACTTACCGGTACATATGTTTATTCGTTCACTACACATGCATGAGTCTGTTGATCTAATTATATCACTAGTCAACCACTGATTCCCATCAATGAACCATTCGTACTATTATTCCGCCCAGCATGCACATCAATCATACACACCCGTGCCTGTACACACGAACACAGTCGCTGTAAAAAAATATCACAGCATTAGTTCGAAATCAACCTGACCAAACATTTTTTTTATTTAAGAATGTCATTATAACGCCCTTTAAACAGTGTTGGGAGCCGGAGACGGTTACGGCATTTTTGCCGGTATCGGTGTCGGCATCAGTACATTTCCTGGTGTCGGTGTCGGCTCAAAAACCTACCCTAGTAGAAGAAGAAATACTAGAGATTTAATTAATTAATTCAAAACCACGTCAGACAAATCTTAGACAATCTTTAATATAAATTGTTCACCAAGTTTTTTTTTCGTTTTGCAATAAATATTTGGTGAATCAGTTTATCGGCGAATGTATTATTTGTCGAAGAGAAATTCTCAACTGTACAACGACTTGTCAAAATAAACAAAATTGTGACTGAAAGCCGATGCGAAGGCTCATGGCTATGCTCAGTTTGCTCACTATGTTTTTCACTAAATATTTGTATATCAGAAGAAATGTTTAGTGTGCATTTCTCTTCTCTGTACGTATTTTGGAGAATGATTTCAATACTTACCCAGTCTTTTAGAGCCTCAACAACTGACCTGTTTCAAATGTTCCTACAATCAAAGTTTACTCGCCACTAGCAACTCCCTTAGCTTAATTTATCTCAGCCCAACTAACACATTTCCGTAACCTACGTTACAACGGCACTACACGAAAGCCCAGTCCTTAGCTAGCTATTGAGGCGACATGTGCGAGTTTTTCGGCGCCCTCTTTCCTACACCATTTTGAAAAGTGTGCTACCCTAAACAATACATATCTATATATTTCAGACTTCATTCTAGTTTATAAAATAACGATTCCTTTCTCTATTAACTGTTTATAAGTATGTATTGTCCATAAACGTCTATCCTCTAAAAATAGCTCTGGATATTCCACCTTTTACATTTGTTTGTAGCCTATGGCATGATTGTATTTCAGCATTCTGTATACTTTGAATGGAAATTTATAAACTTCCAAGCATCATTGCTCTAGTCTTGTTGGATATGTTTGTACTTTGTAGTGACTTGCTGTATTAGTCAATGATTGACAATAATTTTGACCAATATTTCAGCAAAAGCCTGCACAAAAAAAAAAAGAAATTAATAAAAGATAGCGATTTGGCCGCTCCAAATTTATTATAAAAATTGCATACCACATACTCTGGCATATCTTGAAGTAGATCATACACTTTTGCTTGTTCAATGTATTCACTACAGCTACTCTTGATGTCCAGATCTAGTGTTTTTGTGATCTTCAATTTTACTTGTAAATTGATCATTTTTTTCATAGTCATGGACATGCTGCGAAATCACAGATCTAGATTTATAATAGCAGAGGGGCCACAATATGTTCTTAATGTTGGTTGAAGGGCTGGGCCATGTGCAGATCAACGGGGTCTTTATAATACTTTATCTGAGCTAACATAAATGTAAATATTAACAATGTAAATGAACGAAGGGGAGTGTACTGCTGGTCGAATCAAAACGATTAACGGGATGTAGATTGCACACGACTTGTTTAGAAGCGGAACATTATTTTCAAGATTTACTATTTCGGCGACCTGTCAGGCTTAGCTCCACAATTATTAAATTCAATACATTTAATTACAAAGTGTAGGCATTTCGTTTATTTCCTTTTGTTATTTAGTGATTACATTACAAATGTGATCGAAAATAGCTATTTGATATTAGACCAGTTAAATTCATAATTATGAATGCAACATAATTTAACCTTCTTTAAGTTATTTTTTATTCACCAATAAAGTTAGGTATTGTACGTGTCGGGAAAAATGCCGACACACTCACTTTTAAATAGCAGTATAGTACGATACACAGGCCATTTTCATTTCGAATAAGCACAATAAGATATACTTTTACCATAGAACTGATGTGTGTATTAGAGGGTGTCTAGGCAGCCGGCCAGTTTATTTATTCCTTAGAGCGGCAGCTTCCAGATAATGAATAGGTAAGATAGGAAAACGCTGCAACTGTACCGGTATAGCAAAGTTATATCCATATTAATAGTTGCATAATATGTGCACGAATATTACCAGTTGATTTGATTAATTATACACTGTAGGATGTTAGTAAACTGTCTATTCGTTATATTTTCTTTGTAAACAAATCATTGGGAACTGGCAATAGTTCTAGTACGTACTGAAAAAAAGATCACTCACAAAACTGTATCAGTTCTACTTTAGTAGCATTAAAAAGTTAAATGATGGAAGTAAATATATTCAGTCAATTTAAAATACAGCTTAAAACATTCCATGCGATAAGCTTAGAATTAGCTAGCAAAATTATTTAAAAATTCTCGCAATTAAAAATGGGATGTGGTGGGTGAATAAAAATTTTGATATGTGCGCCCAAACATTTATTATGCTGACCTCCCCCCCCCCCGAATGTGTGTATATTATTATATATCACCAGGTATTACATTCTATAATATTTTGTGACAATTTATTTCAAATCTCCCAATTTTTAAATTATATAGTGTCTAAAGACCAAAATAGAGCTAGTCATCATGTTACATCAATCGCATTAATTTTATTTTCGAGTAGTTATTTTCTTATAAAACTTTTTTTTTCAAAATGCGTTAAAATGTATCAATACATATACTCACCATATACCGATATTTCAATCGGAGAACCAATGTATGTGCCATCATATAGGCATCGTACTTGAGTCAGTCCTCGAAGTCTGTTTACCGAATATTTCTCAATTTGAAATATATAGTGTGTATTATTGCGTGTTGTTGTTACACCAATTGTGTAATCTTCACATTGTGGGCTAGTACAGGTGGCTAAAGGTCTTTGTACCTCACTAGTTGATGTATTGGCCAAAAGTAAAGTACTGAATGAGATATTGGCTGGACACACAAAGTATATGAATGGATCATTTTCTTCCACAATTATTTGTTGAGAATCTGGAAAAAACAACATATTTTAAATTTAATTTTAACAAAAGTAGGAACAAATTTTTTTTTATCAAGACCGAGACTGCTCTGTTTTCTCGAAATTTGAAGTTAAAAATTTGCAATAGTGTTGTGCAAATCAAGAAATTACAACCCTATAAGTCATATATATATATATATATATATATATATATATATATTTATGTATGTATGTATGTATGTATGTAGAGGGTGTTTCATAAAGTACGCAGTTTTTTAATTGCGCAGGATTTTTTTGTTTGAAGATTCTCAGCACTGTTTCTATCTTTTTCGTTTTTTATTATCACTCCGATTAGAAGACCATTTGTCGTTTTTCTATTTTATAGCCATAGAGCGGTTCAGTATCGCATTCTTATTGTGAAAACTCATTACAAAAACGGGGAGTGCTATGCAGAGACTGTCCGTAAACTTCGCGCAATCTTTGGACGTGACAATGCCCCGACCGCAACAACAGTTTCGAGGTTGGTATAGATCTCCGAAGAATCTGGGTCAGATGCAGCCTGAAAATCGCCCGGTCAAAACCGAAATATTCGAACGCAACAAAACATTGCGGTAGTGCAAGACGTGTGTGTGTGTGTGTGCGTATGTAAGATAGATAGATAGATAGATAGATAGATAGATAGATAGATAGATAGATAGATAGATAGATAGATAGATAAATTGTAATTAACGTTTAGTAGCAGAAAATTTTTTCCAACAAAGCCATGTTTCTTGTGGTGCCCCCATGGCCATTACACTATCATCAATAGTGGGGATGAAGTGAGAGCACCATAAAAACCGTCCCATTAGTGGTTTATGGGACCTAAGAGATTTCATCTCTTCTTTACAGGGACAGCTAATTCTAGAATATTTTACTTTAAAAGACAAAGGTAAATAACTCTTAACTACATTTCACAACACCTGTATAATATTTTAGCAAATATTAGGTCTGCATAATATCATAATAAATGCTTCGACCATTAATCTTGAAAATAATAAAACAAATGGATTGAATGTTAGAAGAAGACTTTAGATGTCTTCCATTACAAAAGTCACTTTCACGGCAGCCGTTCTTTGAATAAACTATCTTACTTTACGCTTGTATGTAGATTTTTCTCTAAACGAGTTTTGTAAAAAAACCTCTAACTGTATGCAACATTGAACGAGGCAACGATCTGAACTTTTACTACGAGTCATTTATTAATATCAATCATACGTTTTCCACTATACGAGATCATCTATTTCGATGTTTTGCATAGATGTTTCATGAAATTTAAGATATATTTTCCATTTGTAAGACTTGTTAAGAAATGGCTTAAGTCGCCATGAATATCGTTATCTGTTTTGTATATATCAATATTCATGTTTTAAGAATTATTTTACTGTCACCTACTGTCAATTCCAGTTTTTTTTCATGTATGTCAAACCCCTTGACTTCCTCCTTCACCCCTGTCTCTCTTTCTTCTTTTACTGCTTTCTCGATTTGTCTGTGTTTTTACAGATGCTTTTGTTGTATTTGGTTCTTTACGTTTCTGCAGAGAGAACTAAGCCAACGATTTCACCAGACACATTTTTCTGACTTTCTCAACACTTTCAGTTAGCTAGTCCTTGCCAATCTTAGAGGCAATAATGTATGTTTTACGTTCCACATTTGCTAGTTGCCCAATATCAGTCACGCTATATTTGTATTTGTATTTTTTCTTGTTGTTTTTACGGTTTGAATTTCACCTCAGCATGTACGCCCATCGAAGTCTTCACGTACACCCTTACCACAATGCAATGGTGTATTGTGAAAAGTTCAATTTTAAATAAGTTAACTCAGTAACACACTAACAATTAATCTTTTTTCGTTAGTTTTACAGGAAATTACAAAAATATTGAAACCATTCACAAATGTTAACTTATATGCTGATATTATTAGCCACACCCTGTTTTTAAATTCTTTGCAATAGTTTAATCTTTATTTAATATGTTTTCCTCTCAAAAAAAATCTTTATTAATGTTATCTCTTTAAAACGATAATGTAAACGTCGTCACTTCGAGCTTTGCCAGTCGCACCCAACCAAAGTCAACTTTACCCAGTTCAATTAACATAGTCCGCAGCATATACAGCCCATGTATAGACGACATTTAAATAAATTTACAGGATACAATAAAGAATCATTACACAATACACACATCTCTTGACCAAAATGCACATCAACAGTCAGGAAAAAAGGAACTTTTGAAAGGACATTTCATTTATTTTTATTAACTATGGTGGCTTTGATTACGAAAAGTAAATTACCCAGTTCACGTAAAAAATAAATTACTACGTCAAAATAAAGACCAACAAAAATTGGTGTCAATGTACAGATAATTTTAGAGATTTTTGCAGTTTGTATGATGTCCTTGTTTAATGCTGAAGAGTTTCTTTTTCACCTTGTTGCCATCATCAAATAATACGGGTATTTAACTGCTGCATAACATAATTCATTAAACACGTGGACCTAGTTTGCAAATGAATAATGATAGTAAAAATTATTATACCATTTTTTTTTCTTTTCAGAGACAATGCGTTATGCTTATAATTTGTTAGTATATAATTTCACTATAGAACAAAAGTTAATAAAGAACTTTTTTTTTAAATTATTATAACAATAATTTAATGAGACGGGGTGATTTAATGTTTAATTTCAAACCATTGACGTTTGCTTAGTGAGTTGATTCAATGGGAAAAGAGTTAACAGAAATGTGTCATCGAACATTCATTTATGAAAATCTGTATACATTATATTCAGACGCAAGAAAGAAAGAAATTTTAAGACGGTGACAAAGAGAGAACTTCAAACTTGACCTGAAATTTAATAAGCTCTCACAAGACACCAATTGAAACACAACTTTAGAAAAATGTATTTTGGTCTCCGATAATTTAAATATAGACATATTTTTCTACACTTCTTTCATTTTCAAGCGAAAAGCCGGTATAGTCCGTTCCCTATTACAGCACATAACGTTCTGCTACTATTTTTAAAATATGCCAACTGCAAACAATAATAGCAATACACTATTAAATATATATTACGAAAATGGAAGAAAAATGCAATGGTAATTAACGCAAAATATTTTATAAAAGCAAATTTTAAAAATCCATAAGAAATCTTTGTCCAGCAAGAAAAAATTTAAAAATAAAATAAATCAAAGCTATTTTAAACTAATGAGAAATAAAATACATACCTGAATATAAGACCAGCAGTGAAAAAAGGATAGCAGTGACTGATTCGATTTTCATTCTTTTATTTTCGTTCTGTGTAAAATATAATATTTTTCAAGTTAAACATAATAAGAACAAAAAATATATGAGAAATTAAAGTTTAAAATATATTTTGAAACATTTACACAATTGTTTGTAGATAGTTGACGAAAATCAGCTTATGTGCAAGCCCAATTTTCGACAACCAAACGCATTAAAGTCAAATCAAGCTAAACATAAAAAGTTACCTTAGAATATAATCAAGCTTTAAAATTTAAACGACAGACATGCAGTTTCTGTTAGTCTGTATTTGTAGTAATTTTGATTAATAACATTTATTTATGGAGTAAGATTATCCGGTTTTCTATTTGGACTTTTCATAGCAAAGTTATACTTTAAAATGCATCCCTATTATAAAGCACAACAGCTTTTGAAAGCAACACATTACAGGTCTAGGGCTCCAGAAACGGATTAGTTATTTTAGAAAATAAATAAATTTGAAACTGAATCATCGACTTAACAATTTTAAATTGTGATAACTTAAATAATATTAAGAACGTATTCTGATGTATCATTATCTTTAAGCACGGCAGGTTGTGCAGCACGCAAACTCGTTTTATGATGGAAGACTTAACGCTTTAAGTACATTCGGCAGAAAAAGACAAAAAATTTAATAATGGGATATTTGAATAAAATTCAGCTATAGATAGCTTACAAGTATTTGAAATATGTAAAAAAAAAAGTAAAGTAAAGTTCCCTTCTTAGCCCTAACGGGCCATCGGGGAAGATGAAGTGTAGAATTCATTTGTTTCTATAACCTCGGCATATGAAGGGATTATGTGGTTAGCACAAGCTGGGTGGACTTGTGGGACGACTTTGCAGCAAATTTCACCTATGAAATATGTATCTTTTTCTTTTTTTTTTTTTTTTAACTCCTGTCCTTTTATTCCGTTTATTTCATTTATAAAGGATAAAACAAGTGTAACTTGCACGATTTAGAGTTCAAACAATTTCAGATTAAGTTCGTTTTCTGACTTGTGACTGAAATGAACACCACTAATGCCACACCCCGGTAGCATTTAATCATATTCTATCCCCTTTGCTAAAACTAAAAAAAATGCTAAAATTTAAGCTAAATCTATTTACTCAACTGACATATAGTATTTATTTCAATTTGTCACTTCCGAAAAAATGTCATATTATGTATTATTCAATGCTATATACATAGGAGTTTAAGCTTTTATCTTGCTTTTATAGTAATTGTTATACAATCAATCGAGAGCTTATTTTTCACAAGAAATAATTTGTTAAGGATTCCCAATCATTTTAACTAATGACGTTTGGTAACAGACAGAATCTATTTTAAATGATTCTAAGAGAACTGATGATACTCCTCACACATGAGCTACTACGAAAGAAAGTGCGGATGCAGAACCATCTTTAGTTTTTGAGGGCCAGCTACATCTGCTGATTTGCTGTTAGAAAATTCTCTGCCGTTATCGGACTGTAGAATCGTTGGAACACAAACCAACGTAAATAAGTCTACGAGCTGGTAGGCTACTTCTTCTGCCCTTTTCGTTATTAGGGCACTGAGAACCACGAACATGGCAAGATGATCTTGATACATTATGTTAATATTGTATTCCCCATCAGGATATGATTAAAAGCCGATAATATCGAGTTGAATTCAGAAAAAACTTGACATCACCACAACGCGTTTTTGTTTTTTTCTGGCAAGTTCACAAAAGTTAATAGACAGACAGTTCAATTTAATGACGGGTAATGCTCTAGTATTTGGTTTAAAGTTATTTCAACAATCTGTTCCGCCCTCCATGAACAATAGCCTTATGAAGTACGTCAAATAATTCGGAGTTGGTGACGTAAAATTGAATAGCTCTCACTTATTCTTTAGCAAGGTAGATAAACTTACTCTTATTTTCCACACTCATGACATCAAGTGTTTCACCAGCCAATTGTCCCGTGGTTCTTTCTTAATGGTTGTCCTAGCCTTCTTTACATGTCCACTAAATTTTAGTAAATAGTTTAGGTTAAATAATGCAGTTTTTAGTAGCATTTGCTCTTACTTTAGATAATTCATCGTAGAGAAGTCGTTGCAATCAGCTTGGCGTAGTTCATGTGCTGGAAAAGAGGTAAATTTTTAAAAAGGAAATGATAAACTGGAGAAGAAGCTAATGATATGAACAATGATATGCAGAGGCTACAAGGTATCATCCAGTCAGTGGTACGTGCTAGAGTTAGAGACCCCATCTTTAGTGATGTTTACGCAGCATACGACATGCAAGACGAGAGAGGGAGCTTAAAAAATACTGTCACAGAGGGAGTGTATTTTTGTATGTGGGGTCGTACGAGCACATGTTATAGGATTGCTGTGCACATAATAGTATGACTGGTGAGAGTATTAGTAGTAGGCTGGTGATGAAAATAAATTCATGGAAAACGGCATGTGTAGTGGACAAGCGAACTTGTGTGCTATTAGTTCATGTCCAGTGCTTTTGTAGGTCATTCTTTGGAAGTGGTTAAGGAGTACTCGGGTGAGGAAAAAAAATGTTATCTAAATCTAATAGTGAAAAAAATTCCATAATGAATATAAGAATCCAACTGTAAAATATTAAAAATATCCTATGATGCTTACCGATATCCCAACCCAGTTGAAATTTTCGCTTTATTCAACCATCATGAAGATATTATGAAATACTACTTGCTAAAGAAATATGAATTGAAATGTGCGGCATAAACAAAACCTACTGCTGCGTAATTATTACCGTAGCTAATGTTGCTGCCGCCATAAAATCCATCTGGGGGAAAGCTTCCATAGCGACCGTCAGCCACATGTCAGTATTAAAGATGATAAGTACTTGGAATTATGCTTACAAAAGACGGTTGAAAAAAATTTGAGGACGGCAGAATGACAACAGTTATAGAAACAAAATGAAAGAGTTGGCAAAACGCAGTAACACACTTTGTTTCATATTGCCGCTTGCAAATGTAAATCTAAGATTTGTCCTGGCCAATTCCCAATCTATATACATAATCGTCTAACATAGACATTGGTTCGACCGACCGACCGACCTTCATCCCGTACAGCGTAAAGTATGTTCATGGCAATAAAAGCCACATGTCTGCACGTTACAAATACACGGCACCGCACGAGTTGAAAGCGTTCATCTACGTCACACCTTTGCGGAGTTAAAAAAAAGCGCCCGTCATCGACCGTCTCTATAAAAAATAGTCTGGGGAATTCCAAAATTATAGAAACTAAAAAGAGACAACTTACTAAATGAGAGTATGTTTGGTGCGCATTTTGTTCATCAAATGAATCTTTCTTGAATAAAAATGAAATGCTGGGGAATTTTAAACACAACAAGGATTTCTTATTAATGAATTAAGATTTTTAAATGATATGGAGTAGTCTGCGCAAATTATGTAACGTTGGAATGCGCAAATAATGTAAAGTTTGATGTTAGATTCAGAGTTTAATAGTCGGAAGTTGTTTTTGTTAAGCTTCTTTACCCATAATGAGGATTATTTTCTTTGGGATGAATTATATAAAAAAGCTATTTTTTATATTGACTGATTGTTAACGCGCTGAAATATATATTACCGAGTTGGTTGGGATAGGGGTGGGAATAAACCAAATGGTTGCGGAAAAGGGGGGAGACAAGAAGACGATTCGAGATGCAACACACTATTTTTTTAACCTCACGTCTCTCTTTTTTTCTTAAATACGTCATGTTAAACATGATAAATTAAATATATATATATACATATATATAACTGTTGGAATGAGGGTGTAGGGTTGGGAAAGGAGAGTTTAACGGGGGAGGTAGGGAGAAGTGTAACGTGGTATTGTTAACAGGGTTTGTCGTATGTGCATTGAGACCCACTGCGATTCAAGCATATCTTGAGTGGAAGGGGGTTGGCGGGCGGGGGAGGGAGGAAAGGATGGGTGTGGGGCTAAGTGGAAGAGAATCGGAAATAGAAGAAATAGTTGGATGTTAGATTCAAAGTTTAATGGTCGGGGGTTGTTTTTGTTAAGATTATATGCCCATAATGAGGATTATTTTCTTTGGGATGAACTATATAAAATATTAACTTATTTGATGTATTAATAAGTGTCCCTTAAATGTGTTTTGGCTACAATAATATGTTCTTGTCCTTTGGGGCCACTTCAAGTAGATAGACATGCTATTTTGGTTTATAGACTGATTGTTAAAGCACTCGAATATATATCATCATTTTCAACTCCAACTGCGTGCCTAATAGCCGGTCCAGGTACCGAGCCTGTTCAGCTAGTGCAGCATCAAGTTCCATTGGAAGAAAAGGACTTCCTAAAAGAACAAAGATCCTTAAGAATGATGTACATCGGTTAAGTTAGATGTAAAAACATCAAGAAAGAGAGCAAAAATCCATTGCAAGGAAAGCTGCCATATGGACCAGACATATGCGCTATGAAAGTGAGCAATCAACTTCAATCACTCACAAAAAAAAAGAAACAAATGCGTATAACGCTGCCAAATGTTGCACAGATTTGGGACTGATATGGAATTTCAGACAGAGCTGGTGCAGCAATAGCAAGTTTATAAGATGTTGGCCTTGCTACAGAACAAAAAAGAACGAGTATAATAGATCGAAACAAGCTGGATAACTGTCGATTTTCCTGTCGATTCTCTTTGGTTTTATAGCAATACAACTTAATAATTGCATTGATTCTGCTATTTAAGTATTTTTAACAAGAAAAAGTTTTTGTAATAGGAATTTTACTATTCACTGTTTTTTTTTTATTATTATTATTTTTGTTAAAAGCAAAAAAAGCGGCCCTGAAAAAGAGCTTTACACGGGTGAATGAGCTTTAGCCAATTAGAACCCTTCATTTCAAAATAAGGGGATTATTTAGGACTCATGAATTTACTTAACTGGAAAAACATTTTAGCCTAACAATAATAATACATAAAAAACCAAAGCCTTTTCTAAGTAGGATTCATTAATATTATATTATCCATAGAAAGTTGATGTGATTGGGATGTACTTTTAGCCACTACTGACTTTAGATTTTCTATTACTGTCAAGTTTCAATATTGTGCCCCAAAAAAAAACCTTCCTTTTAAATATATATATATATATATATATATATATATATATATATATATATATATACACATATATTAGGGTGCCAAAAAAATTCAAATTCGTGCCACATACAGGGGCACCTTTTTTTGTGTTCCTTTGGCCTTAGGTAGTATACTGTTAAAATTTTACAACTAAATTCCAAGTAGAAGGGGATGCTCACAGGCCTCGTTGTTTTACCTTTAACGGCATTTTACTCGATTTTTTGACTGGTGGAAGTGCAACGTTTTTTTTTCCCATATGACCTATTCCATGCTGACCTAGTTCTCATTTTAGATACATGACTTCCTGTTGTTTTTATGAACATTGTGCAGTTAGTCAACCCAACTATCGGAGAACATCGAACATCGAGGACCGGGATCACCGAGGATCAACCATCGAAGTCAAGGAACAGAATTTACTATTGTGTATTTCTTTATATGTAAGTTGGCATATTTTTTTATATATTTATTATTAGAATATTGTAAATTTGAAATCTGGTGTAGTTATTTGTTTGTTGTTCTTGGTGGAATTCTGTATTTAATACAGTAGAGGTTAAAATATGGTCCACCCTGAGCAGCCAAAACATTTAATTTGCTGGGTTTTTTTAAAAAAGAATATTGCACTTATTTAGTTATTCCTTGTATGTGGATGACATTATAGAATATTTTTTTTGTATGGTATATAGTATCAAACACTTTCATTTATTAGTTATAATTGGATTTTTTTACTGCCATGTCATCAATTTTAAATATTGTTGAAGCTGGTAAGGCAATTGGCCTTACAGGCCAAGAGTTACAAACCTGGGAATCTGTAGAGAGAGAGAGGGTGGAAAAGAAAGAGATGGAAGAAAAACAGAGAGAGAGGGAAGAAAGAAAGGAAAAGGAACAGAGAGAGAGGGAAGAAAGAAAGGAAAAGGAAAAGAAAGAGATGGAAGAAAGAAAGGAAAAGAAAGAGATGGAAGAAAGAAAGGAAAAGGAAAAGAAAGAGATGAAAGAAAAACAGAGAGAGAGGGAAGAAAGAAAGGAAAAGGAACAGAAAGAGAGGGAAGAAAGAGCCGCAGAACGGGAACTAAGAAAGGCAGAAATCGCAAAGGAAAAAAGGCGTTTAGAGCTTGATATGTCAGCTACCCCTGGAGTCAGTGTAGAGGGCGATAAAATGACCCCATCCCCCAAGCTAGGTTATTTTACTGGTGAAATTTTTTCAAGCAAATGTATAGAGAGACAAAAAGAAGATGAAGAGAAGAAAAAATCGACAGTGTCAATAGACAATGACAAACTGATGGAAGGATTTAATGAAGTTGAGAGGATAAGTGAGGAACAAATGTGCAATGTTTCTGGCATAATGCAGGCTGATGATGATAAACATGATATATATAGCATACGTGAAGAAAATGAGAAATTAAAATTGGAAAATAAACGTCTCAAGTCAGAGAAGGAAAAAATACAGGCAGAACTGAATAAATTGATATTAGACAGGGAGAATGACGAACGTACTAAACGAAAGACCCACACTACATTGGAAGACCTACTACTTAGGGTAGAAGCAATAGAGAGGATTGTAAATAAACTTGTTAAGAAAATAGAATCAGTCGATGTGGCTACAGCTTCTCAAAGAAATATTAATGGAAGTTTGAAGGATAAAATTAACAGATTGGATAAAGTAGAATCGTCAGTTGGAGATAAAGACGCCAATTATATAAAAGTAGCCAAGAGAACCATACCCAGAAATAGAGATGGTAAGTTAATTAATCAAGATAATAAGGCAAGCAAACACGTAAATAAAGAAATCCAACATAAATCATGTGCTACAGGTATAATTGTAAAACACCCGGTTCCATTTACCCCTGAATGTCATAGAGGAGAACTTAAATCAATGAATAACCAAACCTCAAGAATTATAATACTGAAAGAAAGAAAGAACCCTAACTATTATTGTCAAAGAGACAAAGATTACATTGTACCCAGTGAAAGTCAAAAGAAACAAAGAAGGTATTATGATGTACAAATCAAGAAATCTAGATGTAATGGTGATCAAACCAGAGAAACAAATAGATGGTCGTATGGAAAAGAAAATAAAAGAAATGAAAACCGTGAATGGAAGGACCCACCTATTGGTCGATACAACCATTTTAACACAGTTAGATGTCTAACTTATAATAATTGCAGTATATATCCCCATAAAAATCCCCATGTTAGACATGTAGTAAATTTTAATGCGCCAGAATTTATCCCTCATTACCACTGTTCATGTAGGACATGTTTGTTGAGATGTTGCAAGAATGACTGCAATATTTATAATCAGGGTAGAAGAGCGAACTATGGTTTCATTCCAACCACGGACAGAAATATTAATGGGAATTGGAGAGATTTTAATATTTTTTCTTAACCAAATTATGTCCTGGCAGTAAGAAATTTGGTTCACCATAATGTGTATGTTTACATGTATATTATGTTCATATGATGACATGTTTACATGTATATGTGTATATGATGACATACTATGTTTAATAATTTTTATTGATTAGGATGAAGAAAAAAAAGAGAAGTCACTCAAAAAAAAAATGAAGAATAACTAGTGACATGAAAAAAAAAGGTCACATGAAAAAAAGATAATAGAAAAGAAAAGATATACAAGTGACATGAAAGAAAAAAAATAACAAGTCACATAGAAAAAAAAAATTAATAAAATAATAAATATCAGTGAAAATATATGATGAGAAATTAAAATTTAATTCAGTATATTTATACATATGTGATTGATGATATTTATTATATTGTTTGCATGTATTGATTTATAATTCTATGCAATATTGATTTGATGAATCATTGTATAATTTATTGATGTTATGATGATTTGAATATGATCTATAATTGAACTTTGTTTCATGTGGCTTCCTTTTGTCGGTATTGGTATTGGGTTTTACATGATTACATCATGCTTAGGTAGAGGGGAGGAATGTGGAGAAATAATATAGTCTAAGCTTGATGAAGCAATTAGGTAGGCTCCGCCCACCACAGTATCTATGGCGTCATTCCGCCATCTTGAGTGTAAATATTGGGAACTTTGGTGTATACGTCATTTGGTACAAATGACATATATTATACCGACAGTTGGGAGCACATGTTTTGTTTTATAATCAGTCGAGCTCTGGGCATCATAGGATGCGGATGCATGTTCTAGTAGAGTATAGCTTTGGGCATCTATGTAGATGGATGCATATTTACAGTTTGCTTTTGTACTCCTCCTGATTTCACCTTTATGTCAGTTTATGTTCAAGTATTAAATGATTGTTTGATGTTACTTCACTGGAGTTAACTTCGTGATTTGTGTTGTCTGAATTAATACACCTTCTACTAGAATTTTCATTATAAGGACCCGTAACATATATTTGGCACCTCCGACGGAGTACTCAACATTATTTGGAGTACGTAACATTGACATTTTTGCTACTTAAAAGTTACATTACAATAATGGCATGATTTGAAAATGTAATACAACAATCAACGAAAATGCGATTTTTATTAATATAGCAAAAACTTTGTAATTCTTGAGCATTCCCTTCCAATAGCAGTAGGAAGCTGAAATTGTTGTCAGTTACTAAGTAAGACAAATGGAACTCAACAAGAGGGTGCCCCATTAGATGTGAGAAACTTTATTTTTTACCATATGATTTTGGGCCGCCCTTATATATATATATATTTATCTATTTATTTATTTATTTATTTATTAGAGTGACTCACTTTATAATGGGAAATAAAAGTTATTTTTTTTTATTATTAGCATTTTAGTTTTATGGTTCACTTGAATTTAAAAAATGTATATTCCAAATTTCACTCCATTTGGGCTCATGTAAATACTGCCTCAGTGCACTTGTTATCTCGCGTTTTATGGTATTCGGCAGTTGCATAAATGAAAATTTTTCCAGGTTTAGAATGCTGTTTTTAGATAGAAAGAACATTTATATTGCACAGTATGAATTAAACAGTAAAATAATACTAGTTACATTACACATTAACATGATTGTATTGCATAGAAGTTTAAAGTATGTCATTTAAAAATACACTTTCAAAGTATTTTAGTCCGTGCTGTCAATGTCCTGAAGATCTTTAAGTTGCGATCTCTTCAACACAGTTGATTTTTTTTTTTTTTTTGCATCTGGAAACCCTTTGCGGTTCTGTTCAACAATTTGGTGCAATTACTGCTTTTCATCATCTGATTTGGTGTGAGATGAGTTAAATGATGATGCCAGTGCAATTCATCGCTCGGCGTAGTCATACACAATTTTCAAAGAAGAGACTACCGCTGTTGTGTTTTGAAATGATGTAGTTTCTTGACAGGTGATGGCATCAGTCATGAGAACATTTGTAGGAAGAAGAAGAGCATTAAAGAAGAGCAGCCATGATGATGTCACAAAATCCTTTAATGTCATATCATGAAGTGCTAAAAGATCATTTGTGCTGCGGATGCACCTTTCTTCTTTCTGATCATCAGAAATGTTGTACATGAATCGCCTCAAGCAAGCAGCTAGACTGTTTTTCTCATCAACTGAGACACGTTGAGAAAAGAGAACTAGAGGAAAGAGCTCTGCAATAAAAGTTACCAGAGGTTCGGCCAATCGTTTTCAATGCAGTCTGAGAAATTGAGGGAAAAAAAAACATTCTTATAATCAATAAGAAACTCGATCAAATCCAGATAATTCAGAGGTGCGTCTACTGGAATGAGACACTGAATCCATGCTTTAGTCTAAACCAAGGATGCAACGATTTCAAATTCTGTGCAATGGATTTGTCTTCAATCTTAGTCTGCTTTAATATTGACTGAAGAGATAAATTTTCACGATGTAAAGTATTTTAGACATCCACCTTGCATTGTAATAAGCTCCTGGAACACGAAAACGCACACCAAAAAGGGAGGAGGATTTCCTCTTTTCCCTTTTCTTGTGCAAGTCTTTCAAGCAACTTATTCTTAATTTTTTTAGCTCGCTGTTGCTTCTTTGCTAATGTTTTATCTTCAGTTCCCATTACCATTTTGCGTTCAGTTCGCTGCTCATGCAAGAAAAGCCTGTCTTCTTCAATTCTTATCATAGTTGAGCATTGATGTGTGCAATTTCAAAGATGAATGATGTGAAGCTAACAAAGTCAGCGTCTTTTTACTGTGAAAATCTCCTCCTCTTTTAGCATTCTTTTAAACCTCTTGGTACATTTCATAAATTACTTCCATCTTTTTAATGATGGCCAGCTTTTCAGCCGTAGGGATACGCGTAGGGATATGCGCTTTATCCCAGATATTCAACAGTCTTTGAAATAGAAATACAATCTTTTCTGGGCACTTTATTTATTTTGTGTAAATGAAAGTATACATTTATCGCTGTTGCAAAAACTCGTTCAGAAAAATCTTCAGATGGTTCACGAATTAAATTAACAGTTTTCAACCTAGCGGTCATTGCTAAATGAATGATATTTATATAGCCGCAAAAATTGATATTATAACACTTCAATGTTATAACTAAATTGAAATGCACTGGTAACGCTGGCTATTTATATGAAAATCAAAATTCTAGAGTTTTCTAGAATTTTCCGGAACGTTCTCAAGTTTTTGACGTTTTTCTAGAAGCTTCTAGAACCTTCTAGACATTTCATAGAGCCTTTCAGAACTTTCTAGAATTGTATAGATTTTTTTTATTTTTTCCAGAACTTTCGAGCATTTTATGTGTGATTTAAAGCTAATTTGCCTATGACATTCATTCAAAACCATAACAAAGTCCCTAAATCTTGGAGATTTCGTATATTACTGTATGTTTACACTCCTAACTCAGCTCTCGCTTTAAGGAAACATAACAAGCACGTTCACTTTAGATGAACTGATAAACGGAGATTAACTATTGCGAAATCTTCTTATCTCCACACCAATACTGATATTAGATTAACTAGTACTCCTGTCATTCCTATCTGAACTTTATATTTCAACTTAATATATTGTTGGTATGACACTACTTGACAGATATTGGAATAATTAAATATAATAAGCCCAAAAAAACAGAGCCAAAAAATATTGTATTTACAGTTGCAGGCACAGTAAAAAAAAACTGCAAATTAAAAGAATGATGATCCAAATACTGGGCTATATGAACATTCTAGTGAGCTTCAAAACTAATCTCTTAAAGTACAACTCTAATAAAACTGTAAGGCTACTATAAGAGCAATTCTTTATGTCACACACATTAATCTCTTTATTGTAACTTTACATTGTAGTAATCAGATCTCATTTATAAACACAGTGTATGTGAAGTGTGTATGGTGCACTTCTTTAATCCCCTCCATATTCAATAGTGCAATGGCCTTTGAGGCACCAAGCCGACCTCTTCATCACACAAACATCCATCCTTTTAATACACAGTCATTATATTTAGTTCAGTGGCATATGGGCAGTGGCGCCGAGAGCCAACACGGGCCCCTGGGCAGGACATCATTGCGGGCCCCTTAATAAACAATAAGTCGTGAAAAAATTGACATGGTCGGGGAGGCCGGGTGTTGAAGACCCCTTTGAGGGTATCCTTGGCTTGTTGCTAAGAGTATGAGGGCTGACTCAATGATGACTCGTATTTGTATTTGCGTTTCTACCACACACAGTCTCACCAACAATTAAACGTACAACAAGTGACGATTATCAATTCAATAAGTGTGTGCAGCGACAAAATATATTTTTTTACAGAGACACCAGTCCGTAACAGAGATCTGGTGGTCTCTTTAAAATCATAAGCAAAAGTAATCCAAAAATGTCAAAGATTAATCCAGTATCAATGATCAGAATTAAAGGGACGTTCTCTCGATAGATCACCCTTCTCTCTCTCTCTTTCGATCTCACTCAGAGACACATCAATCGACTAGCTATCACTCAGTCGATGCCAACCGGTCACCCCTGGGACCTTCGGTCGAATGTCTACGAATCTATCTTTCATTCCTCATATCACTTTTCTCACGTGACCCCTAGCCAATCAAATATAATATATGTTTCTTTCAAACTTTCAAATTAGGGGGTGGAGCCTAGATGAGGAGGGGGAGAAGTACGTCATACCGACAGAGACAAGTAACTGGACATCCGTCCCTTTGTCGGCTTTGAACAGGAGCCCAGTGGCCAGGGAGAATCCCGCGAGGAATGTAACGTGTTTCTGCCAACTACCGTCCTATTCATCGGCGGAGGTTTCGCTGTCCACCTGCTCCTATGACGCAATTACGGGGGTGGGGTAAAAGGGGGGAAACTGGAGAACGGGAACGTATATTATTATACATGGTATAATATACATCTTAACGTTAGTAATACTATTAAGTTAAGGGTTGGAGTAAGGGGATGGTTTCGACATATTAGTCACAACCCGTGACACCGGGCCCCCTTACAGATGCGGGTTCCCTGGCAATGTCCTCCCTGCCCTTCCTCTCGGCGTGGCTGCATATGGGTATGAAAAGTCATAAGATGATGGGTCATGGAGACACTTGTTCGAGGGCGTTTTGGAACACAACAAATAATATCCGGGGGGAAAGATGAGGGTGGAGCTAAAATTTGCAACGGCAGAGTTTAGGCATAGTGTAGTAGTCATATCTCTGTTTATCATATTTTTTTATACAGAATTATTCCCTTTTTAGTAAACACTGGATTTGTCATATTAGATGGGCTGACACATAAGCTTTACAGGTCAAATCATTAAATTGTAACTGAGTTATCTAAAATACAACTGCGTATTATTTAAAATAATGCAATAAACTAAAAAGATAACCACAATGGTAAGTATTTCCTTTAGTAATAAGTCCAGGGTCGGCAACCTTTTGAGACGGAAGAGCCTAAAGTTATAATTTACAATTTTCTCAATTTTTAAAGAGCCACTAAATTTGTTGTTTCAATATTACGGTATTTGATCAAGCCGCAATTTGACATCGAAAGAGCTACAACGTGACATCGAAAGAGCTTCGAACGGCAGGTTGCCGACCCCTGTACTAGACTAAATACGATTCAAATCTTCCTTTTTAATATATTCGTACTTACATATAGAACTAAAAGCGATCGACATTATTGTAGTTTTAAAATCAAAGGAAGTTATTGTTTTAATTTAATTGTATAGCGCTAAATATTTAAAAATTATGTTGCGCTAAAAAAATTTCTTACAAATTTCAAACAACAAAGAAATCCGGCTTAAATCCGGCACATTTTAACCGGAACCGGAATCGGAACCGGATTTGTTAAAACTGCCGGAAACCGGCTTAACAGGAACCGGAATCGGATTCCGGTACAGCCCTAATATATATATTATGTGTGTATTTCTCCTCTTCAAGACGCCGGAAATACGTCACAGCAAGACAGTCGACCACGTTCGAAAACTCCAACTGGCAAATTTTACCAGCCTGAAAGGCTATCTATAGATTTGTGGATATCCCAAAACATTGTACTTTTATTTGGTAAAATATATTAAGTAAAATGGGTTGAGCAATTCTGAAAAAAATAACCATTATATGGTATATAAATATAGATAAGATATGAAAATGCTATGGCTACCAATAGACTACAAAATGGGTCAAGAGAACTCAGTCAACGTTGTAGACAATAAAATATTAGTATGGTGAAATCTTTTGTTTTGATTTCTTTGTGCTGCTGTTTTGGGGGAAATCACACTATATTGTGATGAAGTAAGGGGATGGATTGAGGCAGACACAAAGCGAACCAAAAAAATGAAAACACCGACCACCCGAAATATGTTTGTTAAAAACGAAATGAAAAAGATTACAATCAAAAAAAATCCTGATCTTACAAAAAAGGCATTAATATATAAAACCAATAAAGATAATTCATTCTGGCAGATTATCGAGAATCACGGCACACAAAGAATTAACTAAAAATCTGTAAACAACAAAATAAAAAAAAAGAATTGCTGGAAGGTACCTGATAGTGACTATGAAGTCTGCACATGATAGGTCAAAGTTCAACTTTGCATACCATGTATGTCAGCCTGTTATTTTGTTTGATTGTTTATTTAAAAAATAATTACAGAAATTATATTGATTGATAAGGCGGAGTATGCTACGACGCGGGACGGCTATTTTATTTTATAAAGAGTCAATAACAAAAGTAAATATATAATAATACTTTTCAAGAAAATTACTTCACTACAGCGCAATATATTTAGTCGTACATACATATACATTGTTTATTGAAAGTATACATAAAATATCGAAAACAACAACCGGTAGCAAAAAACTAAATACTATAGATATATAATTAAACATGCATCTTAATATATAGTATGAGGCATAAGCAAGAAATTAAATACACAGTTTTTCCCTTGTCCCTAGCATGGCAGAATCTGAGTGTAAAATTTGTTTCGGAGAGTATCACAGAATATTTTGGCATTTTTTGTGATCTCTCCTTCCTGATCTGAGAGACATACCATGATCCACGAGGGATGGATCATAGGGGTTCTCTAGTCAGGAAAAAAAAACCATTACTTGCGAGGGTGGTGGTACTGTGGTCAGTGAGGACTATCCGAGACCGCAGTATTCACAGCTGGCGGTGGTGACGGATGTGGTCGGCACACAACACCCTTCCACTCCGTCCCACTCAAGCACACCTGCGCAGCTTGCCATTTCCGGCTGAGGGTACAGGCACAGTACACCCTCCCCTCTGTCCGAGTGGCAGGAAAAACCCCTTTCCTTGCCATTCTGGCCGACCGGCAGTACACACACCCTGCTGGTCTGGCCGGTTTGGGCAAGGATTAAAACCCATCTTTCTGCCATCCCTGCAGATGATAGCGGGCACACTCACCCCGCCGCTCTGTAGGCATGGCAGACGTGCATCAGCGCCGCCAACAATGTTGGTGTGGTAGGCACACTACACCCTACCATGCTGGCAATGGCGGCGCTAAAAAAAAAAAAAAAAAATCCCTAGCTACCTCCCCCCCCCCCTACCGACACCCCCAACCATGCTATTAACCTAGAAAAAAAACACTATTTATAAAGTCTAATCTTTCAAAGGCATGATCGTTTTTTTATATCATTTATATCAAATATATAATCAAGACTTCCTTTAAATGTAGACGGCGTAGTTACGTAGATTATATTCAACCGTTATTTCATTTGTTGTAGTACCAATCCAAAACAATTTTCCTACTAGGAAGATGATCGATTCTTACATTTACTATTTACATTGTCTTTCATTTTATAACCATTTTAGACTTAATATATTCAAATATGCTTTTCTAAAGTCTTCGATGTCTTTATTTTTCTATATTTGTATAATAAAGTCACCTCCTTTAATTAAATTACTGCACCGTTATATATTAGATTAAATATAGCCTTATGAGGTAAATTTATTATGTTTTGTTATGATAACAGATTTAAATGTCAGTTTATGTTCAAGTATTAAATGATTGTTTGATGTTACTTCACTGGAGTTAACTTCGTGATTTGTGTTGTCTGAATTAATACACCTTCTACTAGAATTTTCATTATAAGGACCCGTAACATATATTTGGCACCTCCGACGGAGTACTCAACATTATTTGGAGTACGTAACATTGACATTTTTGCTACTTAAAAGTTACATTACAATAATGGCATGATTTGAAAATGTAATACAACAATCAACGAAAATGCGATTTTTATTAATATAGCAAAAACTTTGTAATTCTTGAGCATTCCCTTCCAATAGCAGTAGGAAGCTGAAATTGTTGTCAGTTACTAAGTAAGACAAATGGAACTCAACAAGAGGGTGCCCCATTAGATGTGAGAAACTTTATTTTTTACCATATGATTTTGGGCCGCCCTTATATATATATATATATTTATCTATTTATTTATTTATTTATTTATTAGAGTGACTCACTTTATAATGGGAAATAAAAGTTATTTTTTTTTATTATTAGCATTTTAGTTTTATGGTTCACTTGAATTTAAAAAATGTATATTCCAAATTTCACTCCATTTGGGCTCATGTAAATACTGCCTCAGTGCACTTGTTATCTCGCGTTTTATGGTATTCGGCAGTTGCATAAATGAAAATTTTTCCAGGTTTAGAATGCTGTTTTTAGATAGAAAGAACATTTATATTGCACAGTATGAATTAAACAGTAAAATAATACTAGTTACATTACACATTAACATGATTGTATTGCATAGAAGTTTAAAGTATGTCATTTAAAAATACACTTTCAAAGTATTTTAGTCCGTGCTGTCAATGTCCTGAAGATCTTTAAGTTGCGATCTCTTCAACACAGTTGATTTTTTTTTTTTTTTGCATCTGGAAACCCTTTGCGGTTCTGTTCAACAATTTGGTGCAATTACTGCTTTTCATCATCTGATTTGGTGTGAGATGAGTTAAATGATGATGCCAGTGCAATTCATCGCTCGGCGTAGTCATACACAATTTTCAAAGAAGAGACTACCGCTGTTGTGTTTTGAAATGATGTAGTTTCTTGACAGGTGATGGCATCAGTCATGAGAACATTTGTAGGAAGAAGAAGAGCATTAAAGAAGAGCAGCCATGATGATGTCACAAAATCCTTTAATGTCATATCATGAAGTGCTAAAAGATCATTTGTGCTGCGGATGCACCTTTCTTCTTTCTGATCATCAGAAATGTTGTACATGAATCGCCTCAAGCAAGCAGCTAGACTGTTTTTCTCATCAACTGAGACACGTTGAGAAAAGAGAACTAGAGGAAAGAGCTCTGCAATAAAAGTTACCAGAGGTTCGGCCAATCGTTTTCAATGCAGTCTGAGAAATTGAGGGAAAAAAAAACATTCTTATAATCAATAAGAAACTCGATCAAATCCAGATAATTCAGAGGTGCGTCTACTGGAATGAGACACTGAATCCATGCTTTAGTCTAAACCAAGGATGCAACGATTTCAAATTCTGTGCAATGGATTTGTCTTCAATCTTAGTCTGCTTTAATATTGACTGAAGAGATAAATTTTCACGATGTAAAGTATTTTAGACATCCACCTTGCATTGTAATAAGCTCCTGGAACACGAAAACGCACACCAAAAAGGGAGGAGGATTTCCTCTTTTCCCTTTTCTTGTGCAAGTCTTTCAAGCAACTTATTCTTAATTTTTTTTAGCTCGCTGTTGCTTCTTTGCTAATGTTTTATCTTCAGTTCCCATTACCATTTTGCGTTCAGTTCGCTGCTCATGCAAGAAAAGCCTGTCTTCTTCAATTCTTATCATAGTTGAGCATTGATGTGTGCAATTTCAAAGATGAATGATGTGAAGCTAACAAAGTCAGCGTCTTTTTACTGTGAAAATCTCCTCCTCTTTTAGCATTCTTTTAAACCTCTTGGTACATTTCATAAATTACTTCCATCTTTTTAATGATGGCCAGCTTTTCAGCCGTAGGGATACGCGTAGGGATATGCGCTTTATCCCAGATATTCAACAGTCTTTGAAATAGAAATACAATCTTTTCTGGGCACTTTATTTATTTTGTGTAAATGAAAGTATACATTTATCGCTGTTGCAAAAACTCGTTCAGAAAAATCTTCAGATGGTTCACGAATTAAATTAACAGTTTTCAACCTAGCGGTCATTGCTAAATGAATGATATTTATATAGCCGCAAAAATTGATATTATAACACTTCAATGTTATAACTAAATTGAAATGCACTGGTAACGCTGGCTATTTATATGAAAATCAAAATTCTAGAGTTTTCTAGAATTTTCCGGAACGTTCTCAAGTTTTTGACGTTTTTCTAGAAGCTTCTAGAACCTTCTAGACATTTCATAGAGCCTTTCAGAACTTTCTAGAATTGTATAGATTTTTTTTATTTTTTCCAGAACTTTCGAGCATTTTATGTGTGATTTAAAGCTAATTTGCCTATGACATTCATTCAAAACCATAACAAAGTCCCTAAATCTTGGAGATTTCGTATATTACTGTATGTTTACACTCCTAACTCAGCTCTCGCTTTAAGGAAACATAACAAGCACGTTCACTTTAGATGAACTGATAAACGGAGATTAACTATTGCGAAATCTTCTTATCTCCACACCAATACTGATATTAGATTAACTAGTACTCCTGTCATTCCTATCTGAACTTTATATTTCAACTTAATATATTGTTGGTATGACACTACTTGACAGATATTGGAATAATTAAATATAATAAGCCCAAAAAAACAGAGCCAAAAAATATTGTATTTACAGTTGCAGGCACAGTAAAAAAAAACTGCAAATTAAAAGAATGATGATCCAAATACTGGGCTATATGAACATTCTAGTGAGCTTCAAAACTAATCTCTTAAAGTACAACTCTAATAAAACTGTAAGGCTACTATAAGAGCAATTCTTTATGTCACACACATTAATCTCTTTATTGTAACTTTACATTGTAGTAATCAGATCTCATTTATAAACACAGTGTATGTGAAGTGTGTATGGTGCACTTCTTTAATCCCTCCATATTCAATAGTGCAATGGCCTTTGAGGCACCAAGCCGACCTCTTCATCACACAAACATCCATCCTTTTAATACACAGTCATTATATTTAGTTCAGTGGCATATGGGCAGTGGCGCCGAGAGCCAACACGGGCCCCTGGGCAGGACATCATTGCGGGCCCCTTAATAAACAATAAGTCGTGAAAAAATTGACATGGTCGGGGAGGCCGGGTGTTGAAGACCCCTTTGAGGGTATCCTTGGCTTGTTGCTAAGAGTATGAGGGCTGACTCAATGATGACTCGTATTTGTATTTGCGTTTCTACCACACACAGTCTCACCAACAATTAAACGTACAACAAGTGACGATTATCAATTCAATAAGTGTGTGCAGCGACAAAATATATTTTTTTACAGAGACACCAGTCCGTAACAGAGATCTGGTGGTCTCTTTAAAATCATAAGCAAAAGTAATCCAAAAATGTCAAAGATTAATCCAGTATCAATGATCAGAATTAAAGGGACGTTCTCTCGATAGATCACCCTTCTCTCTCTCTCTTTCGATCTCACTCAGAGACACATCAATCGACTAGCTATCACTCAGTCGATGTCAACCGGTCACCCTGGGACCTTCGGTCGAATGTCTACGAATCTATCTTTCATTCCTCATATCACTTTTCTCACGTGACCCCTAGCCAATCAAATATAATATATGTTTCTTTCAAACTTTCAAATTAGGGGGTGGAGCCTAGATGAGGAGGGGGGGAGAAGTACGTCATACCGACAGAGACAAGTAACTGGACATCCGTCCCTTTGTCGGCTTTGAACAGGAGCCCAGTGGCCAGGGAGAATCCCGCGAGGAATGTAACGTGTTTCTGCCAACTACCGTCCTATTCATCGGCGGAGGTTTCGCTGTCCACCTGCTCCTATGACGCAATTACGGGGGTGGGGTAAAAGGGGGAAACTGGAGAACGGGAACGTATATTATTATACATGGTATAATATACATCTTAACGTTAGTAATACTATTAAGTTAAGGGTTGGAGTAAGGGGATGGTTTCGACATATTAGTCACAACCCGTGACACCGGGCCCCCTTACAGATGCGGGCCCCCTGGCAATGTCCTCCCTGCCCTTCCTCTCGGCGTGGCTGCATATGGGTATGAAAAGTCATAAGATGATGGGTCATGGAGACACTTGTTCGAGGGCGTTTTGGAACACAACAAATAATATCCGGGGGGAAAGATGAGGGTGGAGCTAAAATTTGCAACGGCAGAGTTTAGGCATAGTGTAGTAGTCATATCTCTGTTTATCATATTTTTTTATACAGAATTATTCCCTTTTTAGTAAACACTGGATTTGTCATATTAGATGGGCTGACACATAAGCTTTACAGGTCAAATCATTAAATTGTAACTGAGTTATCTAAAATACAACTGCGTATTATTTAAAATAATGCAATAAACTAAAAAGATAACCACAATGGTAAGTATTTCCTTTAGTAATAAGTCCAGGGTCGGCAACCTTTTGAGACGGAAGAGCCTAAAGTTATAATTTACAATTTTCTCAATTTTTAAAGAGCCACTAAATTTGTTGTTTCAATATTACGGTATTTGATCAAGCCGCAATTTGACATCGAAAGAGCTACAACGTGACATCGAAAGAGCTTCGAACGGCAGGTTGCCGACCCCTGTACTAGACTAAATACGATTCAAATCTTCCTTTTTAATATATTCGTACTTACATATAGAACTAAAAGCGATCGACATTATTGTAGTTTTAAAATCAAAGGAAGTTATTGTTTTAATTTAATTGTATAGCGCTAAATATTTAAAAATTATGTTGCGCTAAAAAAATTTCTTACAAATTTCAAACAACAAAGAAATCCGGCTTAAATCCGGCACATTTTAACCGGATTTGTTAAAACTGCCGGAAACCGGCTTAACAGGAACCGGAATCGGATTCCGGTACAGCCCTAATATATATATTATGTGTGTATTTCTCCTCTTCAAGACGCCGGAAATACGTCACAGCAAGACAGTCGACCACGTTCGAAAACTCCAACTGGCAAATTTTACCAGCCTGAAAGGCTATCTATAGATTTGTGGATATCCCAAAACATTGTACTTTTATTTGGTAAAATATATTAAGTAAAATGGGTTGAGCAATTCTGAAAAAAATAACCATTATATGGTATATAAATATAGATAAGATATGAAAATGCTATGGCTACCAATAGACTACAAAATGGGTCAAGAGAACTCAGTCAACGTTGTAGACAATAAAATATTAGTATGGTGAAATCTTTTGTTTTGATTTCTTTGTGCTGCTGTTTTGGGGGAAATCACACTATATTGTGATGAAGTAAGGGGATGGATTGAGGCAGACACAAAGCGAACCAAAAAAATGAAAACACCGACCACCCGAAATATGTTTGTTAAAAACGAAATGAAAAAGATTACAATCAAAAAAAATCCTGATCTTACAAAAAAGGCATTAATATATAAAACCAATAAAGATAATTCATTCTGGCAGATTATCGAGAATCACGGCACACAAAGAATTAACTAAAAATCTGTAAACAACAAAATAAAAAAAAAAGAATTGCTGGAAGGTACCTGATAGTGACTATGAAGTCTGCACATGATAGGTCAAAGTTCAACTTTGCATACCATGTATGTCAGCCTGTTATTTTGTTTGATTGTTTATTTAAAAAATAATTACAGAAATTATATTGATTGATAAGGCGGAGTATGCTACGACGCGGGACGGCTATTTTATTTTATAAAGAGTCAATAACAAAAGTAAATATATAATAATACTTTTCAAGAAAATTACTTCACTACAGCGCAATATATTTAGTCGTACATACATATACATTGTTTATTGAAAGTATACATAAAATATCGAAAACAACAACCGGTAGCAAAAAACTAAATACTATAGATATATAATTAAACATGCATCTTAATATATAGTATGAGGCATAAGCAAGAAATTAAATACACAGTTTTTCCCTTGTCCCTAGCATGGCAGAATCTGAGTGTAAAATTTGTTTCGGAGAGTATCACAGAATATTTTGGCATTTTTTGTGATCTCTCCTTCCTGATCTGAGAGACATACCATGATCCACGAGGGATGGATCATAGGGGTTCTCTAGTCAGGAAAAAAAAACCATTACTTGCGAGGGTGGTGGTACTGTGGTCAGTGAGGACTATCCGAGACCGCAGTATTCACAGCTGGCGGTGGTGACGGATGTGGTCGGCACACAACACCCTTCCACTCCGTCCCACTCAAGCACACCTGCGCAGCTTGCCATTTCCGGCTGAGGGTACAGGCACAGTACACCCTCCCCTCTGTCCGAGTGGCAGGAAAAACCCCTTTCCTTGCCATTCTGGCCGACCGGCAGTACACACACCCTGCTGGTCTGGCCGGTTTGGGCAAGGATTAAAACCCATCTTTCTGCCATCCCTGCAGATGATAGCGGGCACACTCACCCCGCCGCTCTGTAGGCATGGCAGACGTGCATCAGCGCCGCCAACAATGTTGGTGTGGTAGGCACACTACACCCTACCATGCTGGCAATGGCGGCGCTAAAAAAAAAAAAAATCCCTAGCTACCTCCCCCCCCCCCTACCGACACCCCCAACCATGCTATTAACCTAGAAAAAAAACACTATTTATAAAGTCTAATCTTTCAAAGGCATGATCGTTTTTTTATATCATTTATATCAAATATATAATCAAGACTTCCTTTAAATGTAGACGGCGTAGTTACGTAGATTATATTCAACCGTTATTTCATTTGTTGTAGTACCAATCCAAAACAATTTTCCTACTAGGAAGATGATCGATTCTTACATTTACTATTTACATTGTCTTTCATTTTATAACCATTTTAGACTTAATATATTCAAATATGCTTTTCTAAAGTCTTCGATGTCTTTATTTTTCTATATTTGTATAATAAAGTCACCTCCTTTAATTAAATTACTGCACCGTTATATATTAGATTAAATATAGCCTTATGAGGTAAATTTATTATGTTTTGTTATGATAACAGATTTAAATTTACAAAGAAATATTTTCTTCAAAATTATCTTTAGTTTTTAAAATTTTATCCCTTTTTAAAAGAAGAACTTTTTTTATTATTCTGACGTTTTATAATAGTTGAGTTTCATTAGGTTTTCAACATTTTGAATGGATTGGGTATCCAGAAATTTGTTATTTCCAATCTCCCAATTCTTAGCTTATATAGTGTCTAAAGATAGTAATGATAAGACCAAAATAGAGCAAGCCATTCTGTTACACAATAGGCAACATAGCAAGCACATTCATTTTATTTTCGGGTAGTTATATTCTTAAAAAAACTTTTTTTTTTTCAAAGTACTTTAAAATATTTATAAATACATCTACTCACCATATACCAATATTTCATATCGAGAACTATTCAATGTACCATCATACATACTTTGTACTTGTTTCAGTCGTCGAAGGTTGTATACCGGATATTGCTTAATTTGAAATAAATAGTGTGTATTATTGCGTGTTATTGTTACACCAATAGTGTAATCATTTTCATTATCACATTGTGGGCTAGTACATTTGGCTAAAGGTGCTTGTTTCTCACTACTTGATGTATTGACCAAATATAAAGTACTGAATGAGATATTGGCTGGACACACGAGGTATATAAATGGATCATTTTCTTCCACAAACATTTGTTGAGCATCTTAAAAAAAAATTCACGTTATTTTCAACAAAAGTACGGAAAAAATTCTTGATTAAGAAGTTAAAGAATTACATCGGTGTTGTGCAAATAAAGAAAGTACATCCCTAAAAATTATATATGTATATATATATATATATATATATATATATATATATAGAGATATATATAAAGATAGATAGATGGATAGATAGATAGATGGATAGATAGATAGATAGATAGATAGATAGATAGATAGATAGATAGATAGAGAGAGAGAGAGAGAGAGAAAGGCAGAGATAAATAGATTGATAGATAAATAGAAAGATAGATAGATAGATAGATAAATAAATAGATAGATAGATAGATAGATAGACAGATAGATAGATAGATAGATAGATAGATAGATAGATAGATAGATAGATAGATAGATAGATAGATAGATAGATAGATAGATAGATAGATAGATAGATAGATAGATAGATAGATAGAAAAATTGTAATTAACGCTTAGTAGCAGAACATTTTTTCCTTACACATCTATATTTATTGTGGTGCTCCCATGGCCATTACACTATCATCTATGGTGGGGATAAAATGAGGGCACCATAAAAACCGTGGTGTATGGGATCTGAGAGATTTCATCTCATCCTTACATGGACAACTAATTGCTAGAATCTTTTACTTTAAAAGACAAAGGTAAATAGCTCATAACTACATTTCACAACACGTGTATATATTTATAGCAAATATTGGCTCTACATAATACCACAATAAATGCTTCGACCATTAATCTTAAAAATAATTAAACAAATGGATAGAATGTAATAAGACAACTTTAGATGTCTTCCATACACAAGTCACTTTCATGGCAGCCGTTTTTTTGAATAAACTATACTTCATAAGCAAAAATGTTCATCCTTTAAATTTAAAGTTTAATGTGCATTTAAATAGCTATAATTCTACACCTCTAGTATTTCGTTAAATATTACCAGTGGAATCTACATCTTGCTATAAAAAGCAGAGTATTTTAAGTATATCCCATTGTCTTCAAACACCACGAAGAATATCGTGTTACGAAATGAAGAAAATTTCTTAATTTCATTTTTTCAATGGAGATGGCAGGGGTGATTAACATGCACAGAATATCATAAAAAATAAAATTTACATGATAATATTAATACAATTGGGCCAATATCGCAATCAGTCGCATATCGTAAAGTAAGAAATAGTTGTTCGGAAAGTTAACTCGACTTTTTTATTGCTTTGAAATAAAGAAGAAATGTATCATTTCAAGGGCTCAATGAAACCAGGTCGACATTAAGACATTGTTTGAGATATTCTGTCAAAATCAAATATAGAAAATAAATTACATTCACTAATGTTATGGTCAGTGTTGTGTATGAATTAACTCAAATGAGCTAAACTCAAGAGTTAATTCACGAAGTGTGAGTTGTGAGTTTGAGTCAACTCATCTCAACTTTAATGATTTATGAGTTTTAATTAAACTTTTATTTATGAGAGTTTGAGTTTAAATTGGGTCAACAACGGAACTCATTATCAACCTCTTTAAAATTATTTCAAGAAAAAAAAATTGATGCTAGATAATTTATCTTGCTTTATTCTAATCTTGTATTTGTTCTCTTTGCTTATGTCAGTGCTTGTATAATTATTTTCCCGCGCCAAATAGTAAATTAGACAATCGCCATCCAAAATATTATTTCCACGACCAATAAGGTGGAATTCTACTTATGGTGCGATTTGTCGTTTGCTAGAAATGAAAGAAAAATTATATGACATGTGTTTGTCTATGGAGTTGCTTAAATTAAAAACCAACCGACATTGATTTTTAAATGAATTTAAATATGTTTTTTCAACATTTGCTTCTATATTTGATTCACTGCAAGGCCAGAATAATTGCTATTACGGTAAGTTTATTCATAGGACAATACACAATTCAAAACAAGAATCTTGTTTATTGTCAACCATTGGTTTCATTTTTGGCAGCGATTTCACATGCGAATAATAAAGTACGTTGGGTTCCACCAAGAGAAAGAGACTTGATAAGAAATGTGTTAATTCAATCGGTTGGATCAGGAGTGGAAACACAATCCACTTCAAGTGTTGCTTCTAAAATAGATGATGATTATGGCTATGAAGAGACTGGTGTGAATTTAGAAAAAGTCCATAATGTTAAAAAAGAAGTTTCCTGTTATCTTGCTGATGCAGGTAGACATTTAAATATGTTGGATAAATATCCATATGTCGAAAAAGTATTTGTTCAATTCAATACAACTTTGCCATCTTCTGCAGCTGTTCAGCGTTTGTTTAGTGTCAGAAGACAAATTGAAACCAGCGGGCGAAACAGACTCTAAAGAAATAATTTTTAAAAGCTGCTGCTGTTGAAAAGCAAACAATGAAATTATAGCTAAATAAATTGAAGTCATTTAATTTTCAATAATTTTTTTATGAACATATTTTTTTCACACTGACACTAAAATTACATTTTAGAAATAATGTTTTAAAAATTGTATTTATGAGTTTAACTCATTTTGTTCACTGAGTTTGAATTAAACTCATCAGGAATAAAATAAATTGAGTTTGAGTTTAAGTCTTTTTTGAAGAAATGAGTTGAGAGTTTTAATCAAATCACTTTTGGGTGAGTTTGCACAACACTGGTTATCATATAAGGTGACCACTCAAGGCAAGTGCTTGGTGCAAATATATATGTAAAGAAAAAAATTACATAAAAAAAAACTCATTAATTGCACATTTATTTATGTCCGTTTTTTTCATTGCAGCCTAACAATCCTATAATTCTGTATTATATAGAAATGCAGTTGTATATTTGTTTGCATTTATACATTTTCTCCCCATATGATTTGGAAACAATAATATTATTGGGCTTCTGTACTGGTGGAATTAATTCTGAGACTTTATTAGCATACTCTCTAACTGATGTATTTCTTTATTACTATTTAGTTTCATGTAGCGCATCCATGCCTAATTATCATGTATGGGGCGGTTTTTGCAATGCCCTTCTTTCATAGCCACCATATGCAATGACTATGGAACCATTACTGGAGATATAGTGAGGACTTTAAAAATGAAATATATTGGTCCTCGTCGGAGTTAATATCATGTACCTTAAGATCGTTATAGCACGACCATCCGTCTACATGATAAATCAATGCATAAACAATCATTGAACATTTTCTCGCTTACATATAGATTTTTCAGTAAACCAGTATTGTCAAAGCATACAGATGTATGCAACATTGAGTGGATAATATTGTCAAAGCATACAGATGTATGCAACAATGAGTGGACAATACATTAGGGGCAACGATCTCAAATTTTACTACGAGTTATTTATTAATACAAATCATACCTTTTCCCCTATCCGAGATAATCTATTTCGATGTTTTGCATAGATGTTTCATGACATTTAAGATATATTGTCCATTTGTAAGACTTGTTAAAAATGGCTTAAGTCGCCTTGAATACCATTATCTGTTTTCAATATATCAATAGCCATGTTTTAATTTTTTTTTACCGTCAGTTACAGTCAATTCCCGTTTTGTTATTCCATGACTGTCAAACCCCATGACTTTCCCCCTTCACCCCTTTCTCTCTTTCTTCTTTTACAGCTTTCTCGATTTGTCTGTGTTTTTACATGTGTTTTTGTTTTATTGGTTCATTACGTTTCTGCAGAGAGTAATTAAGTCAACGATTTCACCTTTTTCGGACATTCTCGACACCTTCAGTTAGTTAGTCCGTAGCCAACCTTGTAGGCAATAATGCAAGTTTTACGTTCCATATTTCCTAGGCGCCTAATATCTGACAGGCTAGTTGTTTAATTGAATTATTTCTTGTTGTTTTTACGGTTTGAATTTCCCCTCAGTGCGTACGCCCAACAAACTCTTACCCACAATGGTGTGTTGTGAAAAGTTTAATTTTAAACATTTTAACTCAGTAACACACTAAAAATTCAGTTTTTTTTTCCTTTGTTTAACAAGGACTGACAAAAATATTGATACCATCAACAAATGTTAACGAATATGTTGATATTAAATAAAAAAAAATCTTAGCCACAGCCTGTTATGAATTGTTTGCAATTGTTTCATCTTGATTTAATATTTTTCCCTCACAAAAAATATTAATTAATGCTATCTCTTTAAAAAGATAATGTAAACGTCATCACTTCGAGCTTTGCCAGTCGAGTCAAACTAAAGTGAATTTTACCGGGTTCAATTCACAAAGCCCGCTGCATATACAGCCATGTATAGACGACATTTAAATAAAATGACAGGATACAAATACATAATCAAAAGACAATGCACACATCTCTTGACCAATATGCACATAAACTGTCAGTAAAAAATGACCTATTTTAATTTATTTAGTAGAAATATGTTGATTTGAATACGAAAAGTAAATTACCAAGTTCATGTAAAAAATAAATTACTACGTCAAAATAAAGGCCAATACAATAGATGTCAATGTACAGATTATTTAAACAATATTTACATTTCTTACAATGACCTACCAAATTTAGTTTGTCAAATGTGAGTTTTAGTAAGAAAGACTTTGTTTAATTAATCAAGAAATAATACGGGTATTTTACTGCAGCAAAACATAATTCATTAAACACGTGGACCTAGTTTGCAAATGAATAATGATAGCAAAAAAAAATGATTTATATTGCAAGTCACGTACCCAATTTTTTTTTCTTTTCAGAGAAAAGGCGTTATGCTTCTAATTTGTTAGTAAATAATTTCACCATTAGACAAAAGTTAATAAAGAACTTTTTTTTTTAATTCGTGCAACAATAATTTAATGAGACTGGGTGATTTATTGTTTCTATCTGCTCATCTCATTGTAATATAATTGACGTTTGTTTAGTGAGACGATTAACGGGAATAGAGTTAACAGAAATGTGTCAACAAACATTTATTTATGAAAATCTGCATACTGTGTGTATCATAATAATACGCAAGAAAGAAAGAAATTTTAAGACGATGACAAACAGAAAAACTTCAAACTTGACACAAAATCTTTTTAAGTTCTCACAAGACATCGATTAAAACACTAATTAAAAAAATATATCTCCGATATTTAAATATAAACATATTTTTTACACTTATCTAGTTTTCGAACGAAAAGTTCGTATAGTCAATTCCCTATTTACAGCATATACCGTTTTGCTACTATTTTTAAATGGAAGAAAAATGCAATGGTAATTAACTGAAAGTATTTTATAAATGCAAATGTTAAAATACCAAATGAAATCTTTGTCCAGCAAGATAAAATTAAAAAAAAATGAAATAAACCAAAGCTATTTCAAACTAATGAGAAATATAATACATACCTGACGATAAAACCAGCAGTGAAAATAGTATAACAGTGACTAGTTCGATTCTTATCCTTTTGTTTTCGTTCTGTGAAAAATATATAATATTTTTTTTTACTGTCAGTTACATAATATCTTTCAAGTTAAACAATATTAGAGCAAAGAAAATATGAGATATAAAAGTTTAAAAAAAAACATTTACACAACTGTTTGTAGATATAGGTATTGGGAAAAACAGCATATATGCATATGTGCAAGCCCGATATTTTGCCATCAGAACGCATTAAAGTCAAAAGAAGCTAAACATAAAACGTTACGTTAGAATATGAACAATGCTTTGAAATTTGATCGACAGGCATGCAGTTTCTATTGAAGTGTATTTGTATTAATTTTCATTAATAAAATTTCTTTATGGAGTAAGATTATCCGTTTTTCTTTTTGCAACTTTTCATATCCAAGTTAAGTGTTACATTATACAAAATTAAACAAAGGTTGTCTTTCAAATGTACCCAAATTAAAGCCTTGATGATGGGTAAACGTGGCGGCCGCCCAATCGTTGTGCATGTTGAGGAGTTACGCCTGACTAGGGTGTACTTATAGATATTATTAAGTTAAGTGTAAAAAAATTTGCTTCAGAATGCGCAAGTGACACTCGCCATAAAGCCTACAAAAAATCTCGCCCTAACGCCAACTTACAATAAAATTAATATATGTTAATATACTTTAAGTACTCGTAACACATTTTAAAAGAAATATGTGTTGTTGTCTTGCCTCCATTATGAAAATGTCCCATTACATCAACTTAAGTTCAACATTTTTCCTTAGGTTTACACAAAAAATAAAGAAAATATAACGCATTGTCATGTCAATCATTATGCCTTCAAAGTAACCCGCAACGTTGTTTACAAATGTCTGAGGGTCCTCGTGGGACGATGGGCGACTATCATAGAAAAGTGTTCTGAACCGAGCAGCATTATGGCCATACGCGTTGAGCAATTCAAGTTTCATCCTTTGATAGCTGCTGTGGTCTGTCATATCGTACTTCTGATACAATGTCAGCGCCCTGCCCTGTACCAGGTTGGTCAGTATGTTAACCCATTCATTTTCCGGGATGTTTTGTGACCAACAGTTGTCTTCGAATCTTTATTGGTAGGCATCGATGTCATCTTTGGTCTCGTCAAACTCCCGTAATTTTTTCTTGTACCACAGGATCGGATTGACGTTACCGGCTTGACACAATTCAATTTTCTTCATTTCTATCTGTATTTTCTGCACTTTTAATTGAAAGTCCCTCTCCTCCTTTCGCTTTGATTCTTCTTCTCTTACCTTCCGATTTAATTCTTCTTTTCTCCTCGCTTCTTCTCTTAAAATTTCTTCTTTTTTTTGCTTCTTTCATTTTCTTATCTACGTACTTTATTAGTTCCTCACCTTCTAACATCATTATTTCCTTTCCGACTCTCGCTATTCTTTCCAGGGATCCAGAGAATGATTCCGACTGGGACATTTTTTCTTTCTATTTTTCTTTCTAACTGAACCAGTGTTTACAAATGAATAATACCAACAAACTTGCTGCTCTACCAATGTTGTGTACATGATCTTATCGGGCCGTTAGTTTAACGTCGTCACAAGATGTGTGAGCACTCCGACACTAAGGACAACACACCCGCTAATACACAGTAGCAAAAAAACTTCAAATATTTAAATGAGGAAAAGAAGCCAAGTATTCCTTCCATAATGATGTTCAACTTCTTTAAAATCAAAATACTAAAATATTAATTTAACAATAAGAATGTCGACAGCCAACTATCGAATCCTTTTTCCTTCTCGTTCATTACCGATGCGTTCAACAACAACACCTTGGGGGTATTCCCATTCTTATCCTTTACATTTATCTATTTATCTAACACATCAGCTACTGACCGTTATGTCATAAACTAATGCACAACAATTTAAAAAATAAATAAATTTAAAACTGAATCATCGACTTAACAATTTTAAATTGTGATAACTTAAATATGAATTAAGTACGTATTCTGATGTATCATTATCTTTAAGCACGGCAGGTTGTGCAGCACGTATCCTCGTTCAATGATGGAAGACTAAACGCTATAAGTACATTCGGCAAAAAAATGTATAATGGAATATTTGAATAAGATTTAGCTAAAGAAAACTTACATGTATTCGAAATATGTATCTTAATTTTTTTTTTTTTTTTTTTTTTTGAAAAATCATGTTCTTTCAGAGAAGTCATTCTGTCCTTCTATTTCATTTATAAGAGAGTTCAAACAATTTCACTTCCAAATAATTGTTATGTTGTGTGTTATTCAATACTATCTATATAGGTGTTTGAGCTATTGTATAACATGTTGAGAAATAAAACTACTAGCTATGACATTTTTAATTAAAAGCTTTATCTTTTTTTTAAGGTATTTGTTATACAATCAATTGAGAGATAATTTTTCACTAGAAATAACTTGTTAAGGATTCCCAATCATTTTATCTAGGGCTTTTCACTAAAACGATATATCGCGCAAAATGACGTTTGGTAACAGAAAAAAATCTATTTTAAATGATTCTAAAACAACTGACGGTACTCCTCAAACATAAACATAGCGAAAGAAGATGCGGATGCAGAACTATCTTTAGTTTCTGAAGGCCAGCTACATCTGCTGAGGTATCTACTAATTTGAACCAACTCGTTAATAAAATTGTTTGTTTTAGAATTTAACTAAGAAATTTTCTCACATCTTTACAATCAACTGTTTTGTGCAATTTTTAAAAATAAAACATACCCTTTATTAAACTATCTGAATTGATTGCAATTATTCCACTTTGATATAACATCTTAGGGTGACTCCTTGATGTGGGGTTACCGTTAAGCTAATTATCTATTGCTAGATTAATTCAGCTCATAAAATTTTGATAAATTGGCTAGGGTGCGGCTTTTTGACAGATTTAAGACAGAATGAATGATAACCCCTAGAATGTAATGAAACATGTTAATTAGGGCAGTGTTTAGATTTCTTCATTTAGTATATAGTGTTTGAAAGAGGCGCAAAATTGAATCTGATTTACTAATAAACTAATTAACAAAAACCTAGTCAATAGAGCCCAAACGAGAATAATAAAGAACCACAATCGGCTTTAAGAGCTGCATATGACAAAACATTAGATTATAATTAAAATAAATAATTTAATTAAAAACATATAATAAATTAAATATGTTATACCGACTATAAGAGCGTTATTTTTTTTTTTTAATTTTCAATCTTGTGTTCGCTCATTCGGCTTTAAGAGCTGCATATGACAAAACATTAGATTATAATTAAAATAAATAATTTAATTAAAAACATATAATAAATTAAATATGTTATACCGACTATAAGAGCGTTATTTTATTTTTTTAATTTTCAATCTTGTGTTCGCTCTGATTTAAAATTATATATGTAACACCTAAATCAGCAACTAATTAGATCGGCTCTTAACCCTAATTATAGTGATGAGACTTCCAACCAAATCTTGTTTCACCATTTTTCAAACATTTTTTTTTATTTTTTATATTTTTTATTTAGGAAAAAAAATTATGAGCAAATGCCAAAAAAATAAATATATAAAAATATATGCTATTCATGTGTTTTAACATCGTAAACAGTCGTTACTTGAAATAAAGTGATTTAAATCAGGTATGTTAAATTGATGGCTACTGGACCACACGAGGCCCTTTACAATCATACCTGGGATCCAAGGAACGTAAATATATCTACGAGCTGATATGCGATTTCTTCTGCTCTGTTTGTTACTAGAGCCCTCAGAAGCTCCTCAAATGACCTGACTTTTATTGAGAAATTGAATAATTTCAAAATATTTGACAAAGAATCTACCTCTAAAACAATCATTGCATGACATTTATAGTATTTAACTGAAGATCTGGTGAGTCTCTTTTTTCAGCAATGATGTTGATAACCAAATTAAAGAAAAAATGTTGATTGCACTAGAATAGCAAGTAAAAAAAAAACAGGTAAAAAGGCTTGAAGGCAAAGTATTAATCGATAAAATTGTAAACATGAACTTAGACGACTTTGTAACAGAGAGATTAAAATATGTATTTGAAATGCTTGGAATAAATTGGGCATTCATGAATGAAAATATGAAAATCACTCAGACAGGTGGAGTAAAGCAACCAATTACCAGGAAGTACATACAATTTATAATTCTATAAAAATTGTAAATGATACAGCTCATAAAGGGGTGAAACTCATTTCAGATTATGCAAAAGTTTTAACAAAAGATGAAACTCAATTGCAATATATTTTGCAAACCGTGAAAGAATATCGACTTTAAATTCCAGATATGCAAAAGTCTACAATTGTGAATGCATTAATGAAAACACACGAACAATCAACAGGCGAAGTATTCTGAAATCAAACATTGTATAAAATTATATAAATAACACTTTATTTGAATAACATAATTAAAAGTTTGTATTAGAAAAAAATAAAAATGCATTCTTTTTATTTTTTGTTGACCCTTAAATATGATAATTCAAGTTCATTAAGCAACTTCTAAATACAAAAATATCTTAATAATATTTTGCAGAGTTATTTTTTTCATTAAAAGGAACGCAAAACGGGTTGAGAGTCCAATTGAGAGCACAGTGATTTTTTTGTCACCATAACATGCATAACCTTGTAGCATTTTCTTCTTGATTAATATATATATATATATATATATATATATATATATATATATATATATATATATATATATATACATACTCACTTAAAAATTCATTTAAAATGATTTAAAATTTTAGTGTCAATGAGGCAGTACTAAATAAAGTCATACAATCATGAACTTTTTTATGTGCTGTTTTGAAGTCAAACAAAACACATACAAAAATATTCTCCAAAAAATTTGATAAATGTTATTTTGGGCCACCCTAATAAATAGAACATAGATAGATAGATCGACATATAAATATACATCATGAGGCCCTTAAAGCTAATTTGCATATGATGTTCATTCAAAACCATAATAAATCTTGAAGATTTCGTATAATAGTGTTATGTTTACACCGCTCAGTTCTCGCTTTAAGGAAAAATAACCAGCACGTTCACTATATATGAACTGATAAAAAGAGATTAACTATTCTTATCTCCACACCAATACTATTATTATTACATTAACTAGTACTGTCATTCCCATCTAAACGATATATGTCAACGTATTGTTACAACTCTTTAAAAATTATGTTTATAACATCAAAACAACACACAGGCCAGCGTGGGTTCCAAGAGTTTACTAATATCTATAAAAACAACAACAACGGCAACATGGCCACTCTCTTGCCGGCTTCGACGTCACATGAACCAGAGCTCTGTTCTCAGCGTGACCATTGATGCTAGCTAGGAGCATGTCTTTTGTCAGGCTGTGGAGGTTGATTATCCCCGTGGTGGGGCGGGGAGGATCGTGTTCGTCCCCATAGAAATCTGGCTGTTCACCAGGTAGGTTTTCTCGCAGGTGCAGGCTTTCGGGATACTGACCTCCATTGATGAGGCCCAACAAAATCAAACTCTTGTTGTTGAAGAATAACATGACGATGACTAAACACACGTTGTAGCAGTAACGAAATGTTTTGCGTTTGACAGAGCTAGGATGAATGTATACTGAACTGACCAGATTAAAGTCAATGGTCAGGTTCATCTCTGTCCTGCCTCGTTCTCCTCTGCTCCGATACACTCTGCTGGTCTCCTCGCTCCTCTCTACCTTTCGTCTCTGCTCCCCAGGTGGCTCATATCGGTTCACCATTGTCTCAGGTGGCTCTTCATGGGTCACCAACTCGTTCGGTGGCTCATCACAGGTCACCAACGTATCAGGTGGTTCTTCACAATTCACCAACGTATCAGGTGGCTCATCACATGTCACCAACGTCTCAGGTAGCTCATCACAGGTCACCAACGTCTCAGGTGCCTCATCACAGGTCAATTAAGACCTGTAGGGGTCTTGACGTTGCAGTGCCAAACGTTGGCACTAGCATCAGCTCCACTGTTGTAGATTTCCTTGCATTCGTGGCTTTTGTTTAGTTGTGATTCACTGTTCTTGACGTTGTTTTTTTCAGACTCTGTTAAGTTGTCTGGATATTCAAGGTAACCAGGGCAGCGGTTGCAACAAGCTTTCAGACATTCTGCAGACCGATCATTCTCACATGGCTCTGATCGCTGGGCGGCTCTTCTTGGATTAGTTCCTTCTCGTGCGCTACGTTTTGGATGACCACATCATCAGGTATCACGTCGTGGATGACCACATTCTCAGGTGCCACTTCATGGATGGCCACATCCTCAGGTACCACTTCATGGATGACCACATCCTCAGGTACCACTTCCTGGATGACCACATCCTCAGGTACCACTTCATGGATGACCACATCCTCAGGTACCACTTCATGGATGACCACATCCTCGGGTACCACTTCATGGATGACCACATCCTCAGGTACCACTTCATGGATGACCACATCCTCAGATAAAACTGGCCGCATGTCTAAGTCTGCTTCAATGATTAACTTTGTCTGTCTCTGAGTCATGTTTCCTTTTGTTATCGTTTCATTCACTACTTTCACTTTTGGTAATTCAATCTTTGCTTTCTCGGTTCTAGTGTTGGGATCTTCCTTCAGATCTCCTATTTCACTTCTTAATAATAGCGGCTATAAAACATCAATCATGTTGTTCAATTTTATTTTCGGGGCCCGGACTCAGCTGACCAATCAGCTTTTTAAAATATTAATATCAGCACGGGGGCCCGTGTCACCCCTACCCAGGGACTCCGTAATTTCTGAGTGATGTTATTTAATTTGCAAATTTACTTTTTAGCAGAATTAATTTTATTTTAAATTGATTAATTGCGACTGGTCAATTTGTTGTTGATAGATATGTTCTTTGTTTTCAATATTTTATTCAAAAAATCACACAAATAGCTAAGCTATATTCGTGCATCTTTGTCGTTTTTTCCGGGTTGTACGTTAAACCAACAATATAATGATATCAATCAGGTATCTATTATGTAACAATTGTGTAGCAGAACAAATGGTCAATATATTTATAACAGGAATCAGAAATAGCACAGCCTGAATAAATTTTTATCATTAAAACTCTTACCTCTTAAATTATTTTTAACAAAACTGCAACATGCCTTGCATTATTGAAACATAGTTGAAATTATATATTTCTAAATAATAGCTAAACAATAGGTACTAAAATGCACCATTCCAGATATGGAACTGCGAATTAATTCTTGGGGAGGGGACTCACTGAGGTCTCCTCCCCGAACATCTCCTCTCCGTTCGCAAGCTTTCACTGCTTCACACCTCCACCTTCGCCCCTCGAACATTTCTTCTACCCCACCAGGTGTGGAATTAGGGGGAGAGGCCGGGGGGCATGCCCCCCCCCCGGTTATCGCAAGTTTAGGTAATGCATCATTATATTATCAAAATATTTTTTGTTCAAAGACCAATTTTCAACAATGAAAACAGTTTCGCCCCCCCCCCCCCGGTCAAAGTTGTCTAGATCTGTACCCCAGGATCAGTTCATCGGCACACCCCCACCCCCTCCGCCGAAAAAAATTTCTTGCCCCCCCCACACCAATGCAATTATCCTTGCTACGGGCCTACCCGGGTACGAATAGTTACTTCAAATTTATAAATAATAAATATAAATACTGAAGTCTTTAAAATATTTTAAATAATGTATCATTTTACTATTGGCTAATTTGATCATTGAAATAACTTTTTAGTACTTATGAAAATGTCGACTAGTGAAACCTCGATCGAAAATAATGATATGTTTCTGGATGCATTGAAATGGTTTGTTTTTAGTAAAATCGACAATGCGTATATTTTTCAAGTTCCTGACTATCGGGGTGAACGCGGCAAATCTTGCATTACTTTTTATCAGCGGCATGTTAGCGTGGAGCAATTACAAAATCTCCATATCTTTCTTACTGCTCTACAAAATAAAAAAACACTGTGTGTTGATCTCATTTGTACATGTAAAGGCCAGTATGATAAATAAAAAAAAAATTGGTAAGTGATGATCTGTAGGTAGCGAACTTCATAGAAGTTGAGGCTAATGACTTGTGTATAACTAGTGCACAGGCCCACATATCAGCTGAAAATCAATACGTCAATCTATGTTTAATTATTTTGTAGCAAATACCATTAGTAGGTAAAAAAGGGTATTATTAGTTATCTAAGTAATATTGAAGTGTCATGCATACATCAAATGTAACTGAAGTGAAAGCAATTTTATTGAAGTAACTAAATTGTATCATCTAATTTATGATATGTCAGAAGTTTAAAAGATTTAATGTTATACTAAATCTGGAGCAGGAAATTTAGTGCATTGAAATTATTTTATCATTTATTTGTAGACTTAGGCTGGGATGCTGAAGATTTATATTTGTGACAGAAATCTCTAAATTTACAAGTACATTTGGTAAAGTATTGTCAAGAACAGGAATAATTATTGTTGTTAACCGTTCTTAGTTACGTCATGCTATACGTTAAGCATTCTCAAAATGCGGTTGAATTAGTTCAATATATTCTAAAGTATCATGAAAGGGCACCTTTAGACAAAGCGGAAATCACTGATACGGGGTCCTGCATCTTTTTTCCGTAGATTTTTTTTACTGCACTATTAAACAAAGGCCCGGTACGATTGGAATTGAAAATGGTGATATATATATATATATATATATGTTAGGGTGGGTCAAAAAAATTTTTTTTGGAGTTTGGAATTTGAAACATATTCAAAAAGTTGCCTATGGTCCTACTGATTGTAAAAATGTAAAATTTAAACAAATCAGATCATGTCTTCCACTCCCAACTTTTAGTTCAAGGGGGTACGGGGCGAAAAAAAATGCACTATGTCTAAGAAAAACAATTTTTATTTTTTTCTTATTTTTAGATACTAAAACATGTCAATAATAACTACGAATTAATTATATTGCAGAAAATTTTTTTTAGATCAATTAAATTGTATTTTCAGAATGTTACTCATTCAGAAACTTCAATAATTTAAAAACTTAAAAGTCATTTTTCTCTGATAAAATACTTTTGACACTTTGCTTCACTATGGCAAGAAAATCTCAAAAACCACCTGTCAGATTTTGTAAAACTTCTAATTTTTATGTAGAAGAGGTGCATTTCTAGAATGTCAGAGGCTTTTCAAGAAATTTTAAGTCCTTTTTTTTTTTTAATTTTCAAAATTAGCATTTTGCTTATTTCACCATACAAAATTTTAAAAATTCATAAAAAAAATTAATTATTACATTATCAAAAAAGCACTTTGACATTCTATGAAGTAAGCTTTTCTGATTATAAAAATGTACATTGTATATGAAACAGTCTATAAATATTTCAGAAATATTTGCCACAAAAAGGTCATAAATTTCAAGATGGCGGCATGCCGCACCCACAAATATCAATGTGTTAAAATTTTTTTTAACAAAATTATTTTTAAATCTACTATATCATTACTAAGATATTATAATGTCTTAAACTTTAATAATAAAAAAGATTTTGCTTTGATCCAGGTACCCCCCCCCCATGTATGACATTTTACAACATTTAGAATGTTTGGTATAAGTAATATGAAATTGTACTAATCTATAAATCGTTCATGCAAAATATACAATGTACATATGAATAATACTGTTTATGGATTGTCACAGGAAACTTGCTTTGCTTTTAATTGTCGGAAGAAAATCCATTGATTTCTTTGTTTGCAAAACCATCCCATGTCGAGAGCTATGTCCGTACAGTTTGAAATATCCGTACACTTTCAAACTAATAGCAGTAACTTCTTTAATTGCTCTGTCAACAGCTTGAGAGTGACAGGGAATTTGATCCAGCATGATTGGGTTGTTGCGTTTAAGTTCATCATCACAAATATGTTCCAGCAGAGGAGGGGATGTCACTGCACAAAGATCCCAGTTAATCATCTGATCATATGATTTAGCTGCCATATTCAGGATGATGTCATTTTTGTTGAAAAATTCTTACTCTGCATGGAGCTGGTTTATGTCGTGCTGTTATGATTTTATTTACTGCATACCTTCCAATATCTTCATCATTTTCCTAACTGCAGCCAATAGAATGTTTTCTGGATGTGCAAAGTAGCAGTTATTTTCCAATACAGGCAATATGATATATTGATCAGCAGTAACAAGGTTTTAAAGCAGTTGTATCATATAGAAAAAGTTTCTAGCCCCACTTTGACAAGATGGATCGCAAAAATCCTGTTCGCTTTTGTTAACCATCTTTGCTCTCATCAGTATGTTCCTTGGCTGCCCTATCTCTCCAAATTTTTCTATGTCGACGCATCTTTGCTGGATCCAGAGCTTTAGATGGTGTTAACATGTTTAAGTCCTTCAACACAGCTTTAACGATAAGACATGTATCCTTATTGCTTAGTTTACATCGATCCACTGCTTCATATTGATATCTGTTTTGTTATTTGGAACATTCCTCATCGCTGGAGAAGTCTGCATCAAGTAGTTCATCATCTTCAGCATCCTGATCTGGAATATCATTATCTTTCTCATAATTGACGTTATCATTAGTGGTTCCTATCTGATCGCCACTCTGCATCAATGAATGTTTTCTTTTCTGTCGATTTTGTAATATTTTTGTTGTTTGCTTGTCAACATTGTCAATGAACATATTTCTTGCCATCTTTTGATCCACCCAAAATGCCCACTCAAGCACAGAAATTATTACTGATTGTGGACATTTACAGTCTCCTCTATCCCTAACATCTGCATCTTTTTACTCGAACAATTATACTGGTAATGTCATTTGTAGGGATATTAGCCTGGTCATATAATTGTTTAACTTCATGCGCTAATGCGTGCGCTCGTGAATGAAGGCTATGATTGTATTTTTCCATTATAAGCATCCACCAATAGCCTTGAAAACATCTTCACTGGTTGGAAGTTGTCTTTTAGGCAATTCAGCTGCTGACCCAAACACAGAATGTACAGTTGCACTTCTTGTAGAAGAACTCATATTCATAGAAGAACTTAATAAAATAATTGAAAAATTAATCAAAAATGAAATAAAACAACCATGCGTGATCCGATAATGAATACATGGTACACCAGTTATATTGAGAGAAAAATGGATGCAATGCTTATCCCAGTTGTCTGAACTAATTAGTTATTCATAAAAAAGGTTATAAAGATAAAACACACATTTTATATGCATATCATTTCTTTTTTGAATAACCTAGGTGTCATGGTATAGTTATTAGTACTACGCACACAGGTGTGTGTGTATCTTTGGAGCTTGGCCAACCAGGTCAACATGTGGTCACGGGGTAATGATTCGAGATGTTTATAGAAAATAAATATGTTGTCTATTATTCTAGATATTTATAGAAAACAAAGATGTTGTTTATTTGTAAATTGTATTGACTAAATGGGTGAGAGACAGAGCGATGTGGAATGTTCGAGATGGCTGGAAGGAGATCGTATAAAGACGATGTGCAGTTGAGAAAAGGGGATTGAAAAGGGAGTTGAGTCAATCGAGTCAGAAGTTCAGTTGAGTATTGAGAGAGTATTCGAGTATATATCAGAAGTTTTAGTTGATCAGTTAAGTTCATTGTTAACAAGTATTATTCATTGGATTTATTCTGTTTATTTATATTATTGTGTCGTCAATAAATCGTATGAACCATGGACATGAATTGAGTTTTCATTATTAACCAGCTCACACAATCACATTCATTTACATGGTGTCCAGCAACATATTGAATCCGACTCCGAAGACACATCAAACAGAATCCGAGGACACATTGAGTTGAATAATAATATCATTCGTTGATTTGTCCTGGACAGTAAATTGACCTGTATAGAATATACGCACTTAGAGTGTGAAGTCAAGTGGAACATTGTTGTAAACAATTCTTACGAAACAGGTCAGAAATTTCACGAACTTTCAATTTTATTTATAACTGTGCTGGACTGGACTATTTATAGTACAGGAACTGTAGTAAACTGTTTTATTCGAATTTATTCGAGAACAAAGGAGAAGGTCAAATAAACAAGGGACATAATTAGGATTAACTTGAGATAATAATTTAATTGAAAATTTTTGTGTATGATTCCAATGTACTAATTTGTTTATTCATGTTACATGTATTTTTTAAATGAATATTAGACTAGCTAATTTCATTTGCTATTAGGAATTAATTTATTGTCGTTTTGGAGTGATATATACATTTTTGTATTTTTGAGTGAATTTAGGGCTCCACTTAGACACTAGATTTAATTATTTATTTAGTGGTATATGTCTAGTTTGTTTATACATTTGTTTATTAATATTTGTATTCCTCTTGTAACATTCTTTTATCTTGTCCTAGATAATTTCATGGTTCATTGTTTATGTTGTTATTTTGATGTCATTATTATAATATTTTTTATATAGATTTGATAATATTAATATTTTACTTCGTACATTGGATTGATTGCTACACACTTGAAATCATTGTAAAACAAATTATATAACATGGATGCAGACGCAAATAAATTCCTTTAGCTAGGAAGAGCAATAGGACTGGAAGGAACACAGCTAGCGAAATATATTCGCGATAGCTTGAATGATGAAAAGGACCGAATTATGCAAAAAGAAAAAGAAGAAAAGGAACGAAAAGAAAGAGAAAAAGATCGTTTACGCCAGGTAGAAAAAGAAGAAAAGGAACGAGAAGAAAGAGAAAAAGATCGTTTACGCCAGGCAGAAGAAAAAGAAAAAGAGCGTTTACGCCAGGCGGAAAAAGAAGAATTAGACCGCAAACACGAATTTGCATTAAAAATGGCAGAAATTGATGCCATGAAAAGACCCACGATTGATGAGAACTTAACAAAAATGACAACTCAGTCACAAACTTTAAAACATAAAATAAGAATCAACCATTTAGCGGCAAACATGGTGACATAGACATTTTTTTTTCTGTCATGAAGACACAGTTTGCAATAAGCAAAGTAGATAAGAACGATTGGATAATTTATCTATATGAAGCCATGACCCAAGAAGCACAAGCTGCTTTGAACAATATCAAAGGTGAAGCTGCTAAAGACTACGATGTTGTAAAAAAATATTTACTGCAACATTATAACAAAACAGAGGAACATTACAGGAATAAGTTCCACAATACTTTAATGAATGCTGATGAACATCCGCAAGCATATGTCAACAATTTGGAAAGTTATCTCCTTAATTGGTTTAAAATGGCAGAAATTGACCATAATAATGCAAGGCAGATAATTGAATTAATCTTAGTAGACAAAATTTTGACACACAGCAGCATGCAGCTTTACACTTACATAAAACAGAACAAAGTGCACTGTAAAGAAAAACTCATATCTGCCATGTCTGATTTCAAAGATAGTCATATAGACACACCTTTGTTTAATACGGTGCAAGAAAAGTCATGTAATGTCATGCATGCCAATAATAAACAACAATACTCAAGTCTACCCGCTAGGATGCCTAAAACATGTTACATATGCCAGAGAGTCGGGCATCTACAATATGACTGTATTTATCGGAAAAGAGGAAATCCATATTCATATAAAAACAGAACAGGAGCATATGGAATCAATTACAGTCCTCCAAGAAACTACTGGCGTGCTGAACGTAACAACTACTACTAGGGGACATATCAAAGAGGTCCAGAAAATGAACAGAAAAACTACCACAATAGATATCAGAGAGGCCAATCGCAGGATGGTAGAAGAAATAGCATGGAAGCACCGGAACGCAGCACCTATCAAAGGAGGATATCACCCAATATAAGTCCTCAAAGATGTCAAACTGAAAAGGGTAGAACTCCACTAAGAAAAGAAAACAAGGAAAACACAGTTGCAACAATATTAGAGAGCAAGGACACTCTAGTATTCTATCCTTGTTTTGTGAACAATCAGGCTGTATTATGTCTCAGAGATACAGGCTGTACATCTGTAGTGGTTGATCAGAAAATAGTTAAGGAAGAACACTTAACTAATGAAAAAGAAGACATAAAACTGGGAAATGGACAGGTCATAACATGTAGGACCGCCAACATTCATATCGACACGCCATGGATAATTGGACATGTGAAAGCTATAGTAATGCCGTCTCCAGTTACTTCCTTGATAGTGGGAAATATTCCCAATATAAATGACACTAATTCACAAGAAATGTTTCATGAATGGTTGGAAAAGAAGGATATATATACCCAGCTAGAATTAAAAAACATACAGGAACAGATAACAAAACAGAGCAAAGATTTCACTTGCTAACTACTAAACAATATGTCCAACTGGAATGTAACACAGGATATTGGTGATTACATACAAGGATTAGATATAATTGCTGATCAAGAGAATGTTAAAGAACAGCAGAGAGCCCAAATTATGATAAATAAAATGAAAGGGCACAGATTAGAAAAAAATATTGCTCTAAAGAACAAAGATAATTATGAATTGATGAGAAATGAACTCATTAAAAAACTAACTACAAAATCTAATGCTGAACAAACACAAGTTGAACATATAAATGTTGTAACAAGATCGACATCTATCAAAGAACAAAATAAAGACAAAGAATTCAGTTCCGACAATCAAAAGATTTTATCTCCATATTTAAATATCAACTCTGATGAGTTAGGTAAATTACAGAGAGACGACACTTCTTTAAAACGATATTTTCAACATGTGAACAAGGCACTAGTAACAGTCAACAAATCAAATATTATTGCAGAGATGGTATTCTGATGAGAAGGTTCTCAAGTCTAAACAGCGATACAGATCAGATAATAATCCCAACTACTTTGAGAGAAGAAGTACTAAAAACAGCACATTCTGTTCCATTAGCAGGACATATGGGTCCCAAGAAAACATTAAAAAGAATTAGAAATGTATGTTATTGGCCTAATATGTTCAGAGACATCAAATCATTTATCAAGTCATGTTCGTTGTGTCAGAAACACAATAGTATTGGTCCAAAGCATACAGCACCACTCCAACAAATGGATACAACATCAGAGCCATTTAAAAAAATAGCCATTGATATAGTCGGACCATTGTCTGTTATGTCAAACAGAAAACACAGATTTTTACTAACCATCATTGACTTTGCGACCAGATGGATAGAGGCCATACCATTGGTTGATATTACAGCTGAATCAGTATGCACTTCCTTATTAAAAGTCTTCACCATATTTGGATTTCCAGAAATCATATTGTCAGACAACGGTACACAATTACAATCTCATATGACAAGATCGTTTATGCAAATGCTAAAAGTCACACAAACATTTGCAGCCAGATATCGACCACAGGCGAATGGAATGATAGAAAGAGCAAATCAGACAATAAAGACAATGTTAAGAAAGATAATTGAAGAATATGGACAAGAATGGGATAAATATTTACCTCTTGTACTGTTCGCATACAGAGAGATTCCACACGAATCAACTGGTTTCTCACCGTATGAATTTATGTTTGGAAAAAATCCAAGAGGACCACTTAGACTATTTATAGAGAACGTATGTCCACAAAATAGAGATGACATGTCGCCACATGAAATAGTCAACAACACCAAAGAAATGATAATCAACGCTAATAAAATAGCAGAGAAGTGCACAATTCAAAACAGTACTACACATAGAAAGATAAAAAACAAAAATAGATACCTCAGAGAACTCGAAGTTGGTGATAAGGTCTATGTATTTCTACCAGAATAAGGTCATTTTGGTAACACTTGGCAAGGACCACATAAAATTGTTGAAAAAATTTCAGAAGTTAATTATGTAGTAGAAATAAAAGGGAGAAAACTCACATTCCACATAGATAATTTGAGAAAAATAGCTATAAATTCAGAACAAAAAGGAAAAGAATTCAAAGAAGTAAACATCATTGTAACCGATAATACAAATGTTGATGTACACAGCCAGCATGAGGATGACATGTTTCACAATTTACCATTGGTTGTGCTACAAGAGAATAATCAGAAGAAACTGATTACATTAGCTGAGGACATACCAGCAGTAGTACAAAAACAAATTGAAAAACTATGCTTAAAACATAGTAAAATAATTTCTAGTGTTTTAGGAAGAACAGATGTCATCAAACACAGAATACAACTTCAAAATAATAAACCATTGAAACTAAAGCCATATCAAATACCTATTGGGTACAGAGATGCTGTGCAAAAAGAAATTAAACTGTTGAATAGAAACATGATCAGACCATCAACATCACCATACGCTTTCCCAATAGTGATAGTAAAGAAGAAGAATGGTGATGCAAGGCTTTGTTGTGATTACAGGCAACTAAACAAAATAACTCAAGTTGATAGACAGCCTATGCCAAACATAGATGAGCTTGTAAACGATATGGCAAAAGCAAATATTTTTTTCTCACTTGGATTTAACCAGAGGATTCTGGCAAATAGAAATGGAAGAGTCTTCCAAACAATAAACTGCTTTTGTGGTTGGCAATGAATATTATGAATATTATGAATGGAATGTCATGCCTTTTGGCCTCATTAACAGCACAGCCACATTCATCAGAATGATGAATAAAATACTTAAGGACATACCAAATATAAGATATTACATAGATGATATTTGTGTGTTTTCAAAAGATTGGAACACTCACATTGAGACATTAAGAAAATTATTTCAAATTTTAAGTGACAACAACCTAACAATGGCACCAGACAAAATACGAATAGGATTCCATGGTATTGATTTCTTAGGATATCACATTGGAGATGGTATCATAAAGCCTACAGTGAATATTCTAAAGAAAATATTAGAGATAAGGATACCAAAAAAAGAAGAAAGAGGTCAGATCTTTAATAGGACTCTGTAACTTCTATAGAAATTGTTGATCCTTTAGTAAACCTGACAAAAAAGAGAATGAAGGACAATGTTGAATGGAATGAAACTTGTCAGATAGCACTAAAACAAATAAAATCAATTTTCCAATCACCACCAATCTTGTCGCCTATAGATCCAAAAAGACAATTTGTGTTGGCCACAGATGCATCTCGATATGCATTGGCTGCGTGTTTAATGCAAAGCTACCACAATATCAATAAACCTGTGTTATACTTAAGCAGGAAATTAAGTGAAACAGAGAAGAAATACTCAATTATTGAATTGGAATGTTTGGCATTGGTTGGGCCATCACTAAACTAAGCAAATACCTGCTTGGTCAAGAATTTGTGGTGTTAGTAGACCATAAACCATTATTGGAATTTAATCATAAAAGTATAAAAAATTCAAAGTTGACTAGATGGTCACTGTTATTACAGGACTTTTCCTTTCAGATCAAATCCATAAAAGGAGCAAATAACCACATACCAGATATATTATCTAGATTGACCTAAGTTAAAATGACTATTGTAAAATATCACAATGTTTAGTTTATATCAATCTGATCTATGATTGCATGTACTTCTTATTTTGATGTTGAATCACAGGATTGTATACATTGTATATGTACATATTTTTGACACTATATATTAACCTAAATTACGTTTAAGAAAAAAAATGTTAAACATTAAGGAAAAGGGGGGAGGTGTCATGGTATAGTTATTAGTACTACGCACACAGGTGTGTGTGTATCTTTGGAGCTTGGCCAACCAGGTAACATGTGGTCACGGGGTCATGATTCGAGATGTTTATAGAAAATAAATATGTTGTCTATTATTCTAGATATTTATAGAAAACAAAGATGTTGTTTATTTGTAAATTGTATTGACTAAATGGGTGAGAGACAGAGCGATGTGGAATGTTCGAGATGGCTGGAAGGAGATCGTATAAAGACGATGTGCAGTTGAGAAAAGGGGATTGAAAAGGGAGTTGAGTCAATCGAGTCAGAAGTTCAGTTAAGTATTGAGAGAGTATTCGAGTATATATCAGAAGATTTAGTTGATTAGTTAAGTTCATTGTTAACAAGTATTATTCATTGGATTTATTCTGTTTATTTATATTATTGTGTCGTCAATAAATCGTATGAACCATGGACATGAATTGAGTTTTCATTATTAACCAGCTCACACAATAACGTTCAGTTACACTAGGTCACAAATTTAACATGTTCAGTCACAAAAAACTCACAGTAAATATAGTAAAAATTTCGAACAAAAGTTGGGAGTAGTAAAACTATGTAGTTTTCAAATATGTGTACATATTCCATGTACTACCATGATGTAACAACTTTTTAATAATGTTTCAATAAAAAAAATTTTTTGACCCACCCTAATATGGTGATATCACCATATATATATATATATATATATATATATATATATATATATATATATACATATATATATGTATATATATATATATATATATATATATATATATATATATATATATATATTTGAACGCGTTAACAATCAGTCTATTTACAAAATATAGCATATCTATGTATTCGGTGTGGACCCAAAGCACATGAACAGATTATTGTAGCCAAAATACATTTGCGAATAGGGGCACTTAACCCAATAATGCATGAGTTGTTTTTTTTTTAATAATATTTGCATAGGAAATGTAGTTTGGGTAGTTATTGACTATACTTAACTCAAAAATTCTAAAAAATGTATGTAGTCCATATTATGTGCCCGGAAAGTTTTGTCCTTAAAAAAGGACGGTATGCAGTTGAGGTACCAGTGTTTGTTAACACATAGCTATATTACACGACTTCCTAATTTGAACAGCCTGACATTTTCACATGGAAAATACTTATTACTGATGTCTAGATTATATAATATGATTACTTTTGCAAAACCTTGATAGTTTGAACCAGGCCCGTAGCGTGCCAAGGGGGCCGACCCTGCGTTTTGTCTGACCTCCCTCTGCTTAATTGATCTACGTAGTAAAATGTATAACCTGGCCCTCTGCTATTGCCTAGCCCTTGCTGTAGAATGCCTGGCCCCTGGTGTAGAATTTTCACGCTGAGGGGAATTGGTTTGAACTTATCATTAATTAGAATAAAACTGGCTAAATATTTTAACACCGTGTATTTTTTAGGTTTATTTGAAAACGTAAACATTAAAACTTATTACTGTTAGAAAGATATAACATATAACTAAAAACAAGCCATCCAACAATTTATTAGTTAACTTTTAACAAAATGAAAGTCAATGATAAGTACAGTTCACTTTGTGTGAAAAAGTTAAAAGCAGCGGTCATGCAAAAGGCACCCTGCATTTATTGAATTTTCGCTGAACCTTCATTCCACACTGAACACATCTTTTCCGACCACCATCAATGCCTCCAATGAAGTGGTTTGGGACATTAAATCGGATATCATCCAGGGCTGTTAGGCAGCTGGCAGCATGATTACGAATCGGACGTCCCATTTTATATTTGACTCGATACCTCAAGATCTATGTCATTGCGAAATTGAATGAGATTTAAATCACGATGCTTCTGACAATCTGTACAACTGCCAAGCTTTATGAAGGCTTGCAGTAATCGCTAGGCAAAACAATGCCCACCAACATTTCTTAATACAAATATGTATGCGACGTTTGGCTATCTGTCCCACTCATGATACTGAGCGATCCGTTTATTCATATGAATTTGAACATGTTTTTTCAGCTGCTGACCCCCTCTAGACTTGAACCAGTGGATCGACTTTAAAACAGTTAGATAGCACTGAGACTACATTCTTAGCATTACAACGAACTGCTAACATCCCTGACTTTCTCTCAAATCGAAGGACAAATGTGCCACTTGCATCTTTCTTCGACATGTGTACTTCTATCAGTGGACACTTCTCCATCCTGTTTGCTCTCACAGTACCAGTCGCAGATATATTAATTGTCTTCAGTTCATCGAGCAGTCGTGGTATTGTAAAAATGTCTATATAAAATCTGTATGGAAGACCAGGTGTTCACTAGCTGCATCACTACAGAGACACCATGTCCCAGATCTACATTGAACAAGCCACTTGATTCTTGATTTTGGTTAATCCACTGTCTTGTTGGTGTTGCATTTCTCTTCCTTGATGATGGCAGTGGTGATGTTGTAAAGGCTGAGCTGTTGTGAGTGCTTGAAGTAGAATATCTTCGACGCTTTGATGTACTATCGTTATTTTCATTTTATCTCGTTTTGTTTTCGTAGACTTCAGCTAATGGCAGGTCATCATCTAAGTCAGTTTGGATGTCAATCTCAATTTTATTGTCATTAACTAACTTGGCTTTTTCTAATTGTTGCTTATCAAAACCAGGAATGGTACTGAAGCATAATTCCAGACAGGCTGTCAACTCTTATTCAATTAATCATCTTCTGGTCCACTATCTTGGTCAGATTTATTTGAAATCTTTAGGTGGTACGATGAAAACATGAGTATTTTGAAAATCAGATTCTTCCAGAATGCTAATAACAAGCCAAATTGTAATGCCTAATTTTTTTTTAATATTTGTTTGTCTTTATAATTATTTTTATAGGAAATAAATATATTAACTTATTAAGCTACAAATATGAAATTCAAAGCACTCATTATTAAAAACACTGCCGAGCAACATTACACAGTGAACCTCTCCGAAGTCAAAACCATGCACCCTGAATTGCATGGCGTCCTTTTTTAAGGACACTCATATAACATGCACTGTAGCTATAATGGCGGCATCGTGGATTCAATTTTTTATTGTCAAGTCAAACGTAAGAATTTTATAACATTATTAGAACATTTTTTTTCAAATATTACAAAAAATGAATTTTACTTACCTTTTAGACCCAGACATAGCAAACAAGCTAAAATTAAGCCTGTAAAACAGGACGTTTTAGAGTATTTTTATGTATAAATAGAGAGGAAAGTAAGTCATGTTTTATAATTGTTACAAAAATAAATAATGATTACGTCCCTTTGTTTAGCTTATAATCTATAAATATAATATATAAGCCCTGAAGCCCGGTTCTGAGAGGTCAGATCGCAAAATGGACTTTTGATGTACACATGGCTGGCCAAGACCTACAAAATGATATATACATTATGGGTCTAGGACTTGTGGTTGCTGAGATATAGGGCGCTCCTTTGTTAATATAGCGTATATAGTAAAAAACGGTACATAATAAGCCCCCTTTTTCGGCCCTCAGAAGTCCCATCGAAAAATGGACTTTTGATGCACACATGGCAGGCCAAGATGTACAAAATGATATATACATCATTGGTCTAGGAGTTATGGTTGTTAAGATCTAGGGTAATGACGGACAGACAGACAGACAAAACGGGGACGATAGGGCATTTTTTTTTTCCAAAATGCTCTAAAAATGAGATTTTTGAGAAACTTTAATTACAAACTATAAAAAGATACGTAAAAGTTCAGCAGACGCGTAAATATTCGGTTTAATCTATTTGACACATATCTTAGGGGTGTACAGGATACATAATTATTATTATAATCTAAGAGGTGTTCATGTAGTACTCGAATTACAAAGTGTCCTTTAAAAATGACGCTATGCGCTAATGGGTTAATCAAATAAAGTTCATATGTTATAAAGTTCATCCCAAATAAACAAGACAAGCAATTTTAGTCTTTTCCGTTTCGGACAAAGGACATTTTAGAGCATTTTCGTGTATGCAGTGGCTACGGTTACGCTAGACAAAATCCGTATTTTTTTCCGGGTTACAGCCATAGATATTGCTCCACGCGTATGAGTTTTGATAAATAGAGAGGGAAGTAATCATGTTGAATAGCTGTTACAAAAATAAAAATGATTACACCCATTTGATTAGCTTTTATTATTTTTATTTAAAATATAAGCAAAAACGGTACCTAGGAACGTATTATATTCGGCCTTGAGATGTCAGATCGCAAAATGAACTTTAGATGCACACATGGCAGGCCAAGACCTATAAAATGATATAAACATCATGGGTCTAGGACTTATGGTTGTTGAGATCTAGGTAGATGACGGACAGACAGACAGACACAACGGTGACAATTTTTTTTCGAAAATGCTCTAAAAATCCTCATTATGGGTTCAGAAACTTAACAAAAACAACCCCGAACTATTAAACTTTGAATCTAACATCCAACTATAGCTTACATAATTTGCGCACACAAAACCTTATCATTGATATATCTACATTCATTCATATTATTTTAATGGACTCATTTCCAAACAGTTATTCATGTTATGTTTTATGATGTTCAACATGCCATATTTAAAAAAAAAGAGAAACGTGTGTGAGTGCCTGCAAGTTAAGCGAAACACTACATGTTTAGCAGTATTTTTTATATACATATTGTAGCATATTATCAGCCCGCCAGTGCCCAACCTATGGATTTGGGGGGCCGGGGATTTGTCCTCTTTGGGGTTCCCTGCATTTTGACATTCAACACCATGACATAAGATAATGTACTTAATATTTAATTAAAAAAAAATTGGACCCCCCTTAAGCAGGGGCCCGGGGGATTTTTGAATTGTGAACACCCTTCAAACGCCTCTGTATGAAGCCCCCATCATAAATGGGTTAGTTTGTATTGTCAACATTGTGTACGGCGCTACTCAAACTCAACCCTTATTCAATTAATTTACGTGACGTAATAATACAAAATAAAAACAAAAACTGTGACGTAGTTTGAGGTTACTGGTAAAGGTAAATAATTTTACATTAGATATATATGGTGGGCCAAAAAAAGTGAGAACATCGTATAACATACGAATTTTTTCAAAAATACTTTTTTAAATATTTGTATTGTTTCATATAATTTTGTTTGCAAAGTATTTAGCCAATCAGAAATCCTGTTCAGTGTGTCCTCTTTGCTTATCAACAACTTTTTCTAAACGTAGACGCCACACCTTTATTCTACTGTCATTACATCGCTGTCTCAGATTTTTCTACTCTTCAATTATTGCCAACTTCAGCTGCTCCACAGTGGTAAATTTTCGTCGAAGGTAGATTTTTTTCTTGCAAAGCAACCCATATGGCATAATCTTCTGAGTTTAAATCAGGACTGTTCTGTGGCCAGTTGTCTGGCTCAGTGAAGTTAACATTATCCTAATGAAGAAAATTGATCGTATTTCAGGCTGTGTGAGAAAGAGCTCGTCTTGCTTTTATGTCCAGTTTTGACGACCACATTTCGCATGAATTGCAGGTAACAAACCTTCTATTAAAATATGTTCACAATAGTATTCACTGTTTACTTTGGCACCTGGTGCAACGTACACAATATCAGTTTTCCCCTTTAGAGAAAACACCAATCGATACCATAATACCATTTCTACGCAATGTTCTCATTTTGTTTGGCCCACCCTGTAGACATATTTTAGAAATAATAACAAACTCAACAATATGAATATTACATTATCTTGAGATATCCATAATACAAAATTCGTTTGGTGCATATGTACATATGTCTGGTCCAATGTCAATACTGGCACATTACTCGGCACAATACTCGGTCGGCCAGTTGGGAGCCGTATCATGCCTGTTTAGTAAAATAAAGTACCGTAAATGTTTCCGCCATCTTTGTATTATTTAGTGTGTGACAGACGGAAGTGTTACAGACACCAGAACACATGATGTATTTTTTGTATTATAGATATACAGTGTTAATTAATTATGACACGACGGCGCTCCAGTACCTTATTTATTTAGAAAAATTGCACTGAAAACAACTTAATAAAAGAAGGCACATCAGAAGAGCAGATGATAATGAATATTTTGGGAAAGAATGGAGCAGATATTCAGCGCTTTTAACTATGGGTTTAAATTTTAAACTTTGACTATTTTTATTTGTAATAAACGTAAGCCTCTTTGTAACACATAAATTCAAAGTGCGTTTCAAAACCGACTACTGTTAAAGATTTGAAGTTCGTGAGATATACTAAGTTTTATGAGTGTAAAATTTTTTAATGAAATATAAAAATAAACTTAAAGAACTCTTTATCTTGAGTTTAAATCTTTCTCAAATCAGATTAGCGCTTGCTAAAGGAAAAGCAAAAAAAACGGGGTCTGATTGCATTTTAAAATATCATTCATGTATACTATTTCAATTTAGAAGCGGTTTGTTTTTATTTTGCTGTCGTTTAAAAGGTAGCCAGGTCCATGGTGGCCATTAAAAATGTATGGAGGCGTTGGCAAACAATTACAGAAAACGTCAAATAAATGTATATCTGATAATTTCTTTGAATAAGTAATATACTTTTATGTTTTGAGTTTGAAAATATGTTATTATTATCATATATATGTAATATATATATATATATATATATATATATATATATATATATATATATATATTAGAGCTGCTGTTCGATTAAAAAATTGATCGAAATTAACGCATGATTACAAATTTTAATCGCAAATTAACGCACATTTTAACCGACACAATATAATACTGTTACGACCCCCATGGTGCGCACCGTACAGTCTACAGAGTAAACGCGATGACGCAGTAGAGAGAGTGACGTAAGAAGCCGGCAAGAGAGTGGCCATGTTGCCGTTGTTGTTGTTTTTATAGATATTAGTAAATACTAGCTGTACCCTGAAAAACCTTTGCATAGAGTTATATCCCCTTTTGCTTGATCGCTAGGCTAGGTTATTTTTTGGTTTCGGGCAGATCCGATTTTTTTCATGGTTGTATTTTTAACTGGAATACTGTTGTAGTAATTCTTTACTTTCGATTTAACGCACACTGGAAATGCGTATTATTATATACTAGCTGTACCCGCAAAACATTTGCAGCACTTTTTAAATTACTAATAACTATGAATTAACCTCAACAATGTTCATATTTTACTTGTAAATGTACCTTAATTAAATGAACTCTACTGTTAGGCGGTCCTGAAACGAACCTTTTTATTAAAACTCATGGCAGCAAGCAAACTCAAGCTAATTGTAAAACTTTCATTAGCCCTGAAAAGAACCGTTAAGACAAAAAATATGGTAGTGGCCCTAAAAAGGACCGTTAGGACACAATAAATGGTAGTGGCCCTAATAAGGACCGTTAAATACAATAAAAGGTAATAGCCCTAAAAAGGACCGTTAAATACAATAAAAAAAGGTAGTTGACCTACAATGGACCTTTTAGATCAAATAACTGGTGGTGGTTAATTACAGTTAAAGTAAGTTTTTGTACAATTTCTACTTTGTTACATTTTTAAAATTATGTACATAAGATTTTTTTATTGCATCAATACCTCTTTATACACAGGATTTTTAGTAATTTTTTCTCCATTGACATCAGATTTAAAATACATTTTTACTTCTTTTGCTTCTCTTCCTTCATTTAGAGCTGCCTGAATTTCTGTTTTTTCAACTTTAATTTTTATACTGAACAGCAGAGGCAAAAGGATTAATATTTTTCAGCAATTCATAAGTTACTATCAAAAGCTCCTCTGTGCATTTTTCATTTCGATTACGCCTGAAATTCATTGCTTCAGTGGAATCAAGAATGTAAAGTTGAGCATAAGAAGGGTTTCCTCTATGCAATGGTGCTACAGCATGATAAACACGACCGTGGATTCTGTAACAGTATGGTCCCTTTCCCGGTGGTATCTCGACTTTAACTCCCATGGATGCAAAAGCAAAAGAACTATTATACTGCCGTATTTGATCTCTAAAATGTTTTCCTTTTGGAGAGTCTTCAATTAGTAAATTTTTTATAATGTCAGGAGATTCATGCAAAGGAGATAATTTATTAGATTCCAAGCGCCTTTTTTTGCCTCAGATGATTAATCTTTTTTGGATTCCCTGACTATCTTACCATTATTTTTAAGTAAATCTGAATATTACAATTTTATGCTTTTGCACAATTTTATAGAAAATAGAAATCTTTGATGGACAGAAATCGATTTTGAACCCCCCCTCCACCCTAGTTACGCCTCTGTGTTCAGATTTGATACATGTTTTCAAAATGTTTTTTTTAAGTTATGAAATAGTTAAAAACCTAATTAGTTTTTGTTTCTTTTTCTTACAACATCCTAAAGGATACATTATTTCAATTAAAAAAATGTCAAAGATATCTAATTAGTTACTTTTCATTAAAACAACTAATTTAAAAAGGATACATTCTAAAAAAAATGTCCAAGAGAGGCATAAAAAGAATAACCTAAGCTGCTTAGCCATTCACCCACCAGTTCACACAAACATGTTGTACCCTGCAAAGCCTTTGCATAGAGATCGACTACTATAAAGCCAATGCCAAACCTAGGGATTTGGAGGCCCGGGGCTTGGCCTCTTTTGGGCCCCTGCATTTTGACGCTCGATACCATATCATGAGATTAATGTAATACTTAATATTTAATGTAAAAAATAATTTTGGGGGTCACCCCTCAAGCTAGGGCCCGGCGGGACTTTCGATTTTGGACCCCCCCCAGCCTAGTTACGCCTCTGTGTTATTTTTTTTTTAAGTTATGAAATAATTTAAAATCTAATTAGTTATTGTTTCTTTTTCTTACAACATCCTAAAAGATAAATTATTTAAAATAAAAAAAAAAATGTCAAAGATATCTAATTAGTTAGTTTTCTTCAAAACAATGATATATTCTGAAAAAAAAAATCAATAAAAAAAATGTCTCTGGGAGAAATAGAACCCGGAGAGTCAGGAGAAAAAATGTGATTGTCGGCCGAGTCGCATAACCACTCAGCCACCGCGCGAGACAATTTAAACTACTATTTTAATGTACTATTTGAAAAATATTGCTCTGTTATGTTTTCATTGCCTTTTGACCTAGTTTATTTAGGTCTATATTGTTATTTTGTAATTAAGAAATAATTCAGAGCCGTATTTATTTAAAATCATAAATATTTTAAAAGCTGAGAACTTAATTTGTATAGAAATGTGCAGAATTTCTTTTTTTAAATATTATATCGACTTTTAAAAAGAACTTGTTTTACGAAATTAGATATGAAAACACGGTCAATAGTCTTATCGTCGCCGCCGTCGGAGATTTTCGATTATTACTATTGTTTACGGGTCTGACGATGTTAAAATGCTCTGTTGTAATAAAAACTACAATGATTTGAATGATATTATATGCTAATTATTAATTTTTAATATCGGGGACTTTTACATTTCATAATTAAAAGCACAGAAACTATTGAAAACTGTAGATATTTAAAAAAGAAAAATTCAATCGAGAGACAGGGGATGACGCCATTTTGAATTCTTGTTTTCCGCTTTCGATTTAACGCAGAGTGGAAATGAAAAATATGATATATGATGACTCTTGGAATCCACGCCTGTGTGATGTTTTGATTTTATAAACAGAATTAAAGAGTTATAACAATACAATTGTTTGTATTCAAACTATTATGTCATAATATCATAGCATAACAAAGGTATAATTAACAAGACATTAACTATAACATATTTATTAAGCATTAGCATATATGTCTTTTGAATTAGTTATTGATACCTGTTTATGGACATGTATCAACAGGCCCGTAGCGTGCTTATTTGCTTCACTTAGTAAGATGTTTTACCTGCCCCCCTGATATTGCCTGGCCCTTCTTGCTATTGCCTGGCTCCTGCTCTAGATTTTCACGCTACGGGGATGTGTATCAATGACGTCAATGACTCGAATTGTTTTCTTTTTACAACGTTTTTCTTAACTTCACTTCTTGTCTGCGTGTCCGCGGAATTTTTCAATCCAATTTTAGACCACTTTCCGATAAACTTTAGCTCTGATACTTTAAAATAAATCAGAATCCGATGACAATGCCATAATCTTACTATTTCACTATGATTTGATGAGTTTGTTAATAAAAAAAAATAAATATGTAAAATAATCGTGGCTGAAGAAAAAAATACTCTGCTACGCCTTAAGGGGGAATAGCACTGTAACTGTAAAAATGTCAAACATATGGACTTTTTTTTCTTACATTTTTAATTACTTAAACATGTTAGCTATCATATTCTATACACAATTAATATCGCTAATTAATCTAAATTACTTTTAAAAAAATATTTTTTGATTTCCTTATCTTACAAGTTTACTAAAAAAGTCACAAAATCCCCCATAACGACGTATTTTTTTATCACAGCAATCGAACTATTTGAGGTGGCATGTTTTATACCAATGTTTACAGCACGGTGACCTGATTTCAACTAGCGTGGTCTTTATATCTAAAAATAGGCTCAGTAGACGAAATTTCTGCTAGGAAATTATTACTATCGAACTAGTTATATTATTTGATTGGATGACTCTTGAAATTATCCGCCGACTGCACGTGACGGGTTACCCATACACAGAACGCACTATTCCGATGACAAAAGTATGTTTATTTATAACACCTCCAGTTATAAACTAAAAAGTAAAAAAAAAAAAAAAAATTAAATTATAAAAAAAAAAAAATATTTTATAAAAAACAACGTTTTTCTTGCGTATTAAAAAGCAGAAAATAATTTCTGAATAAATTGGTAAGATGGTAATAATAATAAACTTAATAAGAGCTTCTGATTTTTTTTAAAAACGAAAACGTTGGGCGCATGAACACAAACATCCAGACCTTTATAACATACTATAATTTATATAAAAGAAAACCTGTTTAAAATAACTTCACTATATTAATATATTGATTCAATTGACTTAACGATTATTACATTCTATATCATGATTTTATGTTATACAACACTATAATAAATTTTACTTTAATTGTTAACATTTGATGATTCTAATACTGTAATACAAACATCCACATAATATAAAAAATGCGCCCAACGTTTTTCGTTTGGTGTCGTGTATTTGTAACGTGCAGACATGTGGCTTTTATTGACATGAACATACTTTACACCGCACGGTGTGAAGGTCTGTCGGTCGAACCACCGTCTATGTTAGACTATTATGTATATAGAGTAAATGCATCTAAATATTTAACAGAACTTTTATTTCACAGGTCGTTCGTTATCTGATCGTAAGGGTGATATTCTCTTTCTACATCTAAAATGAAACAAAGAAAACATTTTTTTGTTAGTAGAATTCCAAGTTTTCTTTTTTTTAATTGTAACAGATATACTTACTTAAACTGTTTACATTTTTCAATATTATTGCTCTTAATAAAAGAGTTAATGAAATAAAATTTAGTAATTAACTGAGAATATATTTCAACATTAGCTTTAGTTTATAAAAATGAATATCTTACCTAAGACATTTACATAGTTTAATTTATTGTTTGTTGTTTCAGTCTCTAGATTAATATTTGGTGTCTCATAGTTGTGTATGTCCTGTGGTTGTTGAGTGACTAGAATAAGAGAAGAAGATCCTATTTATAATACTAAAAAAAAATTACAAATTTAAGTTCCAAAAGATTTTCACTAAAACAAAGATGAAGTAACTATCCGTCCTCAAAGAGGAGCTAAACTTAGAAACTTTCTTTTTTATTAAATTTAAAACCAAAAAAAAAATAAAACAACAAAACAAAATAGTGTATCCATTTTGTTTAAACTCACCTGTAAGATCCGAATAATTATGAATTTTTCTGAAATATGTTAAAACAAATTTTTGAATATTTAGAGTTGTTTCATTAAAAATGATTAGATATTTTTTAAAACTTGATTGGAATACTTTATGTAAACATTTTGATCATTTCTCTTTTCTGCATTTCATTTATACTATACAATGCAAATTAAGCTTTAAATAGATACACAATCAAAATAACATTCAATTTATTTATTTTTTTTAAAGTCTATTTTGAATGTAAAGAAAGACAAGAGTAGATCTAAATATATAGACAAAATCACTGCTTAAAACTTAATGCTGAGAATACAGTTTTTTCATTGGTTGCCATATTAAAAGTTTCAGCGAAAAAGTCACGTCAAAGAAACACTTGTCATTCATGAATACGAAATGTTATTCTTAGATGTTTATTAATTGATTATTTTCTTATTATCGTTGTTTGAAATTGCTATTTAGAATAAATACTAGAAGTTTCCATTATCCTAAATAGTCATCGGGGTATATGAAGTGTATTTTTTCTGATGCATAGCTTATTACTATATCGTGTGGTTAGCTTAACGCATTTTTAAAACTTAATGCAGGGTGGACTCATTATACATAAGTTAATAGCCCACAACTGATCAAAAGCATCAATTAGAGACCCTAATGCAAATGTTATGAAATGATCCATAACATAATGCTTTCATAATTAACCATATAGTAGTGAAATAAGTGACGGACTGAGTTTATATAAAGCAGTATGAGAGTGCTGGATTAAATTATCTAGTCAAATGGTCTTTATATTAATGGGTGTCGAACACTTCTTTAAAAGTATTAGTATTCTTATAATGACAACATACATAACTTTTTTTTTGGAAATCTCAATGCCCAAAAAAGTAATTTTGGGAGAAGTAGGAGTCCAGTAAAAATTTGCAAACAATCCAAACCTTGTTTGGGCACGTAGGTTAGGGCCGGCTAGGTGCGAGTCTATATATACATATACAGTTGTATACATAGTTAATTGCTCTCACAGGACAATCACCAAACACAAAGGCTTAGGTTCAATGAAGATCATTTAATAATCCATACACTAAGAACAATCAAAATGAACACTGTTTTTTTCTGCTGACTTTTATCTACTCATCTCGGTTGCTGTTACGTTATACCGTCACCGCCTTCAATAGTACATTTTATGGTGCGCTGGTATATGGAATTCCGCAATCATTGCGTGCTACCGAGAACAAGGAGAGAACTATAACACTGCTCCCCTCTCAATTATGTCCGTCCCGGACTGGTAATTAAGCACGACATTGTCCTTAAGAAAGCAGGGCTCTGTACAGAATATCCCGTTCTCTTCATCTTGTTATACTTCACCCAACATAATCAATCTACTATTTCCATCACGTCTGATGACTTCACATTTCTGATGTTGCCATCTGTTGCATGCTACTCCAGTGAAATGTGTCTCAAATATTGATATAGCCGTCTTTAGAGGTGACGATGGCAATCCCCATGTTGTGCACGCAACGAGCCTGCCATCGATGATATCTAGGATCATGTCTTCTTTCAGGCTGAAGGGTTTGATTATCACTATGGCGGTAGAAGAGGAGGATCCTGATCGTCGGGTTCTGTGTGTGAGGGTTAGGTGTAGATGACCTGTCCACTCATAAAAATAATGCTACCGGAAATAGTTAAGTCACGCAAGTGGACAGTCGAATGTGTTGTTTATCACAATGATCCTCTTGCTCACGGATCGTGACATATTGTGCACAAAATTCCGACCTGTTACAAGAAACATTTAGACATTCAAAAAATGTATTATAACAGTAGTGCTTGGCTCTTCTTTGATAGGTTTATTATATACTTTTAAGATATACACATTCTCAGGTGACATTTCTTGAATATAAACATCATGAGACACCACCTCTTTGATGACCAAGTCTTAAGAAACCATTTCTTGGATGACCAAATCCTCAGGTACCACTTCTTGGATAACAACATCCTCAGATATCAAATCTTCGATGACCAAATCCTCAGGTACCACTTCCTTGATGTCTGAATCTGTTTCTATTACCATATTTATTTGTTTTTTCATCTCAATGTTGAAACATTTCTCTACGTCTTCTATTACTGTTCTTACAGATAGCCATTTTTTTTTAATTTCCTGTCTTAACAGACCCCCCCCACCTCAAGTGGCGCCACTGATATACAAAACTTGGGTAAGTAAAGCAGCTGGGCGTTGTGCTAACCACACTATCCCTAAATATACCAAGGTTACAGACACATGTGAATTCTACACGTTATCTTCCCCTATGACCCTGTAGGGCTGGCTAAGTGTACTTTACTACTAAATTCTATTAAATAAGAAAATATATCTATCATGTAATTTATTTTATTAATGCAAGATAACAGGTAGAAATAATGTTAAGAATTAATGAGTAGAAAAAATCGATAGTCGAGACTTAAACTGTCGATTGATTAAAGAGTTTAATTCTTAACTTATTTATAATTTAAGGCTAGATTAATTAATGTGTTATTCAAAAAAATTCAACTTACTTCTGTTTGGTAGAAGACTTTTTCTGTACAATTATTTCTAAAAAAATGAGATAATAATGATTTTTTTTATTAACACGTAATCGTTACATTAAAAACATCATATGAAAAGAAAAAAAAAGAAGTTGAAAAGACATATCTATTTTTTACCAAAGTTAAAGTATAATATTTTTATTGTTCTTCTTTACATGTTACATTTTAAGTTTTATTAAGCTAATACAAAAATATTTCATTCACACACTTACTATACTTCCTGCTGAAGAAAACTGCAATAATAATTAAAATAATGACTATAACAGCAACAATACTACCACCAACTGCAGCACCGATGTTGATTTCAGTTTTGGATGTTGAAATATCTTCAGCTGGAATAAAATAAAGCTTTTCGTTATAAAAAAATAAATTTGAAGTAAAAGAGCATTGTTTAAATCTTGTTAATATATATTAACAAATAAACATACATACTGTTTGATAACAAAAATAATAAGGTGCTTAATGACAAATTATTTTTAAATGTTTGCAATAATAATAATAGAGAACCTTGATATTTTGTATATTTCTATTTTATTTATTGCATCTCACACAAACACACAAACACTTTACACAGTCCTACTTTGAAAGTTTCAATTTCCTTCCTTCTATACTTTAAGTTAAAGAGCATTTGAAGTAGTTTCATATTTCTGAGACAGAAAGCAAATCTGTTTATCCAAACATTTCGCCATTTATGTATCAATCTTAATGAACTAATTAAAAAATCACTAAGCACAATGCTTTTTATTTTTAAAAAAAATATGTGCCGGTACTCAGTAATGGATTGCCAACATTTAATTACCACTTCGCACCTATTTTGATTATTATTGCGTGTAATTTTAAAATAATTCAATTTTAACAATTTAAAAATAAAATAAATGAATAAAAAATGTTAAAATACAAGAATAGTAATAATTTTCCCCACATTGAAATAGATGCCGGTACGCAAAAAAAGCACTGACTTAAAAGCTTGCAATAAAAACAAATGACGGGTTTTATATGATTTGAATATTCGAGCCAATAAGGCTCAATGTCTAACAAGTTTTTATTTTCCGCAATTTTTTTTTGTAGATATATAGAATGGTCCTTTTTAAGGAAAGCTAAGACCATCTTGATTTATTCGACAGTGCTATTTCTAACATGTTTTTCTAGTCATAAAGATTCTCTTGATATGGGCGAAGGGAAAATAAGTCAAGTTGGTGTTTTTCGGTATAAAAAGAACGTCAATATAAAGAACTATCATATATGTTTCCCCCCATAGCCTCGATTACTTCAATTTCAGTTTACATTCACTAACAAAATTATTTTTTATCTCTAGTTAAATATAAGAAAAAAAATATTATTATAAAATTACATTTAATAAAATACTGCACGCTTATTAAACACTTTTTAATACAAATATTATCTGATTTGTGGGGCTAGGTTATAAATTTAATATACTGTTTGACACATTTTTTTCTGTTTCTGTGTGCAAAGTGTGTACAATCAGCCCGTTATCCAAAAATAAAATATCTATTGTTCCACACAAACTTGAAATTAGACTGTTTGCTTGAAAAATTTTGATTCGCCTGGAATGTTCTCTTTAGAAATTTTTAGAGCACTCTATGAATTCTAGAATCTCAATGATTCAGATCTTGAATATTTTAAGGAACTACTTTTTACTAAAATTTAAGAGATCTTAATTTATTATAAACCTTTCTCAAAAAGTAGTCCCCTTACTGAATTGTTTGTTTAAATGGACAATATACACTTCCGGTACTAATTAATGTACTCGAATTTGCGAACAACAAATTTCTGCTGCCGCTATTCTTTTAATTTTAATCATGAAAATCAAATAATCAAAATTTAATATATTTTTCAATGTTATTATTTACTATTATTATCTTAAAAGTTGAAGCTAAAAAGTAGAATGGTTAAAAATAATATCATTGACCATCACCTCATCATAATGAGGTAGTAGTTTCAAATCTTTTACTACCGATTTTTAATTACTATCTATCGCACAATATATGCTAACCAAAATTATACTGTTTTACATATGACCCCACATAAGTCCCTACATATGACCCTACATAAGTCCCTACATATGACCCTACATAAGTCCCTACATTAGTCCCTACATATGAACCTACATTAGTCCCTACATATGAACCTACATAAGTCCCTATATATGACCCTACATAAGTCCCTACATTAATCACTACATAAGTACCTACATAAGTCTCTACATATGACCCTACATAAGTCCCTACATGTGACCCTACATAAGTACCATTATAACAAATGTCTCTACATATGTCCCTACATAAGTCTCTACCTAATCTGATATCGGGGTATTTTGTGACTTTAAAAACTTGTCAACGTCAGAAAAATTAAATTTTGGTAATAAATTTAAACTCATTATATCTTAGATTAGACGAAAATGTAGAAAATGTAATCGAGAATTAATAGAATTTATCGAGCTAAGTATTAATCAAGTATATAAATATCAATAACACAAAGCGACCGGAAGCCCATTATGATCTTTTCACAAATACAGCTGACGCGCAGGAATACATGTGAGAAAGGTCCATAGTAAATTATATTACAGGTGAAAAAAAGATCCTTAAAGTTTGCTACACCACTATCAAGCAATAGCTACTTCTGTATGGTGGATCCTACCCCGGGCAAGATATACCTCAAACCGTTCATCCATACAATAATATTTCTTTACAATTCGAGGTGGTAGTTCCTTGTTTCATTTGCCTCTGAAACAGCCGCGACACTATTGACAAGTGAGAGCCGCTGACAGAAGCTGATAAGTTGATGAAGTCACCACTGCACATCAAGTTAGTCCTCATCAAAAATTTGTCACTGCTCTTGATAAGGTGTTAATAAGTTTAAAATAGTTCCAATATTTTCTTTTCAAAGTTGTCAAAGGCAAAGATGAAAGCTGGTATCTTCACTGGTGCGCAGTCTACAATATGTGACATACTAGCCAAGCTGCTGAACAGGACAGAGGACAAGTCTTGGAACAGTTTCGTATTAGTTATTCAATGCTTTGTTGGTAATCACAAGGCCGAGAAGTACGTGCAGTTTAAAAAGATTTTAGACTGTCTTTTCTATTTATCATTCTAATTTTAACTTTTAATTTATTAGATTTATTGAAAACAGTGTCAAATGTTTTTATGGATATTCTTCCTAATCTAAATCCCACGTATTCACAATAAACAATGATAATCAATGGTTAGTTAGATTTATTTTAAAAGAAATAAAATATAAATAATTAAATCGTTTAAGCGATGCATGTTTTCAAGTTATATGAAATTTTTAATTTAACCCAAACATAGTGTAAAATAAAAATGAAACAGGCGTAATTATAAAGCTTTTTAGGCAAGTCGAAAAATGTTACCGCTATTTTACAGTGTATTGATTGATGCTTAAGTTATTAATCGCTTAAAGACATACGTCCTTAGCTCGCGCATGTTTCAGCAGCTCAGAAATATGATGGTGTTTCAGTGGAAAATCGCTAACCATAGTATTTTAATAACGAAAGACATTCAAATGTTTCTCTCAAAACACTTGCAGAACATTTCAGTGACAACATTTAGCTTACCTGTGTGACAAATTCAGCGTGCTCAACAAGCTGAAGCTGTCTCTTTGGGGGCAAAAGAAAACTAATTTTAATCAGAAGACATAGTAGCTGTATTTAAAGCTAATTTGACGGCTCGTCAATAGTGGCATTTGAACATTTTTCAAACATTAGCGGTCATTTTAGGTGAGACTCAACCCTGGCATGAAGTATCCCAGTTAAGTGCTATTTTCTAACTACAAAAGACCCACGAGCTGGTAGGGAATGGATTTGCGATATTTTTGGCAACCAACCAGGGAAATCTAGCATGTTTGCACAATAAGAAAATCAACTGCTGGAGACTGCAAATGACCGTTTTGAGACAACTCTGCCAGTGTTCTGTATTAAAGTCATAGCGTACCATATCAGATATCCTAAATGTGTTTAGCGAGTTATGCAGTAACAGCGACCAAAACAAGAGAGCAGAATAAACTAGATATAACCAATACAGTAAGAGTGTCATTCTTTCCAATTTGCCCAGATAAAACATGTTCGTTGCAGAGAAACAAACTCAATGTGAATTAAAATTCCAATCACTTCAAATTTATCTCCTACTAAAGTAAATTTATACTAAGTGTTGTCTTATAAGTTATAAAATTATTATTGATATATAAAGTCGTTCACAAATGTTGGTTAAAACCTTGACCAGACTTATCTATGTTTAAAATCTCATTATTTATTTGTCAATATGCTTGGCTGTTTTATGCCAATATTGAACGTAAAGCCAACGGCATAATATGACAATGTTTGTTCTTTCACCTTAGCTGGAAATCAATTTTCTTGAAAAATACCATAGGTTAACGTTTGTAACAGAAATATAAATGTTACATTACAGTGTATTATGTGGGTTTTCCGACTAAATTCTAATGCAGTACACGTCTATTGTATGTAGCATTTTTTTTTTAAATGTTACTGTTAAATCCATAGTTTAAATTGTTCCGATATTGTTGACTCGTTTTAGGAAACAAAAAACGTTTCATACCATCAATAGCCAACAGTTAAGCTATCAGATAAACATGTCATACAAAGCAAAGTGCCTTTTCTACTACAAATATCTAATTTCTTTTATAAAACAGCAACTAAGTGACATCTAACTATATATATAAGCTATTGCAAAAAAAGTGTTTTTTTTTTTTACGCATGATGTGAGCGCATCAAGTCTTGCACTCATGCGCAGCATAACTTACCTATTTTTTTTAGTTTTTTTTTTTTAAAAAAAAAACTGGATCCTCAATTTAATCCTAGTATTGTTCTTTTACTAGAGGGATTAATGAAATATATAAATCTTACCTTCACTAAGACTAAAACTGTAATGTAAATTTTGATTTCTCCCTTGGTAGATATTTGCTGTGTAGTTACCGAAGTCAGACTTGTTCACATTTTCCATTTTCAATTCAACAATAAAATAAGGAAGTTCGTTTGGCTGATATTTCACCTTGAAGTTGTTAGTGGTTGAATCTGATTTTGATACGGCTATGTTATTGGGCTCAGGATAACCATAAATAGTGAATGTTTCTACAAATGATTGTCCAACCTTAAGACTAAAGTGTTTGTCAGAGTCTGTTGTGTGATTCATCTGTAAAGGACCTAAAAAATTCAAGATATTTAATTTATAAAGATAAAGATATATTAATACTATATGTAAACTCAGGCACGCCGAGAGGGGGGTCAGGGGACGTCATTGACAGGGGCCCGCAACTGTAAAGGGGCCCGACCGCCTCGACCATGTCAATTTTTTTCACGACTCATTGTCTATTGAGGGTAAGTCAATGACAGCCGATAGCAGCCCATTCGAACGAAAGTTAAAAATTTTGTTGACTAAGAGATGGGAAATTTTGACTAGTGGCATCGGATGCTCTCTTCACAATCCGTCATGAACGCGCTTGTCAGCTCGTGTCGATAGTGTTAAGCCTTTTGCAGCGCGTTTGCCAGGTATAATGACGGCGCTTACCCACGTGCAGCAACTGAATTTGACACCAGAGACTAGCTCTGATGTAGCCGGCATGATTTCATACCTGTCTTTGTTCGAAACAATTCTCATGGCATCGCTGTGGTTGAAAATTTTTAAAGCTATCAATTTTAGAAATTTGCTGCTGCAGACAAGAGAAGCAATTTTTGATGTCGACGTTTCTAATATTCGAGACCTCATTGGCGACTTAAAACTGTTTTGATCCAAGTGGGATGAGATATTGTCTGAGAGCAAACTTGTCGCGGAGAGCTGCGGTGTTGAAGTCCCTGTGTGTGGCAGAGACAAAACGAAAACGAAGACGACAATTGCAAGACAGAACAATTATTGACGACAATGATGATCAGCAGGATCGACACGAATACTTCAAGCGTTCCGTTTTCTACGTCGTGATTGACTGCGTTATTGCCAATTTAACAACACGATACGAAGCGGCGAATAGAATTGGGACGAATTGTTCGGCGTTCTGTGGAAATATCATGATATGAATACAGAAGACATCCTCATCGCATCCAAGAACCTGGCAGATAAATATGTTGTTGATGTTAGCGCCGATCTGTTGAATGAGTTGGAGCATCTGAAAACAATACATGTTGCAAACCTCGGGAAGAAATGTTAGTTGCCATTTGACTTGCTGAACCGTTTACACAATTTGAAAATTTATATACTGTTTCCAAACGTAGTCATTATGCTACGTATCTTCTGCACACTTCCGGTTACTGAGCGATCTTTAAGCACATTGGCCCGAGTTAAAAATCTTCTGAGATCGACAAAGTGTCAAGAACGCCTAACCAGCCTTGGAATGCTGACAGTGGAAAGTCGACTTGCAAGAACGATTGACTACAACAATATAACTGAAGTGTTTGCAAGAAGAAAAACCCGCAAAGTTTTTTTGTAGCTTTCTCTCTGCATGTCGTAAAAGTCAGTTCCAGAAAATTTAAATTGTTTTGAAAAACTTATGTAGCTTTATCGGCTATAGTGCATTAACGGGGGCAATGTAATATAAATTTAGTTTAAAATTGTTTGTAGGCTATATACTCTTTGTGAGACTATATCCGGAATTGACTGTATTTTGACAATGGGCCCACAATGGTTTCCTTCCCTGGGGCCCGTGTTAGCTCTCGGCGCCCCTGTGTAAACCAAAGTTTTATTAATAAATTTAACTAGTATAAACTTTATTGTTTAGGAGATATTTAATACATATTTTTAAAGAAACAATTTAATAATAAAAAAACTTGCCTTAGTAATTAGTCGATCGCTTTTAGTTCTATATGTAAGTACGAATATATTAAAAAGGAAGATTTGAATCGTATTTAGTCTAGTACAGGGGTCACGTTGTAGCTCTTTCGATGTCAAATTGCGGCTTGATCAAATACCGTAATATTGAAACAACAAATTTAGTGGCTCTTTAAAAATTGAGAAAATTGTAAATTATAACTTTAGGCTCTTCCGTCTCAAAAGGTTGCCGACCATGGTCTAGTAATACGACACCTTATCTTCCGCTACTTTTGATTCCGTGTTTTCTATAAACTATATTTAGCTATAAAAATTTAACTTCTTTAAAGAGCAGACAACGATCTATTTTTGGGTCTTTACAGTTTTAAAAAAGCTCAATAATTAATTTTTCTGCACATTTTTTAATTTAGTGGATTTTGTCACGATTTGGATAAAATTGCTTGCACATTTGATAAATAAATTGAAGATACATTTTTAATTGAACGTTAAAGTGATATTGATTTAGATTTGAAATGCATTTTAATTTGCGTTTTTATGGGAAATAGTCAGATAATGGTTTAAATGAAAGTATGAATGAAAAAAACACGGTTCGGTGACGTCACTATGGAAAACTAAAGAAAATGAACTATCGGGGGCTGCCACAGTATATATATATATAAATTGGAATTCATTTATTAATAAACATGTTTATTATACTTTCTAATATATGTTACCCATTTCTTTGTTTGATTGTAAAAGAAATCAAGTTAAATTAGGTACAGCTTTATTAAATAAATTTTTAAATCGAAGAACATGTTATTTTATTAAAATCCGGTTCCTGTTCCGATTCCGGCAGGATTCAAATAATAAATCCGATTCCAGTTCCGATCCTGCAGGATCTAAAAATTAGAATCCGGTACAGCCCTAATATATATATATATATATATATATATATATATATATTGGGGTGCATCACCAAAATAAATTTTTAATAATTGATCTGTCTGATATTCAAATTTGTTCGTTTGATCAAAAAAAGCATTCTGTAAAAAAAAAAAAAAACATTTGACAATATTTAGAGGTCCCCCGGACTTCAACAAAGATTGCATAATTAAGCGAAAACTAGATAAAACCATCCTTCTTGTAAAGTCTTATAGACTTACATACAAAAAGTGAAGCGCTAAATAAATTGTTTTATATTCTTTGGTTTTATAATGTTTGGTAGCTATAATTGATTTTGATAAGCAGTTGTGCTAGAAATAAAATTTAAAATTCACATTTTATTAGCGAAAACAACACTTTTCCTTACCGCATATTGATGACCAAGGCAAGCATTTTAATTTATTTATTTATATTATTTTAATTTCTGATACACACGACCTATAAAATAAGAACATGGAAATGATATGAAAAACAACAATAAAATGTTTACACCTTCTAAGGAAATGCTGGCTGACCCTGGCATCACTTCAACAGTTGCATATCCAGTTATTACTGCGTCACCTGCCTCGCGAACAAAGAAACCACAAACTCTTCTGAAAACTGAATTGTTTGGGATTGGCCCTACAATCTTTGTTGATGATGCTATAATTACTGGAATTCTTCGACTACCAACGTGTTTACAAGTTTTGAGGTGCATGATGTATTACTGCAATCATGGGCGTCGCTAGGAATTTTTCCAGGGGGGGGCAAAAATTTTCCAGAGGGGGGGGGGCAAATAACAACTTTATGACATTTTTTTAAAATGTAAGTGGGGGGGGGAGCAAATGCCCCCCTCTTATATGACATTTTTTCAAAATGTAGGGGGGGTAAATGCTCCCCTTGCCCCCCATGAATACGCCCATGACTGCAATGTAGCAGCACACATTGAGCGTCCAGGTTCTCTTGGTGCACATTCTCGATTTACAACTGCCAAAATTGTGCTGAATCAAGTTACTGCTTTCTACGAAAAAGCAAACATTCCAATGGTGACAGAGAAGATAGCTTGTGAGAAGATTGTTCAGCTTCGTTCAATTGATAAAATTCGCCGAAACACACCAGCCACCAAACGTAAACTGGAACACATGAAATCTATGTTGGCAACAACTTTTCTACTTTGGCCACCTAATGTCGAGACTATTATCAAGAATGCAGAAGATCTAGCATTCTTGATGTCTATGAAAAGAGACAGGTCTTCCAGCTTTGGATCATTTGACAAAACACTTGCAAAATAGTCGCTCGACACCATTCACGAGATGTCGCAACATTGGAACGTCAGAAACGCACAAGAGAAGAAAATACAGCATGTTCAACGATATCAGTGCCTTACAGGGAGGGTAGCAGTGACGAACCCGATGATTCTACTTCTAAATCTGAAGATAATATGGAGTTTGTTGATAACTGTTTGGATGATATAATGCCATAGCAAAAGCAAAGAAAGCCAACAGGACCTTTTGGTATTTGTACCTCCAGATGTTTTAAGCCGACCAAATCTTGTGTCACTAGCGAAAAGTTTAAAGATTACACCAACACAGCAGGCAGCTTTGACACAGGGCCTTATTTGCCAGTCTGGGGGTGATGTATCAATGGTGGCTTCTTCCTATGACACTGCAGATCGTTCACGTCGCAAAGTTGCAAGTAAGATATCTACAAAGATCCACGACTCCTGGGAACCACCCAAACTCTGCACTCTCCACTGGGATGGCAAACTGACACGTTCTCTAAAAAAATCATCGTGTCACTGAAGAACGCATAACAGTTGTTGTCGGTGATGCAAAGCAATTGAAACTTCTAGGAGTGCCAAATTATGCCAAGGCAACAAAGAAACCCGTTGGTGAAATAATTGCAGAATTAACCACGAAGCTAATGACAGAGTGGCATTGTAATGTTGTATCGTTAATATGACATTCGACACAACAAGATCAAACACTGGTCTTCAGACTGCTGCCTGCATTGCCATACAAAATATGATGCATCGTGCTCTTCTGTGGTCAGGTTGTCGCCATCATATTGGTGAAGTTATCATCTCGCATATGTTTGCAGACATGAAAATAGACGTTTCCAAATCCCCGGATATAACTATGTTCACCAAACTGCGAAGTAATAGGGAGTTGGTGGCACATGATTGGTCTCACGTTTGTAGTTCGTTTACGTTAGCTGATCATGATCTGAAGGCTCAAGAGCGACTGACGATAATGAGAGATGCGGTAATTGCACATGCCAACTTTAGTAAACAAACCGAATTCTCGCGAGACGACTACCACGAATTCCTTAAGCTGCCCCTTGTTTACCTGAATGCTACAAATAAGGAGGTTAACTGTAAAAGACCAGGTGCCCTGCACAAAGCACGATGGATGGCAAAGCTGATATATTGCCTCAAGATTGCACTGTGTGAGAAACAAATTCAATTATTGCCTCCAGGTACTTTTACCACACGTGATCAAGTGCCAAAGATTCGTGCATTTGCTACATTTGTAACACATGTTTATGTCGTGTGGTGGCTCACTTGCAAAAAGAGTGTGGATGCACCATGGAATGATCTACAGCTCTACAAGCGACTTTTGGATTATAACGATGTCAACAGAGACATATCCAAGTCAGCAATCCTTGCCCTGAATAGGCATGTGTGGTACCTCACTGCTGCAATGATCCCACTTGCTCTGTTCAGCAATGAAGTACCTGTGTTGGAAAAGCGAGCTCTAGCAGATGCTATGCTAAGGCTTCGACCAGTGGTTGCCCTCCAAACTCCACAGAATCGATTTGGAAATGGTTGGGGAAAACCACGATTCCAATCAATTGATTCTAAAACTCGGTTGTGTGATCTGGCTGGAGTTGACTCGTGGTTTACTATATACAGACTTCAACTGGACACAGGATTCCTCCAACTGCCTGTTGATGATTGGTGCCAAACAGCTTCTTACATTGCCAGTGCAGAAAATGTTGCTGCTATTAACGTTGTTAACGATTGTGCCGAGAGAGGAGTTGAAGCAGCGCGAACGGATGAACATTTTCAAAACATTCTTCAAGTGGTAGAAATGGACCGCAAAAACATCTCAAATGTGCGTAAACCTTACAAACGTGCAACACAGTGAAACTGAATTAAATGCAACAGTAATAAATAATTTAATACTTTAATGTAATTTTTATATAGGCTAGAATAAACTTTTTTTTCTTTACATGTTTTGTGATGTCTTGGGCGGGGGGGGCTCTAAATCAACTCTGGTTTGAAAAATATTTGACACAAGTTATTATTAATGATATTAGAACAATTTAGAAACATAGACAGCTCAAAAACAAACAATCAATTTTTTCCTCTATTGTGGTGATGCACCCTAGTGATCATATACTTGCGCGTATTTTGGCTATAATAAATAATCTGTTCACTTCTTTGACCACTTCGAGTTACGAGTACATACAGATGCTATTTTCTGTATACATATTTATTGTTAACGTGCTAAATAAGTTCACCATTCTTTACTCCTATTGCGTGTCTAAAACCAGCCGCTCTTGTACTAGCTTATTTGTACCTCGACATATGAGTGCTAAAATGATAAAAAAGTTGACATACAAATTAACAGTAAAATAAAAAATATATCAAAGGCCGTTAAATTACAAATAAGATGTTTAGAAATAAAAAAATCAATTATTGGATAACTAAATTGTGATTCTGTGTGTACACATATCTATGTGTGAGTGTCATGGACAAGCCACTAATAATTCTAGAGTCAGTGAGTTGTACTCAGAGAAATATATTCTTGGCTAATTTAATCTGATGGAGCTATTTGTGCAATATTCTATCAGTTACGAAAGAAGCAGATATATAAGCTGTTGTATGGGAGATGTGGTGGTAGAGAGAGTCACAGTAGCCTACAGTAATAGAGGCGTAGGAGTAAAGTAAGATGACACAGTGAGGAGACATGATTTTGTTTTAATGATAATGGGTATTGGTTTAATAGTTGTGATGAACAGTGATGGTAGTTATTAATTAATGTGATAGGTATATTATTTTATTATTATTTTTTACTGGGCTATGTCATTAAATATTATGTAAGCCATGAGTTGCAGTAGTTTTTTTATATAGTTTTTTATATAAGAACGTGCAAGTCAGATGTACTAACACATTATTTACTACAATTATGCCTCCTAAAAGACTATCTTGCATAGGGTTTGCACAAATCTTATACATCGGTTGTTCTTGCTAACCATAAGTTAAAAGACATATCTTTTACATAGTGGCAACGGTCCTAAAATAAACTACACATTCCATAGTATTTGTTTAGCCTAACATATCAGATTTTTGAGATACATGCCACTGAGTAAGTTTTGTTTTATTTTGAAATACGTCAAACATTGAGATACTAGCTGTCCAGCGAACTATATTTTACTTTAAATACGATAACAATTTGAAATACTAGCGGGTTGGACGGCTGCTGAGGACCCAATTTAATACAATTAATCCTCGTGCGTCTCGCATTTTCCCTCGACTCAAACAGTGTGTTTGTTTCCCTCGTTGACAAGTATTTTAGATATATTGTGCACTTTATTCATTTAAAGTAACCACATTCCTTCTTATTACAAAGGGTCGTAGAAAGTGACTGGAACGTCAGTGCTTAGAGAAGATGTCCATTGAATTAAAGCGTAAAACCTTAGAGTGACCATTATGGCATGGCAAAACGGGCGTAGTACTTCAAAGGTATTATAACGGATATAACGCTAACTTAAGGCGATAACTTCTAAGCCCCTCTGCATATCTCTCCTGCCAGCATTTTCCGTATAACCAATTCGATTAATTTCCAAGTAAATATACACAATAAAACCAGTTTATTTCTCAACATTCTCTTTTATTATGTTGATATACACTATTTGTCATTTATACATATTTTTTAACTAGTTATTGCGATTGTCCTTTAAAACTTCAAATCTCGTCTACTAATCTCGATTCTGATTCTCGATTATTATTTTGTATGACCTATATTCATTAACTGGAGATACGCACTGGCACAAAGATACCATTATTCTGAGGACAAATAACTATTTCAGGTCAAGTTTGAAGACTCAGCTATGTCTCCCATGGTGCCCCAAAGTTCATTGTAATAGTGACTAAGGTAAAATGAAAGAAGGTTACCATTAGAACTGTTATAATAGTAATTCAACGTCTCTAACAAATTTCATCTTGTCCTTATTGGGATTTCACACACTTACTGAAATAAAAAAAAAGATCTATTAACATGAGATAAAATCATGTTCACATACACATTAATACATCTATTTACAGTAAGCACACATTTGAAGATACGCACAGATTTACTGGTATATAAAAATGTATTAAAAAGAAATACAAAGAGACACATTCAAACTGCCAAGAAATAAATAAAAAATCTAAGCAGAAGAAACAGAAAGACTCACTGTCACATACATTAATCTTTTGACATGAGGTAGAGGAAGACAAAATAAAACGAATATATTTAAATGATATATGGCTTGTAGACAGATTCGCATAGCTAGCATCAACTGACCTATGCACATTTCAAGTGACAGAAGATTTAATCCAATTTTATATGTATCAATGTACACAAAAAGCTTTAAACAATTCACCAAATACGATTTAACAAATGACGTTTTTAGATCATTTTACAAGTTATTTCAAAGATATCTCGCGCAAATACCATCACTTGTCTTGAATTGTACTTTAGTAACAAATCTAAAAAATCTCACTTTATGTACAACATATATAAGACAACCAATGTCTGCTAGATGGTCAATGTCAAATGTTTGCGAGATAAACCAACCGATGGGAATACTGGCTGACCAACGTCTAACTTTGGCTTGTCGACGCGTGAAAGAGATAACATAATTGAGAGCATTTTGAATATTAAACTAGATAAATTTACTGCAAACAGATTAGCGGACTTATTTTATTAAATTTGAACCGATATATAATGAAGATTTGTAGTTTTTATGATACAATTATAACGGTTAATTTGTTTTCTTTGTTATCCCTCTGAAACTGAATACTCTATTCTACTTTATTTATGTCAAGATCATGGACGATCAGTATTGGCCGTTAGTCTTTGGTTTATGATAACTGTGAGTTTGAGAGAGTAATTCTATTTTACTCTGCCACAACTTGACGCACACAGCACTGCAAAAATGAATACAAAACACATGGAATCACACCATCTAGTGTTTATTTGAAAGAAATCAAAACCATTGTTCCCTAAAAAGGGCCAGTAGATTTATCGGCCATCTTAAAATATCTAAACCAAGAGACCACGAATTTTTGGTCTCTGCAGGTTTTAGGTCGTTCTATAAACTTAGGACGGGACGTGAGTATAATTCCCCTATTGTCTATCTGCATCCCAGAGCACCAGCCGTCTTTCCGATACAACGTGGCGAGGCTTTTAATGATTCAGTTGTTGTCTTGTTCGTCTTTTTCTACATCATCTCCCTCCATTGATGTATTATAAGACATTGTCTACTCTCCAGTATCATACTTGTCTCGGTGTGTATTTCTCCGCTATTATATATATATATATATATATATATATATATATATATATATATATATATGAATTATTATTTCTTTTTATGAAATAGAAATTGAATTGTATCCTCCATCTACCAGACATGTACATATTGTGATATTGTGATTAGAGAAATCGTGACACATGTACTTGTTTGAAATAGATTTTTAATGTTCCTTACAAAATAGGTTAGGGTTAAAACATATATAATCAAAAAGGAATTATTTATGTAATATATGAATATGAATTTGTTTTTCCATTAATATTTTTAAAATAAATCTGACGAGTTATTTATTATTTACATATTAGCCAAACCACAAACTGTTACATGTGATCCTCCACTTCTAATAACCAATAACAACGTACATGTATCAGTGGCATGTAAGGCATTCAAAGTTTACCCCAAGGCTGGTTGTGAAGCTACCTTACAGGATATGGTGGGTAAATTACATGAGGAATGTTTGTCATTAAATTATTTAATAAATATAGAACTTGATATATTTAAAATAAAATATTTGCTTATTTAAAAAAAAAAATAAAATCATTAAGTTAAAATAAGGACCAAAACTAAAATGTTACCACTTTATTATCATTACGTGTTTCTTTTGACTGTTTGTCTTTTTCTTTCTTACAAATGCTTTGAGTTTTTTTTTTGTTTATTTTAATTTCACTACTTTCTCTGCGTTCTTTTAAAAGTATTGTTGTTGTTTTTTTAAGGTCATGTATTTTCCTGTACAGCCCTCTTTCATTAAAATCCAATGTATGTTGACTCTGTGGAATACTATAATTCTGTCTGCATCTGGACCTCACCACTGAATAATTTTCTGGCAGGAAATTACAGTTTAAATGTTTCATTTTATCTACAAAATATCACCAGATACAGTAATACGAACATGAGTACTATTGCTTCATTTAATTTATGTAAGTACAAATGACAAATACAATAAAATAAAGAATATTTTTTAAAAATATTTTATTATAAACTATTCATGGTTCAGTTTATTTATTCAACTTTTTTTATCAAAATATATTTTAGTACTACCTAAAGCAATACTGTCCAGTGAATGTTTCAATAGTACAAACATATCAGATGGTTTTATAAGACCTGGTTCTACTTCCAGTTGTTTGTGTTTTTTGGATTCCATTGGATATCCACCTGGTAGTGTCCAATGGTTCTATAAAGATCGTGAAGTTGGCATTAGTGTGAGTTCTAGTGCCAGCTCGTTACAAATAGGTAAGTGTTTTATATAGGGTTTTTAGGACACTAAGACGACATAATAAACTTGTCATATCGATACTACAGTATATGTTGCAGCGTGCAGCATATTGACGGTTAAATAATGCAGTTGTATTGCAAGTAATATGCCCAATGGGAGATTCTAGACACCTGACCATCGGAGATTACACATAACTTGCTAGAAGTTTCAAAGTGACATCTATGAAATAATCTACAAGGACTAATTCATAGTACTAATAACACTGATAAACATGTTTTGGATTTCTTATATGTCATTAACGTTTTCGGAATCAGTTTTTGATGCTGATTTTGAATCTGTAAATCATTTTGCTCTATCAGCTCAAATTATTAAGATATTGCCGAACAAAGTTTTGTATGCGCCCAAACAGGAATAGACTGCTGACAGCATAATTTTATGCACACAAACGCACGCACCTGCACGCACACACATGTTCACAAACACACATACCTCGTAATTATATAAGTATATTGGCTATGTTCTTTTTTTCTGCAGTTTCAGACTTCATAAAAGGAGCAGTGAATGTGGCAATTGCAAGTTGTTTAAAATATGGCGACCAGAGGATGCGTAAATTCACCGGATCTGTTTTGCTATGTGTGCGGCTTTTTCACAAACAAGTCTCATCAGAAGATTTCACGCCGTTACTGAAGAAAGCTTATCAACTTTATTTTGACTCAAAGGTGGATTGTGGTAAGTCGTGGGCACCACAGTTCATCTGTTCGACATGTTCATGCAACTTGCATGGTTGGATGAGGAAGGCAAAGAAAAACAACCACATGGCGTTCGGAGTTCCTATAATAAGAGCGTGAGCAAAGCAATCACTCCACAGATTGTTATTTTTGTTTGGCAAACATCAATGGAATTTGTTATAAAGCTCGTACAACTGTCAATTACCCAAACGTTCCATCAGTTTCAAAACCAATTCCACACGATCCTGTCATTTGTCCAGTACCACAATCGCCTGTAGAATACACAATAGACGAAGAGAAGGATGAAGAAAGTGATGTTCCATCTTGTGCCGATGACTCAGATCCTGACTACAAAGCTGCCGGAGAAGGAATTCATTTGATGAATTATGCTGAACTTTGCGACCTTGTGCGAGATCTGGCGCTAATAAAAGGCCAAGCTGAACTTCTTGGTTCACGGTTAAATGAATTTAATTTGCTTGCACCAGGTACAGCTACAGCAAACTTTCGTCACAGGCATAAACAGCTTGTTCAATACTTTGATGTGACGGGCAGTATTTGCCACTGCACAGATGTTGACGGCCTTATGAGAAGTCTTGGTGTCGAACACATTGTTGAAGATTGGCGACTGTTCATTGACTCGTCAAAGACTAGCTTAAAAGCAGCATTGTTGCACAATGGAAACAAATATGCTTCAGTACCAGTTGGATATTCTGCCCACATGAAAGAGACATATGAAAACATGTCGGAACTGTTGGAAACAATACGTTATCGCGTGTACAACTGGAATATCTGCGGCGATCTAAAAGTAATAACTATTTTGATGGGAATGCAGACAGGGTACACGAAGTACATGTGCTTCATATGCGAATGGGACAGCCGAGATAAGAAGCACCACTATACAAAAAAGAATTGGTCGATCAGAGACAGAATGCAACCAGGAAACAAAAACGTTCTTCATCAACCGTTGGTTGATCGTGACAAAATTATCATGCCACCGCTTCATATAAAATTAGGACTGATGAAGAACTTTGTCAAGGCATTAGACAGCAAATCGGATGCATTTATATACCTATGCGACAAGTTTCCAGAGCTCAGTTATGCTGAAGTTAAGGAAAATAAGAAAAATCATGGCCGATGAAGATTTTCAAAACACTTTAAGTCATCCTGTAAAAGATGCGTGGGTGGCATTCAAGTCAGTCGTAACCAATTTTCTTGGAAATAAGAAGTCTGCCGACTATGAAACAGTTGTAAAGAAATGCATTAGTGCCTACAAACACCTGGGATGCAATATGTCTCTGAAAATTCATTTACTCGATTCACATCTAGACTTCTTCCCAGAAAACATAGGCGCAGTAAGCGATGAACATGGCGAACGCTTCCTCCAGGACATTTCTGTGATGGAGTCACGCTACCAAGGCCGGTGGATTGCAGCGATGTTAGCTGACTACTGTTGGACTCTACAACGCGACTTGCCAAGTACTCAGTACAAGCGGAAGTCCACAGCCACGAAATTCAAACCATGAACATTTTACACATGCATTTGACTTTAAATGGAATATATTTTTTACATATAATTTTATTAGTTAGAACTGATTTCATGCTTGTGTTTAATATTTTTTTACATTAACTGCAAAAGAGAATATATGGTTTAAAAATTTCATTTTTATAGATATTGGAGTATTATAAATATAATAAAAAAATTAAGATTGCGGATCTCTTAAAATTGGAGGCTGATAGAGACAAATGGTTTGCATATTCGAAATCAGCGTGTGTAAATTGAGTATGATTAGATGATGGGTACCAAGAAATCCACGATAAATTATTTTTTTGTTTTCCAGTGATAATTGATACATATAAATCATTTGAAGGAGTGTCAAATGTGGGTTAACCCTATTAGGTGTAATCTTTAAGTTTAAACCAATTTAGTCAATTATGTTCATGTAGTGTTTTGTGGATTTTCTATTGATACTAAATGTTAATGAGATTGTTGAGTAGGGATGTCAATAGTAAAATTGTTGTTTTGAATCAATTCAGACCAAGGAAAGGACATATAGATATCAAGATTGACATTTGCTGTTTGTACACATCTTTACTTATAATATACACAATTATCTTAAATGTAGACATATATCCAAACACAAAATATATGAACAATTTAAAAAAGAAAAAGCAATAGTTTAAATTTTTGATTGCATCTTAATAAATAATATATTATTTTCTCAACATCTGAATTAACTTTATGCATAATTAAAAATTATTTGTTAGCTATATATTATAATGTCATTTAAAAAAAAAAGTCTTTATGAATTCTTTTTTTAATGAAATCATTTTTTTAATAAAATAAACCCGAATTCTTAAGTATCTAACACAATTAATTAAATAGGTTTTTTTTAAAAATATGAAAAGTTTCGGCTTAGAACATTTTAAAGACTGGCTCGATGTAAGAACGTTTTTCTTTTCGGTCAATATTGACTTGAAAGTCAAGTGATTCAAACAAAATATTCTTTTTTAGTACATTAGTTTATTTTTTGCTTGTTTTTCAAAATATTTGTAAAGTTTGAATAAACATATATGTGCGGTTGTTACGCTAAATATCCCATAAACAATAGTTTGTTTACATTATTGTATTTTGTTTCTTCTTAAAGACAAAAGTTAATATTGATTTAGGACCGTTCATTTCTAGGCAATGTTATATTGCTTCGCCTTTAACTCTGTGTGACGTACTTCCAGTATCTATAGAATTAATAGCAGTCTGCGATGTGCGTTAGATCGAAAGTAAAGAATTAATATAATAATATTCTAGTTTAAAATTGTCAAACGTTAACAACAGTAATAAAAAATCATGAGAAAATTGGATCTGTCCAAAACCAAAAATAACCTAGCCTACTGATCAACCCTAAGGGAGTATATCTCTCTGCAAAGGTTTTGCAGGGTAAATATAGTCTATATAAATAATAGCGGTGTGCATTCTGCTTTAAATCGAAAGTAAAGAATTAATACAACAGTGCTGCAGTTGTATAAGCCCTTGGAATATTGCTCTATGCAAAGGTTTTGCAGGGTGCAGCTAGTGTTTAAATATTAGGGTTTGCATCTAAATTTTATAAACGATATAATTACATGTTATACATTAAAATTTCACCTTGTTATAAAAATTTATTTTTTTTTATTTTAAAACTCTCGAGTTTGTCACTTTTTTTTCAGGTCCTACTAACAATACATTGGAGTATAGTTGTTCAAGTTCTACCAGCCTAAAAAATGGAAACAGTTTTTTGAATTACATTGTAAAATACGCCAGTAAGTAATCAAGTTTATAAAAACTAAATCATTAATAGTTTGATAATATATTAACATTTAATAGCTCGTAGGCAATTAGTAACTTCTGTTACGTAAATATCACCGAGATAGTACAGCAGAAATTGTCTGCATATTTTTTACATTTAAAGTGCTTATTAAAGACTAATGTTTTAAAAATTAAATGTGTAGCATTATAATATATAAAAATGAACTCATCGTTTATATCTGTTTTTAATAAGTTGCCCGCTTGCCATTTAATTTGTATGTGCTAGAACTAAGAATAAAATTGTTGTATACCAGGTGGTGGGCAACATAAGGCTCTCGAGCCATTGGTAGCGCACCAGAGTATTTTTGTGTAGCTCGCTGAAGCATCTGGTACATACGTTCATAACACAAAAGAAAATATTGTTGGATTAATTGTAAATTTGTATATGTCGTGACGGGTAAAGAAAGAGAAGACAAAAGGGATGAACTGAATTTTCAAAGCACCACGTCAGTTTTAGCGGATAGGTGGGTGGGGCTGCAGTATAAATATAGGAGACTGGGAAAGCGTAACAATCAAACGAATCATGGTGAGATTGGTGGCCAAAATATTTTTGGCTTCTTACCCGATTTTTGATTCGATAGAGCTTTTTAAGAAAAATAAACGGTTTTGAATAATTAACTTGTCGTTTTAAATATGAGACATATAAGTAAACTATTGAAAATATTGATAAATATGGCATATGTCATTCCAGCTTTCGCAGATTACAACTTCAATTGCTTCACTCAAATTCCAATTATCTTCAATCTTTTACTCCATAAATATTGTAGCTTATTCATCCACACAAACCTAAAACATGGTAGTACAAAGATTTGTTTTTATGAAATTGAGCTTCGAAAAAGCTTCCCGCTTTTACCGGGAGAGTAAGCAAAATTTGCATTGCCACATACACATTCTAGATCTTAAACTATCTGGGATTCTCCTTGATGAAGTCAATAATTCATCGCACGGTTCTGTTGCATTAAGGTATGCTAAATCTTCATTTTCAGATATTAAAGCTAATTGAAGGTCCAAGCAATCTTTGAAAACTTCTTTTTTATCACATTTTTCCAGTTTTTTTTAAATATCTGATAAAATCGAAATAAATCACCATTAGATGTTATCTACGTAAATCGATCATTAACTGATTGAATTTATAGATCAAAAATATGAAACCAATTAATTAATGAACAAATAAATTTGAAATCGAGCATTATTTTTTTTTCTGCAAATTTCCTAGCTTCTGCATATGACTGGGTTTCATTAAAAATTAATTCCTGAAAAATATAATGTGGGAGGAAAAAAATAATTTTTAGCAAATAAATAACCAACAGTGTATGCATTATTATATATCTATCTTGATACGTATCACTAAACTGTAGATCTGTTAACACAAAATGTTAAAGAGGTTACATTTAGTTAATAAAAATTTATTCTCTTTTTTTAATACTAGTAAACAATGGCCTGGTACCCGGACCGGCTAATAGAGAAGCAGTTAAAGTTTAAAATGGGATTTATACTTGAGCGCGTTAACAATTCAGTCTTCTATATACACAAACAAAATAGCATATCTATGTACTCGAAGTAGCCCCAAAGAACATGCACAGATTAATGTATCCAAAATACATTAAAGTATAGCAGGCACTTAATGATCCATCAAAAGAAAAGTTCATACTTTATATAATTTATGCCGAAGACAATAATCCTTCTTATTGATACACAGTATTATCTAAAATATCCACTGACTATTAAACTTTTAATCCAACTATACATACTTAGCCCACACAACACAATATCGTTGATACATTTAAATTCATTCGTAATATTCTAAACGACTCTTTTTCAAAGAGTTCTTCAATTTATGTTTTATCATTTTCAATATGACGTAAATGCATTTGAAAATGATAGACGTGAGTGTCCCTCTATAACGTCATGAGTGTAGTTGTCCCAGTGGTCTTGGGAATCATCTGCCATTGTCTCAAGAGGCTGTATTATCTTGAAGTTTTCTAATGTTGCAGCCTAATAACTCTAAGTGGCATGATCGCTAGTCCAAACAGAGTACCGTTCAGGATATTTCTCATCTGGAGAGATAAATTTCTCCTTCTTTTTGTGTGTCATTCTTTAAAATTTACAACTGTGGTGTCAAAAGTGAGGTTATTCTGTAGAATGACAAGCAAAAAATCCGTGAAATGTTAATACGAGAATTAACATATGAGATGGAAGAGAGATCTTTTTTCTACAGCCGGTAACAAGGAACAACTTGTTGCTATAATTAAATAAGCCATGGTTGAATATGAAAATGATCCGGCAAACCATCAATTTAAAATTTTAAGAATGATTGTTTTATTTGAACAGGCACACAAAAACCTCAGAAATAAAATCGAAATTGTTAGGATTGAGATCACTGAAGAGATCCATAGCAAAATAAAAAAAAAAAAACTAATACTCAATAAGTGGATACAACAGTTAAATTTGCGGAAGAGTTGTATCTATTAAGGAGGCGTTGCGTCGAGCAGAAGAATTACACACTTTGACAACAAATGATGTTTGTAAATTAAAACTGACACCATTTTGTTGGTCCGTGTATAAGTTGTTTGCGGCTGTAGTTAAAATTAACAATTGACCAGGGATGAAGAAAAAGCGACGGCTCTTGTTTTGGCTCTGAGATGAAAACACTCTGAACTTTTACAGACAATAACCGACATAGGGAATTTCGAAACCCTTATAAAGACACTCAAATTAAAATTCGGTGGTGAGCACATGACGGAGTTTTCCGAGTTTAGTTGAGAATCAGATTCAAAAGTTTGGACTAACCCTACAGGAATTGGAGGCAGACATTCTGCGGTTGTGGCACCTCTCTTACCCTGCAGCCGATCAAGAATTCCTCAAGGTTATAACCACCGATTCTTTCATCGATGCTAATCGGGATCCAGAATTAAAGAAATCTATTAGGATAAGGGCTAATGTCGGGCTAGCGAAGCCTTGGTTTATGCACTTTCCTACGAAGCAGCAAAAAATCAAGTCAGGCAGTTAGAAGTCTATGAAGATACACAGCTTAACCAGATTCGCAGGCTGGTCAAAGAGGATTTTGCAGCTAAATAAAAAACGAAAAATGGCTGAGAGCTCATGAATAATAAAATATTTGAAGCCTGATTGTAGGTGACTGAGTCACATGATCTGTCAATTTTTTTAAAAAGCTGTAAACTTTTAACAAATCGTATATTCTTAAACTCAAGGAAAACTAGATTAGAACGATTATTCTATTTTAGTACCTGTGATCCGTCTAATCCCTTTGCGTACACACGCGTACACAAATCACAAGAGAGCGCACACATTTCTCACAGTCGAGCGATTCTATTACTTAATAGGTGTCGTTCTCTGCTAGTAAAATCAATAACCACGTTACTTCTTAGACCTTTTTAACTTCAATGAGCTATTCAGACGGACACACAAAAATTCATCTAAGAAAATGACCACAGTTACAATTTCATGAGTAAGATCAATGTAGAAATAGAAATAAAATGAATTAACATAAGAGAAATATTTTCGAAGTCCTATTTCATTACATTCATGTTTCTCAACTACCTTATGAAAAATTCTTCTGTCTTAACCGTCAACCTCAACTCTCTCTCTCTCTCTCTCTCTCTCTCTCTCTCTCTCTCTCTCTCTCTCTCTCTCTCTCTCTCTCTCTCTCTCACTATCTATCTTATTCGCCGCTGCTCAGCATTTTCACTTGCCCTTATTTTACTCCACGACTAACACATTTACCATACTGAATAGAACTCACAACATGCACTGAACCAAATGTTTTAACAGAGTTACGACAATAGGTTTTGAAGTAAGTTAAACGGTTCCATTATTCCCTTTCTTTTTTTATACCAGATTTGCTAAAACCATCCATGTTTTATAGTGTATAGAGTGCCTACGGCTTATTGTATTAAATATTTTAAACTACAGTGTTATGTTACATTGTTTTCATTTTCCTTTTTTTTTAAATAGTGGGCGGGGGGGGGTAAGTCATTTTTTGAACATCAAGGCTCGTTCATTTTTCAATACAATTAAACTCAGCAGTCAACAACCACAAAACAATAGTTGTGAGCGAGTGATGATTGGCAACTCAAACTACAAACAGTCTGCTTACTGTTAGAATTACTCACGTTTAAATAAAGTTTTTTGTTCCCTCATATTATTCAAAATTTACTTTGTGCAGAAATGACCTACATTGCATATGTCACAAATTACGTTTTACCCGTCAACGCTAACCAACCAAACCAAACCAAACAACTACTGAACTAACCAATCAAATCAAACAACCCGCCAAAACAACTAACCAACCGAGCCAACCAATCCAAGCAACCAAACCAACCAATTCAAAACCGTCACTGCCACATCGTTCACAAAATACGTTTGTACTCGTCAACGCTAACCAACCAAACCAACCGATCAACCAACCAAATCAACCAATCAAATCAACCAACCAAACCAATCAACCAAATCAACCAAAGCAAACCAACCAACCAAACCAAACACCATTAGATAAAGATATGGGTGCTAATTTATGTCAACCGTTACATTTTACCTTAATTCTCTCAATATTACAATCAAAACGAAGCATTTAAAAAAAGCTTTTATAAAAATGAACTGAAAAGTAAAATAATAACTTCTTTACGGTTTTGGCTTGGGTGTTTTTTTTTTGGTTAGCTGGTTTGGTTAGTTGGTTTGGTGGGTTGAAAAACCGACATCAAAATACCATGAACTAAGAGATCTCTATAACGAAGCACTAACTTTTTTGTCGTTTAAAGAAACACACATTTATCTTACGAAGCCAGAGTTTAGATCAACTCCTTATTGGGCCTAACAATCATATATAATAAAAGGCAAGTGTGTGTTATCGGTTCCACCAATAGTATTTGATAAAGTAATCACGGTATGGGAAAGCCGTCGATATAAATAATATATGACGTCATTTCCCGATGTTACATTTTTTTTTTATTTGCAGAATGAGAACACGTCACTTAAAAAAAATCCTTTATGACGTCATTCCCAATGGTACATTTTTTTCTACTAATAAAGCCGAATTGAACTTGCCCGGCATATTGATGTCGGTTTTTCTGTGTCAGATTTATAGTTGAAGTATCTAGTTTGTGTTAGAGTAACCCAAAGGACATATTCCACACATGACAAAAAAAAGATATTAATTAATATATGTATATATATATATATATAAATATATGTGTGTGTGTGTGTGTGTGTGTGTTGAAATTTTAACTTAATGATACATCTGACGATTATATATCTCTTTATAGAAGGACCAAGCCACTGTGAAGTAAAGCCAGAGGACTCCAATGTATTGGACTTGTGTTACAATAAATATGTAAATCTATGTGTTATTTGTTCAGTTAACAAATCTGACGTGAGTCCAAACATTCGATCAGTTATTCACATCAACGATTCACAATCAAATTTTTTGACAAGTGAATCTGTTGAAACCAGGTATATTACTATTTATAAAACATCAGTTACAGTTCCTGGAAAAATAACACTAGGATGCCAGGTACATAATACAGCGTTCATGGATATAACGGACAATTGTAGTTATTCCAACTACATACAGATTATAGGTAATAATGATGCATTTTTTAATCACATTAAGCAAAAATATATTCAAAAAAGTTTATTCATGAATACATCTGAAAAAATATGCATTAAAAGTTATAAACGCATTATTTTTAACTTAAAAAGATTTATTTTTTTATTTTAAAAAAAAATGAAAGAATTTTATTTTTTTTTAGAAATTCATAAATTGAGATAACTATGTTTTAAGTAAAATAAAAGTTTGCTCATGCTATTTATTTTCAACTCTGGTTCTAATTTCGACAATGTTTTTATAACAATATATTGTGTGAAAAAGTGTTGCACACGTATAGCCTTACGTATTAAAGTAATTTGGAGTTGTTAAAAAAATATTAATATATCAAAACAAATTATTCTACTGGCAACACTAACGTTTATTGCGTAGGTCAATAGAAGAACAGTGATGAAAGTTAATTACTGCGATCCTTTCATTCATTGCATGTAACGATACACATTTTAACGTATTCTCAAATGAGGGTCTATGAAGACTTTTCGACTGCATTCTTGACTCTCAACTGTTAATTACATTAAATATATAATTAAAAAAAATAATGAAACATTTCTGTTGAGTCTTTTTAGGATCTAGAATTTTAACATTTTCATTTTTAAATAATATTGAAACATTATGAAAAAAGCTTTTTTGTGATGTTTTATTCCATAATTAAAAATTAACTTTCTTTTTTTTTAATTATTCCAGCACCCCCACAGTCAGTCCCTACAATAAACATTAAATTGAGTAGAAAAGAAGACAAAGTTATAGTTGAAGAAAACACGATCTATACAGTCGAGTGTAGTGTACCTGATGGCGTACCACTAGTAAGTAATGTGACACTATCTTGTGGTAATATCACTGAATCTACTCAGTCTGGGAACAACTTGACATTACCAGTGAGTTTTACAAGAAATATGACTGGACAAATGTGTACATGCACAGCGCAACATATTTCAAAATGTTATGTGAATAATGTCTCACAAATACAGCTTAGTGTTATATGTAAGTAAAATTATCTACAAATTATATTTTTTACCTAATTATCTCTCAATTTAAAACTATTATTGTGATCGTCACAGTTGTTTTTATTTCTTTTAGTGTTCTTGTAGGTTCTATGAATATGTACACATTTTTTATATATTAAAGATTACCAATTCAAACAGGCTACTGACTAAAGACGATAAATATAGGGTTAAAATAAACTTTTAAAACTGGAGAACTGAGTCCCCACGTCCGAACTATATTATTTAGGCGAAGGCGACTAGCAAGTTCAAATTTTGCTTTTTTGTGGTAGACCAGACTGCTATCAATATAGGCAATCCGGAATTAACATTCATCCACAACACGGAATAGTACAATTAATAAAAGCTATTTGCGTATTCCCTTTCTTGGAGTGACTAAAATCTTATTGCAATTAAAGAGAGCACCTATACAGCAAATATTATATTTCTCTATAACAACACATTCATTACTTCTAATAATTAATCTTATTTAGTATTTAATTTTTGAACATGAACTGACATATTATGCTGAATTCATGAGAAGTACCATAACAAAACTGTCAACATGTATCCACATATCACGATGCCCAAAGCTAGACTGATTTCTCAACTGCTAAAACAAAGCACGTGCTCCCAAACCGTCAGTTGTAGTATACGTCATTTATACCAAAATGACGTATACGCTATAAATCGAAATAAACTACAGTGCGATATGGCGGAATGACGTCATATTTGATGTGGTGGGCAAAGTCGACCGCATTGCGTCATTAAACTTCGACTATACTATTTCTCCATAAATGACATGAACTTTCTTTTGAATCACATTGCTACACTTACCATGATAAAACGAAATATACATTTACTAAAAGTTGCCCGTTGTATTCGCAACTAAAGTTGTTTTTTTTTTTATCTCAAAAAAATGTTTAATATGATAATTAATAGGAACTATTAACACGGAATTCCAAGTGCATAGCAAAAAACTTAGTAAATAGTAGGGAGCGACCGATAATCGGATCGGTATCGGTATCGGACCGATATTGGCACTATCGGTTAATATCGGATCGGCCGATTTTTGTAGGGAGAGACCGATAATCGAACCGATATTGGCACTATTGGTTAACTATCGGACCAGCCGTTTTTTGGCTGCCGATATATTGTTTTTTTTTTCACAAATCTAGTAACTCTAAATTGGTTTTGGTTTACAGAGTTAAAGTTTACATACTGACTTCCAGTTAATTGTTCATCTGAGTGAAGTGATTTACTGATATAATTAAGTGTTTTTAATTTTTCAAACTTTTTTAAAATCTGCTACAAGTTAATTCAATAAAAATTACGAAGATTAAAGAAGAAAATTATTTTAATTTCATCACAACTTTCACAAGTTAGTGAAGTTACAATGAACAATTAATACATTTTACTTTTTTAGCTTGACATTAATTATTTACAACTTTATCTTACTTTTCTGTTTGTGTACAAGTAAAAAGTAATAACAACAAATTGTTTGTTATAAGTTTAATTTTAAACAATAAACATGCAGATTTCCGAGATTATGCAGACATGGTTTGTGTTTCTGACTTCGGTCTTCCGGTCTGTTTTTTCAAATCTTTTGTTCTTCTAATCTTCTTCATCTGCAAGACACCATTTCATTAATAGCAAAATATCGGTATCGGAATCGGTATCGGCAAAAATGCTGGGGAAAAATATCGGTATCGGATTATCGGTAAAAAAGCATATCGGTCGCTCCCTAGTAATTAGCCGGTTTGAGCAACATCTGTTAACGATCTACCAATTGCATTTAAAGCATTGCTCGATGTCATCGTGCACTCATCCAGCGAAAACATTTCCGCTGCAAATGTATTGTGCGCAAAATTTTGTCTTACTGTCTTCTTTAATAGGAACTATTAACACGGAATTCCAAGTGCAGAATTATTGTTCTTTATTTATAGAAAAATTATTACATCTGGAAATCAATTTGACTACTGAAATTTTAAATACGATTGATTAGGTTAATTAGATGCTGATTTATGCCACCTTCCTAATGTGCAGAAATGACCTACATTTTATATGTCAACATTACGTTTTGCCCGTCAACGCTAACCAACCAAACCAAACCAAACAGCCATTTAAACAAAAATAACCAGCCATCCAAACCAAACCAAAAAAAAAAAAAAATCAACCAAAGCAAACCAACTAACCAAACTAAACCAAACTAAACACCATTAGGTAAAGATATTGGTGCTAATTTATCTCACCCGTTATGTTTTGCCCTTAATTCTATCAATGTTAAAATAAAAAAAAAAGCTTTAACATTTTTTTTTATAAAAATACTCTGAAAAGTAAAAAATAAGTACTTTATCATGCCATTTTGCAGCACGAAGGCACGATACAGCACCAATCGGGAAATGACGTCATAGAGGATTGTTTTATAGCGATGGCGCTCCCATTCTGTAAAAGAAAATGTACCATCGGGACGTCAAAGATTATTTATAGGACGGCTTCCCCACACACACCCCGGACGGACTACAAGATAGTTGCTTTATTAGTAGGAATATAATAAGGCAAACTAAACAACTGTCTAGATGGTCATATAGCGAAATTAAAAGTACTTTACACTGATAGATTGACAACTATGACCCATAATGTTCACCTGGCTAGACATGCTATAACGTTAACTCTTAACAAATCTCATGGTACAGGACCCTTAATGTACTTTTCGTAGATTAAAAAAAAAATTATCATTTAATTGATTTTTTTGAACAAAATTACTTATTACTAATTTAGAGCGACACGCCAATAATTAAACTCTGTACGTATTAAAAAAAACATACAACAAATTTAACAATATTGTTAATAAAAGTATAATAATAATAATATTTCCTTTTTTTGTGTGATATATCTGTTTCCTCACGTTATTCTATCGATTTCGGTGTTAATATATTTCTCAATTTGTATTACTAATTCTATATTATCAACACCGACCAACACTAAACCACATCAATGGTTGTTGCCATCAAATTGGAAAATAGTTAGCGCTAATGGTGCGAAATTCACGAAATTTGAAGTGTTGTCAATTAACCCCCTCTACTCCTTACAAAAAATAAATGTGCTTGTTATTTTTGAAACGCAAATAATAAAACTACACGTATACTTTAAACAAGGTTATAATATAGCTACTATAAAGAATTAATACATAAACGATAACCAAAATAATAAATTATTGAAAGCTACATAAAAAAAGTTTTAAACAGATATATTATTCAAAACATTACAGAAGTATATGTAATAACAACATAATAAAAACAGTTGCAGATCGAATAATGAAAATGAATGAACCAACATTCTTGAACCATTTCATATATCAACAATATTAAAATAACGTATAATATATTACTTAGTATAATTTAATTTTAGTAAGATATACATTTGGAAGGACATAAAGTCAAGGAAAGAATTATCATAACATTTAAAATGTATTATTGATTTTTAGATTATGTTACGTTGGAAATAGGTATCTTATGTTTTAATTTCAAAAAATGCTAAAGAAGTAACAGTTACCTAAGCCCTATACCACAAAAATAACGGTGACAATTAATATTTTTGATACAGGTTAAAAACAACATTTCGGTGTCACTCTTTATATTTATTAACAGGGGTGGACTGGGGAGTTCAAGCGGCCCGGGAAAAAACAAAAACCGGCCCTATGTTTATAAATTATATTTTCCTTGTGCATTTTATCCATTCAAACCTGAGGGCCGAGGCCTCCAAAGTCATGGGAAATTTTACAAATTACAATATACAGTAACAAAAAAAAACGATAAATGGAATTTATCATTTATAATTGTAAATAAAATATCAAGAATACGTCAAGCTATACATCAATTTATTTGGACTTACTGTGATGGTGTTTATAGTATAAGCAACATCTTTAAGCTGGGTGCCATTTTGGCTACATGATCTATAATTGTGTCACTATTTAGTTCACTTAAAACATCGGTTTCTGTTGACATAAGCATAAAAGCTTCAAGGTGTGTAGAAGCCAATGAGCTTAGCAAGCGATTATTAATGTATTTCAGAGAAGATCTCTCACAAGCTACTTGGGTAGAAGACAGAGTCAATACAAGTTTATATGCACTAAAGAGATATGTGTATGTTTGCGCATAGAAACTGTATTTACGTAGTACAGAAAAGCAGCAAACATGACTTTTTTTGCAAAATTTGCATTTTAGAAGTTCATCACTCTTATCCACAACTTGGTCGTCCCAGAGTTCATGTGGCGAATCTTCACTGACGCTGTCCTCTACTGAATTATCGAACATTTGGAGAAAGTGTTCGTCGGGGACAGAATTTGTAAATTTGTCCCTTTTCTGCGCAGTCAGTTAGCCCTTCTCTGAGATTAGTCGCTGTGGCGCTTATATCAAATTTAACGAGATTGCTGCTAAGGCGTTGCATCGCTGATGTAGCCAAACCTTGTTGTTTAATATCCTCAAAATTATGTGTATCAAGACAGGCAATGTCTGTGTATAAGGAATCGTGACTTTCAAATCGATTTCAATAGTTTTTAGAATTTTGTCCATGATGCAGTTATGAACTTCAATGCGATATCTGTCCGCTGCATTATTTCCTACTACATCGTGCGTTCTTCTCTCATCAGACATCGTTTTGGTTTGTGTAATCATTTCTCTATAAATTTTCCTCAATGGTAATTTCAACATTTTCTTCTTCCAACTTGTTATTAGCCCAGGACACAAATCATTTGGCACTGTCAAGAACACCATCGAAATCTCTTTAAATATTTTCTAACAACTTAACAGTACAATCTACATTACGGTATGCTTGCAGTGCATCCATTCCGGTATTTTGTAAATAATTAGAAAGCGATCCTGTGTTTTTGAATATTCTTAAGTATAGTTTTGCAGTGACAACCGTTTCAAACTTGATAAACTTATCTAGTAAAGTTTGTGTATCCCTGATTTTTGCATTGAATGCGTCCGATTGTGCTAGTTCTTGAAATGTATAAATCAATTCAACGAACAATGATGAGTTTGGATTATCAAAATTTCCAAAAAAAACATTTAACGCACTTTCTTTGGCCCACCATCGCGTTTCACCAATAATATTTAATCTTTGGTGTCTAGATTTCTGTTGATGATCAACCCAAAAATCCATTCTTTTATACGATTCTCTAAAGAACACCACAAATGCGTTAAGCAGTTGAAAAATGCTAATTGAAGAGGTCGTGGTTTGAGTGGTAACACTTAGAACAAGATTCAATCCATGTGCGTAGCACCAGACATGAATTTGATGAGGTGCAACGTCACTCAGCCATTAAGTATACCCATTGTACTGTCCTTGCATATTGTCTGCCCCATCTGTACCTTTACCGACACAATATTCAATATTTATGTTACATTTAATGAGTTTTTCTTGAAATAATTCAAACATACCTTTTCCAGTAGAAGATATACAGTTTGCAACGCATATCAATCGCTCATGAACTTTATTGTTACATATCTTATAATTATTTAACATTGGTCCTTCACACTTACATCCTGAGTTGTATCTAATTGAACTGATAACATACCAGCAGATTTAATTTCTTCCGAAATGGTTTTCTTTATTATTTTTCTTATTGCATCAATGGTATATAATTCAATGTCGTCTTCGATATGAGGGTAATCAAATTTCCTATACTCTTATTCGCCAAATTAGATCCATGTCTGTCATTACTTTTCTTAATAACCATATCAAGATGTTTTTTAATTATTGGGTCAAATTTTGACAAGAGTAATAATATTTCCAAGAAATTTCCATAATCGATAGTATCGTCGTTTAATGTATAGGCAGCATCATTTTTGACCGATAACTAAGACCACGTTTTCCAATCATTTTCAGAATCTCAATTACTCTATCCAGCACTTGTCTCTTTTCTTGAACTTGTTGGCACCATTTTTTGTTTTGCTGAGAGAATAAAATGCTATCAATGTCTCTTTCACTTACATACATTACATAAGCTTCCACACACTTCTCGTGATATTTGCTGTTTTCATGTCCCTCTAATCTTCGATGCACGTTTCCAGGAATTCATATGTGAAGCATACTATTCAAAACAAAGCTTTAGATTCTTAACAGTATGACACCCTATTCCTATTGATACCATTGCTTCTGAAAAATACTCGAGGCGCATTTGTAAATGGTAGATCAGTTTCACTCGCACTTGGTTGTATTGGGTGAAATTAAAAAAAAATGATTGTAAAGTATTCTGTCGAGGACAATTGAAATAGTAACTGCCACTGTCTGCGTTGTTTTCATAAATATTGTGTTGTCAGTTAACTCCGTAACATTTTCTAAATGTAAGGTGGGAATCAAATTAGTTGGCACTACTGAATGCTGATTGTTATCATCGCTTTGATTTGTGTCGGGTTGTTTACTTGTAGAAGGTGTTTGTTGAGAGACAGTGTCTTTAGTTTGAATTGGAGTGTCTTTAAATAAATCGACTAGATTTCGGCAATTAGCTCTATCTTTACCAAGAATTTTTAGTTTCTTATCTCTTAATTTCTCTGCACTACCTTTACATTTACATTTTGAATTTATATCACTCATAACCGTACAATATTTTATTTATTTAATACTAATTATAATTAACTAACAAATAAAAACGAATTTGTATCAAAGCAAACTCAGCCAAAAGTAGAATGGAAGATGTAAATTCTAACATGGCAGTTAACCGTGAAAATCCCTAGTACGGAGCTCTTTATGGACGGCATTTTGGTAGTTGCCTCTAATATCACCGCATATTAATTATTAAATATTATATCACCTGTCCTGGCGACCCAGCAGTCCTAGCGGCCCACCGGGAATCTTCCCGGTTTCCCGGCGGCCCAGTCCACCCCTATTTATTTATTTGTTTTTGGGGAAAGAATGTTATGGTATATGACATTGGTCCCAAACGTTTCTCTCTCCGCGGACCGGTCAACATTTGATAATTTATTCGCTGCCAGCTAGGAATGGGGGTGGGGGGACGGACGTTGATTGTTTATATGTTAGATTATTTTGATTTGACAAATTAATTTAAATGTATTTGAGCTCTCCAAAAACTGAATAGTAAGTGATTAACTTTTCAATTCACCTTGAGTTTGTTTCTCTGCAACGAAAGGATATTATGTGGGGAAATTGGAAAGAATTACATCCCAAGTGTATTGCTTACATCTGGTTTATTCCGCTCTGTTGTTTTTGTCACTGCAACTGGAAAACCTGATCAACATAATATAGGATGTCTGACATGGCACTGGTTTCTATGTGCCGCCATGTCTCTAATGCATAACACAAGCAGAGTTGTTGTCTTAAATGTAGTTTTAGTGCCGCAGTGTCAATCAGTTGATTTTTAGAGCATTTTCGAAAAAAAATGCTCTATTTTCCCCGTTTTGTCTGTCTGTCTGTCTGTCTGTCTGTCATCACCCTAGATCTCAACAACCATAAGTCCTAGACCCATGATGTATATATCATTTTGTAGGTCTTGGCCTGCCAAGAAAAGACTTTTTTCCATTTCGCGATCTGACCTCTGAGGGCCGTAAAAGGGGACTTAGTACCGTTTTTTACTATATAAGCTATATTAATAAAGGAGCGCCCATTCTCAGCAACTATAAGTCCTAGACCCATGATGTATATATCATTTTGTAGGTCTTGGCCTGCCATGTGTACATCAAAAGTTCATTTCGCGACAGGACTTCTGAGGGCCGGGCTTCAGGGCTCCTAAGGGGCTTATATATTATATATACACCTTGTACGTTCAATAACCCATTCATTTGGTGCGAAATACTGCAGCACGTAGTTTCACCAAGATTTATTAAGAAACTCATCAAATGAAATAGTAAGCTTGTGTTCTGAGTTTAATTGAAAGTATCAGAGCTATGCAACAATTGACGGAGTTTTCGGACGATTAAATGACTATAATTTCGAATGTTTTCAATTATGAGTCCTATTTCAGTAACCACAAACCACTTGTAGTTAGATTTAAGAGAAAAAAATTTTGTTTTCAAATATAAGAAAACGTCTTTTTAATATCTTTTTTCAGATATATGCATTACACAATTGAATTTATAAACATTTACAAAATTTACAAATATTTACTGAAAGATAGCATACTTACTGATACATAATACGAAAATGCTCTAACGCGTCCTGTGTCCAGAATGGAACAGGCTTAATTGCTTGTTTATTGCACAGACATGCTATATTCGCTTGGTTGGTTGCCAAACTTATCGCTAATCCATTTTTTACTAAATCGTGGGTCTTTTGTGGCTATAAAAAATCACTTGAACTTGGAGAATAAATTCCCGTTCTCTGTCTCACCTGAAATCACTGCTAATGTTTAAGACATGTCCTAATTGTCTCTATTCATGTGCCGTTAACACAAATTCAGTTTAGCTTTGGATACAGCTACTATGTCTGCCAACTTGAAAACAGTAGTCATTTTCCCCCAAACAGACAGCTTGAGTTTATTTAGCACGCTAAATTTGTCACACGGGTAGGCATTATTTATTCACTGAAATGTTCTACCAGTGATAACTTATGTTTTAATTGAAATCTTTGAATGAATCTCGTAAATCAAATGCTCTGTCTCTGAGAAACGAACAAGTGGGAAACATTGAGCCGTAATAAGCTTCAGAAATCAAATCATAGAGAATCTGACATTTGTTTTAATTGCAAGCTGTTTAGTGATTAACAAGAGCGACATTTCTTTATTAGTTGATTAACATTAATATCAACAGAGCGAAATTAAGTTTACATTCTTGGATACACAGATTTACTTACTGTTTTAGCACTATGAAACTACTTAAGATGCTCTTTTACTAAAGTATAGAAGGAAAGAAATTGAAACGTTCAAAGAAGGACTGTGTAAAGTTCGTGTTTATGTTTGTGGGTGATGCAATAAATAAAAAAGAAATATATAAAATATCACGGTTCGCATTTTTTATTATTGCAAACATTAATAAATCGCTCAGTCATTAGACACCTTATTATTTTTTATGAAACAGTATGTATGTTTATTTGTTAATATACATTAACAAAATTCAAACAATGTTATTTTTTTCTTAAAACTGAAATTTTTATAACGAAAAGCTTTATTTTATTCCAGCTGAAGATATTTCAACATCAGAAACTGAAATCAACATCGGTGCTGCAGTTGGTGGTAGTTTTGCTGCTGTTATAGTTATTATTTTAATTATTATGGCAGTTTTCTTCAGCAGGAAATATAGTAAGTGTGTGAATGAAATATTTTTGTATTAGCTTAATAAAACTTAAAATGTAACATAAACAACTGAAATATAATAATATTATCCTTTAATTTTGGTAAAAAAAAAATAGATACATATTTTTAACTACTTTTTTATTTTCATGTGATGTTTTCAATGTACGTGTTGATTATAAAAAACACTTATATCTAAATTCTTTTTTTAGCAATAATTGTACAGAAAAAATCTTCTACCAAACAGAAGTCAGTTGAAATTTTTTTTTTTGCAAAACACATTACTTAATCTAACTTTAAATTATAAAAAGTTAAGAAACAAACTCTTAAATCAATCGAAAGATGTAAGTTTCGGTTATAGTCTTTTTCTACTCATTAATTTTTAACATTTTTATATATGTAATAAAGTAAATTACATATTAGATATATTTTCTTTTTTTTTTTAATTGTAGTTAGAAGTAAAGTACTCTTAGCCCTACAGAGTCGTAGTGGAAGAGAAAGTGTATAATTCATCTGTGTCTATAACCTCTGTATATTTATGGATTTTACTTACCCAAATTGTGTATATCAGTGGCTCCACTGGAGGGGGGGGGGGTTCTGTAACGTTTTTACTGCTCCCCTCTCCGTCCAACTATTTACTTTTTTTAGGCATGGAGATTTCCAAAAAAAATTTGAGCATGTTGTCATTATGAGAATACTAATATTTAAAACAAGCAATTTAAGTCTTTTCCGTTTCGGACAAAGGACATTTTAGAGCATTTGCGATACGGTTACGCCGGACGATATCCGTATAGAGAGGGAAGTAATCATGTTGAATAACTGTTACAAAAATAAATAATGATTACGCCCCTTTAATTAGCTTTTATTATTTATATTTAAAATATAAGCAAAAACGGTACATAAGAAACTCTTTTATTTTGGCCCTAAGATATCAGATCGCGAAATGGACTTTTGATGTACACATGGCAGGCCAAGATCTACAAAATGATATATACATCATGGGTCTAGGACTTATGGTTGTTGAGATATAGGGTGATGACGGACAGACAGATAGACAGACAAAACGGGGACAATAGAGCATTTTTTTTTCGAAAATGCTCTAAAAATACTGTTGAAACCCTACAATATAAGGATTATTTTACGAGATTATTTAATCAATTATTCTCATAATACTTTATATAAAGTCAATCCGTCACTTATTTCACATCTATATTGTTAATTATGAAAATAATTATTCTGGACCATTTAATAACATTTGCATTAGGTCATCTGAATGATGCACTTGATCACTTGTGGGCTAATATTATACATATAATAAGTCCACTCAGTATTATGTTTGAAAAATGCGTTATGCTAACCTCAGAATACCTTAACAAGCTATCTAACAGAAACATGCACATTATACACTTCATCTGCCCTGATGACCCTTTAGGACAATAGGAACTTAAAATATCTAATCTAGATAACAATTTCAAAACAATGAGAATAAGAAAATAATCAATTAATATATATATAACAATAACATTTCGTAGTCTAGTCTTGAAAAGTGTTTCTTTGGCGTCAATGTTTCGCTGAATCATTAAATACGGCAACCAATGAAATAACAGCTGTGTTTTCTCGTATTCTTAACATTATGTTTTAAACAGTGATTCTGTCTATATATTTAAATATACTTTTGGCTCTCTTTACATTTAAAATGGTATACGATTTGCCTGGTGTAATAGTTTGGATTTTTTTAAAGTTAGATTTATGCTAGACATTTTTTTTTTAAAAAAAAAGACTAGTTTTTTAGTTACTGACACTTTTAAAATATAATTGTAAAAAAAGTTGGATTGTGTATCTAGTTTAAAGCTTTATTAGCATTTTACCCTATACCTGAAAACCAAAAAAGAGAAATAGTCGATATTATTGGCATAAATTATTCCAATCAAGTTTTTAAAAAAAATGTTTATCATTTTTTATTGAAACAATTATAAACGTTTAAAAAATTAATTTAACATATTTCAGAAAAATTCAAAATTATTCAGAACTTACAGGTGAGTTTAAACAAAAAGGAAAACAATTTATTGTGTTTGTTGTCATTTAAAAAAAATAGAATGTTACTTAGGAAAGCACATCTTTGATAATTTTTAGAAAAATCATTTGGAACTTAAATTAGTTATTTTATCTTTAGTGTTATAAATAGGATCTTCTTCTTTTAATCTAGTTACTCAACAACCACAAGACAGACACAACAATGAGACACCAAATATTAATCTAGAGACTGAAACAACAAACAATATATCAAATTATGTAAATGTCGTAGGTAAGATATTTATTTTTTATGAACTAAAGTTAATGTTGAAATATATTCTCAGTAAATTACTAAATTTCATTTCATTAACTCTTTTATTATAAGCAGTATTGTGGAATAATCTAAACAGTTTAATTTTGTGTAGCTGTTACAAAAAAAATGTGGAATTCTACTAAAAAAATATATGTTTTCTTTTTCATTTTAGATGTAGAAAGAGAACATCACCCTTACGATCAGATAACGAACGACCTGTGAAATGAAAGTTCTGTTAAATAAGATGTATTTAAATAATAAAAAAAAGCCTACATATATATATATATATATATATATATATATATATATATATATATATATATATTTGTCACAACCCAATTATTCAGCTCATAACCTACTGGTATATATAAGAGGGGGTACCACCTGGTCCATGTAGGCTAGACATACACATTAACAATTACAACGCACTCAACTACCTGAATCTTGATAAAGATAACAAATAAGACTTTTAATACAACACATACATAATACAGTGGTAACAAAATTAACAAATCAATCACTTGAGGTTGTCAATAGCATTCACCCACCTCAGTGTACAGGAATAATTTGAACTGGCCTATAGCCATAGCGTAATATAAATCGAGGAGAAAAAAATAACTTACAAACGACCAAGTCAAATGTCATCGCCCATTAACATCTCAGGTATGGGCCGGCTAGGTACAACATCCAGCAGGGCCAACTAGGTGTAATTCAAACAGGGCTAGCTAGGTGTAATTCAAACAGGGCAAGCTAGGTGTAATTCAAACAGGGCAAACTAAATAAATGTCTACTTTGGATTATAAAATCATTTCTGGAACTAGACACATTTCGTTGGGAAACTAAGGTGTGACTGTGATGTGTAATTGTTTACATTAATATATTGTAAATAATAAACATTAAATTACAATTAAATGTTATTTTTACACAATTATGTATGTAAACTCTACAAGCTTTTAAATATTAACTGCAAACAGAACTATGATACTATATGTCAAAGACTCTAATTGAATTCTTCATTCGAAACAAAAAAAAATATGTATCAACATTATTGCTTTTATCAAATATAAGGTTTTAGGACAGTCTCGACTTGGTCAATATGAATAAAATCAGTTGCTATATAAATTTAACAGCTAGTAGTTTACTAATTTTATTTACTAGTTATAACAAAAGATAATTTCTACACGTTATCCTCACCAATGGCGCACTAGCCTAGGCCTAATGAAACTTAACATATTTTAGTGGACTGAATGAAACATTGTAAAGTTAAATTAATACTACTGAATTAACATATTAAATGTCATATACAGTACGAGTCATAGCAATAATTTTGGTACACTTAAAAATATAAAATACAGGACCACACTATGTTTCATGCTAAATATCATAAAAGTGATTTTCTGCCACATTTGTTGATTCGTATAGCTCCCAAATTTTTTACCTTGTTTTATTTTCAAATAAAAATGGCTGTGCTGTAGTGTTGTTTTCGTCAACGAAAACTAAAACTAAAACCTTCGTTAACGAAAATGTTGACGAGAGTTAAAACTAAAAACTAAAATTTATCAGCAAGACTAAAACTAGACGAAAACTAAATCTGGTAGAAAAAAGACTGAAACTAAAACTCCAAAACGAAATATATATATATATGTTACCGGCAAAGTGTGAAATCCGGCATTCCATAGAATGCCTAGGCAAAGTGTGAAATCAGGCATTCTATAGAATGCCTAGGCAATGTATAGAATGCCTGAATTTTTCAGGCAAAGTATGAAATAAATTGCTATTTCATACATTGCCTAGGCATTCTATAAAATGCCGAGTTCCCCTTCGGCAAAGTATGTAATTGGCCTTGTTAGGAACTAGAGTAGATTTAGAGACAGACAATCCCCTTCGACGTTGTAAGATAAGAAGATATATCAGAAGTAGGAGTAATCAGAGGCGCCGAGAGCCAACTAGGGCTCCAGGGCAGGACATCATTGCGGACCCCTATTTAAACAATGAGTCGTTAAATAATGTTAATGGTCGGGGCGGCCGGGCCGCCTTACAGATGCGGGGCCCCCTGACAATGACCCCCTACCCCCTCCCGGTGTGCCTGAGAGTAATGCAAATAATGGTTGACAAGGTGACAGACGACTTAAGACAAGGTGGTCGGAAAACAATAGAGTAGTAAACAGCAAAGGTGTGACGACTCTAGAAGTAGACCGGAAGGCGACAAGGAACAACAATGACAACAATGACGACCGGGGCGCTCCTAAGAGCCAATTCTCTTACTTCGGATTCGGACAAAAATTTCCTCCTGCGCCTTTGGGAGCCACTGTGCGAGTTCCGATTCCCGATGTTGACAAAGGGCAGGGAGACACACGAAATCTGTTTTGAGTTGTTATGAGCATGACAGAAGATGGCTTTTACCGCCTTGGAACTGCACATGGAATCTTGAAGCATCTATATGCCAGATCAGAATTCACCGTATGTCCAAAAGATTTAATAAAAGCGGAACACGTTCCTGACCTTGAAATAGCTCTCCGATCTGCTGCTACTTCTCAGTATACAGGAAGCGGCCAAAGATTCGTCATATGTATATGCAAGACGGAATGCCAAACTATGAGGTGTCTTAATTTGAAAAGGAAAATTAAATGCAATTCAAAATGCCATTCTAGTCTTCTCTGCTGCAACAAGTAGGTCATTCCAGTTGTGTTCTGCTTGTTTTCACCAGAAACAACTTCTTTTTATTATTTATCAATTCTTTACTAATTCGTGAAATATTAACATGACAGATCAAAGTGCCAAAATACGAACTGTTTTGTGTGAAAGAAGAAAATTAAGTACAGTACAATTCTAAGTGTGAATCCAGTCTTACCTGCTGAAGCAAATACTTCAATCTCAGCTCTGCTATCGTTGTTTTTTTTCCGGTATGAACATCGTATGCTTTATTTTGCATTCATTCCATATTTAAATACGTTTTATCAATAAAGGCTTTTGTTGGTCTTTTCTGATACTTTGCCTAAACGGCACTAGTCATTCTATACAATGACTAGGCATTGTATAGAATGCCTAGGAAAAGTATGCACAATTTAAAAATTTTATACTTTGCCTAAAACCACCAGGCATTCTATACATTACCTAGGCATTCTATAGAATGCCGGCATTTCACACCTTGCTGGTAACATATATATATATATATATATATATATATATTATTCATTTCCAGTGTGCGTTAATTCGAAAGCGGAAAACAAGAATTCAAAATGGCGTCTTGCCCACGTATCGATTCGAGAAATGTTTTTTTTAAGAATCTACAGTTTCGAATTGATCCTGCGGTTTTCAAACGTGAAAGCCAAATGCCAAAATGTAATATAATTTCATTTAAATATATTTTTTTTTGTATTTCTACAATATATTACATCTTTAAATTGTAATACAATCATGAAATTATCGGATCTGACCAAAACCAAAAATAAACTAGCCTACTGATCAAGCCTAATGGAGGCTATTAAAAAAGCAAAATAAACAAGACAATATGGCGACCTCTTCATCAGTCGAGAACATATCTATCTTGCTTAAAACAGTTAATGTGATTTTTTTTTAAAATGTAGGACCGTAAAATGATAAAACTATATGACCACTTTAATTTTAGCGCAAAAATCCTGACCCCGGAAATGGAAAACAATAATAAATTCGCGCATGCGCACATATATGGCTGGTGCCTGTGAAAAAAATACGGATTCTGTCTGGACAGAATAGAAGCCACTGCGATCACGGATTCTGAATGGACAGAACCATTGTTATTTTAACGCAGTTAAAATAAAATAAAAAAAAATAAATTGTATATTATTCTATGCATTACTAAGGGAAACTACTTCTAATATATTCAACAACAAGATATTGTATGCAATTATAGTTTTCATAGTAATTACAAGAAGACTTTTGATGAATATAATTTATGACAGTCTGTCTGTTCTAATCAATTTATTGGTGGTTGGCAATAATTATTGCCATTTGACCGTCTTTCTGTGCTGTTAGGCATATTAGTTTTATGTAATAGTTATTGGGGTTTTTTCATTGCTAACAAATAAATTATCTATTTCTCTTTGGATCGAAAATTTCTATTTTATATAAAATTGTGTAAAAGCATAAAATTATAATATGTCAGATTTACTTAAAAATAATGGTAAGATAGTCAGGAAATCCAGAGCAGATGAATCAAATTTTTTTGACCAATACATAAATGCATATAATTAGAGGTAAATGAGATATACTTTTGCCTTGCACTTCAACTGGAATTGATGCTACACTTCTCATTGGAGGCAGAACGGCACATTCTCTATTTAAAATCCCCATCCCAATAAATGAAAGCTCAACATGCAAGCTTAAAGGCAATTCATATGAAGCAGAGCTTATAGAAAATTTAAAACTGATTACATGGGATGAAGCTCCAATGTTACCCACTCATGGTTTTATTGCTGTGGATGGATTACTGAAAGTGTCGTATCTCCTCAGAAAGCTAAACTACTACTTCAATTATAGTGACGTTATTATCCTCTAGTGTCCTCATTACTTAAAATATAATTAGATTGACATCACTAGTACAACACAAATGTCCAGTAAAGAAAATGACAATATTTACCATTTCTTGAGTTATTTCTTTATTAAATACAACATGTCGAGGATGGCGACGGTGTTTTTTTTTATTTATTCACTTTACAAATATGACATAGTTTTATAGAAAAAACATCTACCTCCAATAACTGCCAGTGTCTCTCTTTTTTATTTGCTTCCGTTTTTTTGTAACCCATTCATTTGGTGCGTTACCGTACTACAGGGAATTCCCTCTAACATATATCTTTTCATGTTTACTAAAAACACAAAATGTGCACTGACTACAGTAAATATAACATTTATGACAGACATATTTAATGAAAAGTGATGCATTATTCGGAGGGAAAGTTATTTTGATGGGAGGGGATTTCCGACAGCTTTTACCAGTTATTCCAAGGGCATCCATGGATTATATAGTAGGGTGCTGTATTAACCAAAGCCATCTGTGGTCCAAACTGAAAAAAAAAATATCTCAGAACATGAGAACAAAGTCAAATGAAAAAGAATTTGCAGACTGGCTTCTGAAATTAGGAGATTGTATGTTGGGGGAATCCATTATTATACCAGAAGGCTGTTTTGCTAAAGATACAGATTGTGTTAATTTTTTATTTGGGGAAAATATTGACTTTTATGACACAACCTATTATTCAAAAGCTAGCCTCTGTGCAAAAAAAGATGACTCATTAGACCTGAATGAAAATGTTTTAGATAAATTATCAGGGGAATTAAAAGAATACTGTACTCAATACAGATGAGGAGGATAATCAATGCCTGTACCCTCTCGAGTTTCTCCACAGTCTTACACCAATAGGCATGCCACCACACATATTAATACTTAAAGAAGGGACAATTATAATATCACAGTGGCTTCGAATACGACCGGGCGTGTTTCGTATTTTTTTTTCCGAGACACGACCAGCAAACTTTGATGACGTCAGTAAACAGATAGATATTTTCTTTTCGCGGGAACGAGCAATTTTTTTCTAGTTAAACATTAAAATTATACTTTTGTTTGTGTATTCTGCTAGCACAATGGTTAAGCCGTTAGGACGCGACTCATTTTTATGCTGACTATATCTAGGTTCGATTTCCGAAAAAAATTAAAGCCAAATAAAAAAATGACGTCATCAAAGTCTGCAGTAAATATTAGTTCGCATTCATTCTGTTTACTGACGTCATCAAAGTTTGTTGGTCGTGTCTCGGCAAAAAAAATTCGAAACACGCCCGGTCGTATTCGAAGCCACTGCGTTATAATATTGTTAATGAATCTTAACCCAAAACAAGGACTATGCAAGGCTGATAATAAGAAAGCTTTTCCCATCTTTCTTAGATGCTGAAATTATTACTGGTAGATTTCATTTATATCACGGATAACACTAAATCCATCAGATACAAATTTGCCTTTTCAACTGAGCAGGCTTGCGGAGCCGAAGCCGAGGAGCCGGGAGCCGCTATTTTTTGCTGGAGCCGGAGCCGGAGCCGAAAAAATCTGGTGGCTACACGGCTCCCAAATGTTTTTTTTCAGCAGATTTTTTTTTAGCTTTAAAATTGAAAATTTGTTTGATTGTTTGCCTCCAACAATTTGAAATATTGTCATTTTTACGAACGCCACAACAGTAACAACATTTTTTTAAATGATAGCGTGCACGCACATCACCACAAGAAATCTTTAATGGGGAATCGTTTTGTGTTCGTTTTAAATCTTGTTTATCCTCCGAAATGTCTTTAATGGCATGTTATTTTGTTATATATAAGTTAAAACAGTTTTATTTCATAGAATCCGATTGTTATTCGGACCCGTGGTAATATGCGCTATAAAAATAATTAAAAATTATTAAAAAGAAAAAAAAAAAAATAATAAAAAATCCGCCCCACGGAACCCCCCACCACACCCCAAAAAACAAACAACCCATTCAAATAAATAAAAAAAAAAAAAAAAAAAAAAATAATAAATGTATATATATATAGGAAAAGAAAATTTCCCCCGGGGGGGGGAAAAAAGCAAAAAAAAAAAAAGGGGGGGGGAGAAAATAAAAAAAAAAAGTTGGGTGTGTTTTTTTTAAAAGTTATATTATAAAATAAATTGAGGGGTGGTGGGGGCGGGCCCCCCTTGCCCCCCACCCGGTTGCGCCACTGGCCACGGGTCCGAATAACAATCAGACTTAAGTGGGACGGGGTCCGAATGAAAGTCGGAGTTTATTGGTACCCGGGTCCGAATAGTCATTTCGAATTTATAAATAATAAATATAAATACTGAAGTCTTCAAAATATTTTAAATAATGTTTCATTTTACTATTTGCTAATTTGATAATTGAAATAACTTTTTGTTACTGATGAAAATGGCGACTAGTGAAACCTCGGTCGACAATAATGATATGATTTTGGATGTACTGAAGTGGTTTGTTTTTAGTAAAACCGACAATGCGTATATTTTTCAAGTTCCTGACTATGGGGTTAAACGCGGCAAAATGTGCATAGCTTTTTTTCTGCGGCATGTTTGCGTGGCGCTATTGAAAAAAAAATTGTCTCGTGTGATACTATCTTAATAGGGAGCCGGAGCCGTACTTTTTCTAGGTTTCGGAGTTTTGATTCTGTCAAAGTCTATGGAGAAAAAAATACTAAAAATCCTGTGTATAAAGAGGTCTTGATGCAATAAAAAAATCTTATGTACATAATTTAAAAATGTAACATAGTAGAAATTGTACAAAAACTTATTTTAACTGTAATTAACCACCACCAGTTATTTTATCTAAAAGGTCCATTTTATAAGGACACAAGATAGTCGACCTACCATCTGCGTCCCACGAATGGGCTACTACCATATTTTGTGTCTTAACAGTCATTTTTTAGGGCCACTACCATATTTTGAATCTTCAAAGTCCTTTTCAGGACTAATGAACATTTTACAATTAGCTTGAGTTTGCTTGATGCCATGAGTTTAAGTAAAAATATTCGTCTCAGGACCACCTAAAAGTAAAGTTTATTTAGCTAAGGTACATTTTTAGGTAAAATATGAACATTGTAGAGGTTAATTCATAGTTATTAGTATTTTAAAAAGTGATGCAAATGTTTTGCGGGTAATGCTAGTATATATATATATATATATATATATATATATATATATATATATATATATATATTAGGGCTGCTGATTAAACTGCGTTAATTTGCGATTAACGCGTCAAAAAAAAATTTGCGATTAAAATTTTTAACGCAACACTTAAATGCGTTAATTTGACTAAATGTGGAAAGTTCACCAAATCGATAAATAACAGAATTTCACCATTTGAAGTTAAAGTTCCGTCCACTTATTAAGTAGATCTACCACACCCACCCTGCCGCAATTCGCACATACCCTCACCCCCACGTATGTCGACTGAAGCCCCACTTGTAATATATGATGAAGATGTTTTGGTTATTTAGCTCTTCGACAAGTAAACTCCTGCTCCCTTCCCGGTCGATGTAAAAAGAGAAAACTTTCATTCATTAGTTTACATTATATACTGTAGTGTATTGGTGGAGGTATAATGAACCCGTTAATAATTAGATCAAAATAACGAGTTGCTAGAAATTTTGTATCATCATTTTTTTTGCGCATAATTTTGTATGGTTTTTTTAAAGTATAACATCTTGCTAATACATCTGTACCCGAGACAGTGGTTGTATTTTTCATAATTATTGTGATATTGAGTTAAATTTTATATATGGCTGTTAATTTACTGCAATTAAAGCGTAATTAATGCGTTAAAAATATGCGATTACATTTTTTTAACACAAACACTTGAATGCGTTAAATTTTACCCAAATGGTGTTATTTCAGAGTTGCAGATAAAATAAAAAAAATCAGTAAATAGCCCAATTCTATACCCAGGTCAGACGAGATTTAAAAAAAAAAAGAAGAAAAAAATCCCGAACACAGAGTGTCACGTTTACATAAATCATATCATCTATATGACCTTGAAACAAAGGGATTGCCATTTCTTAATTCAAACTTATGACCCCCTTTCTCCCCTCCCCTCCCCCCCCCCCCCCCCCCCCCCCCCCCCCCCCCTCCCTTTCCCCTCCCCCCCCCCCCTCTCAAATTCACTATAACACACCCACCTACCCCGTTTCCCATCAAAACTGAGGTCATGTGCAGGTGTGCATGTGTAGGTAGCGTAAGATACAAATTCATCACTTGTATCAAGGCAGTTTTAAACGACATGAATATAATTTAAAATTATCCTTTTTGGAAGCCCGATCAGTGCAGCTGGTTTTAGTCCTTTTCCTGTAGGCATCAGAGAAAACTTAACTGCAACTAAGAACTAGGCTATTGTTGGAAGAATGAAATGCTACAAGAGAATAGAAACACTAATAACACTGGCCTACATAAAAAAACGGCTAGTAAAACATTAAAAATTTCTGAAACCTTGTTAAAAAAGATAAACTTTGATATTTTGGTTTGTGTGTATCACATCAGGTTTTTTTGAGAAAACCTCGAAAGTGTGTTTACAAGGTTTACGTTTATATCGGACGATGATATGTGATCATATCAGTATAATGTATGTGATCAACCAATTATGTGTTGGATATACACATATTTAAATGTATACAAGTTTAAATGATGTTGTTGACGTGTTTCAGATTTTAATTAATTAATTGATTTCAATTCATGAATTTGATTTTCTATGCTAAGACATTCAGCAGACATGTTCTGCTATGTTTGTGTATAATTTCGCACAGTGACTGAGAATAATAAATTATCACAATTGACAAAGAAATATTATATATTATCATGCGTACTTTGGATTAAACTGGGCGACCAGGACACAACATGGACACATCATGTTATTTGTAAACTTTGTGATTTAGCAAGTTGTTTAATAGTAAAGTTAAAAGTATGGCATTTGGTGTGCCCATGATTTGGCGTGGACATTCAAATCTTGAGACAGACTGTTTTTTTTTTTGCATGAAGAATGTTGTTGGACTCAACAAGAGGAGAAGGCAAACGATACAATATCCTAATGTACCATTAGCCCAAAGACTACCTGAAGAAGGCATTGCAAACAAGAAATGAAACAGTGCAACTTGACATAGGTTGAGCTGTACGAGGTATACTAAAACACAGTGCGCTATAGAGGTTTTATAGAGTCATTTTGATCGGCTATAGAAATAAGGAAGTATGCTAGAAAACGATACTGATACCAATACATTTTCCCTAATTAAGTTGAAAATTAAAACAAGCAATTAAGCCTGTTTCATTCTGGACACAGGACGTGTTAGCGCATTTTCGTATTATGTATCAGTACGTATGCTATCTTTCAGTAAATATTTGTAAATTTTGGAAATGTTTATAAATTCAATTGTGTAATGCATATATTTGTAAAAAAAAAAATATAAAGACGTTTCTTTATATTTGAAAAAAAATTATTGTCTCTTAAATCTAACTACAAGTGGTTTGTGGTTACTGAAATAGGAAAACATTCGAAATTATAGTCATTTAAGCGTCCGAAAACTCCGTCAATTGTTGCATAGCTCTGATAATTTCAATTAAACTCAGAACACAAGCTTACTATTTCATTTGATGAGTTTCTTAATAAATCTTGGTGAAACTACGTGCTGCAGTATTTCGCACCAAATGAACGGGTTATTGAACGTATAAGGTGTATATATAATATATAAGCCCATTAGGAGCCCTGAAGCCCGGCCCTCAGGGGTCCTATCGAGAAATGAACTTTTGATGTACACATGGCAGGCCAAGACCTACAAAATGATATATACATAATGGGTCTAGGACTTATAGTTGCTGAGATATAGCGCTCCATTATTAATATAGCTTATATAGTAAAAAATGGTACTAAGGCCCCTTTTACGGCCCTGAGAGGTCAAATCGCGAAATGGAAAAAAAGTCATTTCTTGGCAGGCCAAGACCTACAAAATGATATAAACATCATGGGTCTAGGACTTATGGTTGTTGAGATCTAGGGTGATGACGGACGGACGGACAGACAAAACGGGGACAATAGAGCATTTTTTTTCGAAAATGCTCTAAAAAAAAGTATCTAGGAAACATCTAAGCAGCAAAAAATTATCTTTTATTAATATAGCTTTGAACTATTTCTATTATTGCTTGAATGTTATATAAGGGCATTTAGATCTAGACAAAATTTATTAACTATATCTCAAATTGGCAGACCTAGATTTATGTTCTTCTTATTTCTCTTTTACTTATTATAATTATTGAAAATATATTCTTTGATTTGTATTATTTGTTTCTGTGCCAGTGTTTTGGTTTAATGTATAAATCTACTTTTTTATTTGAAGTAAAGTCAGTAGACGTAATGTTCCCTTACCCATTATGAGCCATCATGGCAGATGAATTTGTGTATGAATAGATACGGAGTATAAAATGATTATGTAACTTGTAAGACGCCCTGCCACATTTACTCTCTCAACTAAATTAAGTTATCTAAAACTGGGTGAGTTGGGGAATTTCACCTAAACACATGCGAGAGTATAACTTCACATATGTGATGGCGAAAGCCTGACAGAACCAGAAACTCTCAGGTCGGCATCCAAACGCTCTAAACCTGTGGCTCTCAACCGGCGGTGCTCGTACACAAAGGGGAACGAGAAAGGTTCCGCTTTGGGTACGCGAAGACATATTGTTTTATTATGAAACTCTATATACAATTTTGTGCAAACTATTGTGTGTGGTGTACCTGCAGTCCTACTTTCGCACCTATTGGGGTATAGTTGTTAAACATTTTGAGAACCGCTGATCTACACTGGCTCTGTTATATAGATACAACGGCACTGACCTTTTTTTTTTTATAACATTCTCATCTGAGACGGCCTATGTTGTACTATGCACAATGATATTTGAAGACTGACAGCTGACAAATGATTGGTTACAGAAAGAACATTGCTAAAACTAATGTGCGCACCACCTTGGTGGGCGTGAGCGCGGCTGTGCGTTTAAGATGCGATTACGCGTGTTTATTTACATCTGAACTCTAAAATTGGATTTTTTAAAGTAGGTTTAGCTGACTACCTAAAACAAGGGTGTATTTAAACCTCTGTGGATCACATTGAAGTACAACTTTAGCCATATGTAAACTACATCAACAATAAATGTAGCTGGTACAACAAAAACAGAGTATATTACATCAACTGTTTATAAAAATTAAAAATAAAGACTACAGGAAAATAAATCAGCTCATTTTTTACAATGGTTTAATTTGAGTTGCTTGCAATGGCCGTCAGTTATCAATGAGCCCATCATAAACATCAGTGACAGTTTTATATTTAGATGTTTCAAAATAACCACTCATAAAAGTCATTTTTCTACAAGTGAACTAATATACAATTTGATAAATATTTATTTGGTCAATGACAGTGGAATCTGGACTATTCTTTTCCAAAACACGTGACAGCTTTAACAAATTGTAAAAATGTGCAATTTGTTTCCATATTAATACATGCCAAAATTTTCTATTTCTTTTAAAAAGCCTACTTTAATTATTATACATTGAATTCACCACGGTCTATTGGGACCCTGTTTAAATTACTAAAAAAAAAAGAATTTTTTTTTTATTCTAATAAACAAATTAGATTTAAACTTGTTTTCACTTCAATTTCTCAACCCTTAAAAATTAACAAACGTGTTAACAGCCTGTACGCTATTATACATATTTAAACAACTGGGGTAAACGTCTTCTTTTGGAGTACTGTGCGGAGATATTTTGATAAATAAAGATATTGGCAGGCAACATTATCTTCTGTTAACAAAACATTTTTTTTAAATTCACTTTGTTTACCTATATCTTTAGATGTTACTATTGGCTCTATTTCTTCTAGTATACATTATTAATATAAAATTGATCAATGGCTTTAGCAAAACATTACATTTCAAGAAATATTTTCTTTTTCTTAAACTCACTTTACACATATGACCAATTGATTTTTTAAAAAAAATAAATTAAGTAATATTTATTATTTTAATGGAAAATAGTACCTGCACAATTTCATTTATAACAGGTAAAATAAACATCTGAAATTTATTAATATTTTTATTTGTATGCTTTATTAATTTTTTTTTCACTCGTGATCTACTCAGTGCCGTCCGTGTCTGATGAACACTGATGCTAATATTTCTAGTCTTAATGTGTAGTTTTAACAAAACATTACGACTTATCATTATACCAGTTCTTTCCCTTTCACCAGTCCCCGGCTTGGCCTCTTTGGGGGCCCCTGCTTTTTGACATTTGACACCATGACATGAGATAATGTACTTAATATTTAATGTAAAAAAAAAAAATTAGGAGGCTCCCCCTCAAGCTGGGTCATGAGGAGAGCTTTCGAATGAGGGACCTCCTCCCGAGTTGCGCCTCTGGATCTATTGAAATCTTTTAAAGTTTCGTCTCGAATAGCGGGCAGCTTTCAAGCCAGGGCTGATTTATTTTTTTTTTTAAATGTTATAAACATTTAAATTTAAATAACGATATTTGATAAAAGTAATGTATGTAATGAAAATAACAGATGACTAAATATTTAATTTCTTTGCTAAAATTAGATAAAATAATAACTTCAAAAACAAAAAAAAAGACATCGTTACAAATAAAATCTTCACTTTTTGACAGCCAATGTAACTCTGGCGGACATAGTAAGACTGTCTATTTGAGCAGTTACTTCCCCTGTACCGTTACTAAGTTATTTAGCACTGGCTCCTTGTCTCTACACATGCGACCATATAAAGTAGAACCAACGCCCCTCTATTTGTCATAAAATTTTCCAGCAAGTTATTAATATTATCTGCGTGCAATGTTGGGCATGTCCTTGAAAAGCGGAAGTTAAATTCTATTTATATCTGGGTTAAACCATAGCACTACTTATTTGTGCGTAGTTGGCAAAGATTTATAAAGGAGCCACTTAAATAATAAAATCTATATCCTGATAAGCTCACTTAGTTACGTGTTATTGTTGGGTGACATATACATTAAATGTTTTCTTAAAAAAAATACACCGTTTTTTATACGTATTATATGTTTAAAGTTGAAATCAATATGTTACTATTAAAAGTAAACTGGCCTATATTAATAAAATTTCAAAACTGATATTACTAGAATGAGGAAGTGAATCGATAAACAACATTTAAAAAAAATAATACATTGGCACAGGTTCAAAATGTACGTTCACCTTGATAAAGGGTCAGCGTAATATACATAATTTTATGTTTTAAGAATTACAGTCTATCCATTTTACATTATTGCCAATAAAACCGACGCAGTTTATAAGTTTAGTTTAAGATGTATTGATTTTAAGTTTGAGATAGGAAGGTTAATTAGCAGTAATCTACCAAATTAAAAAAAATAGTCTAGAGGTCTATTATTAATTATATTTTCATTTTTTTTAAACAATTCAAAATTTTGCCTATTATTATCGATTTTTATTTTTGTAATTTAGTGTCAAAGAATGGTCACAGAAGCTAATATTTCTAGTCTTCTATCTATAGTTTTATTAACACATTACAACTTATCATTATACCAGTTATTTCCCTTCCACCAGTCTCATACAATTCAAGTCTACGTGACACAACCATAGCAACAAGTAACTAGGTCATATTACTATCTGTTATCGTGCAGCTAAGTGCATGCTATTGACGTTGACATTGGAATGCGGAAGGTATAACTATAAATATCTTAAGAAAATGTACACATGTAGGCCACATTCTGTTGTTGGTTTCATTTATGTGGCTTTAAAAATGGTTGAAAAATTAATAAAATAAATGTTACAAATATAAAACTAAATGCGCTCTATAAACGGTATTTCTATATATAATACACGTTAGTGCCGTAGCGAGTTTAACTCACGCCCGGGGTACAATATCTTTTAAATACTTGTTTAGCGCCCTCCCCCCCATCCGAAAACCATATAATATTAAATGTAAAATATATCATTTAGCGCCCCTTTGTGAGTGGCGCGGCATGATACCCCCGCTTGCTCACCCCTCGCTACACTTGTATCCAAATAATTGCCTTCAATAGTTTTAACAAATTAAATACTTCAACTTTTCAATTAATAATATTATGATCGCCGATTAAAATGAATACTGTTACAAACATCAGAAACATAACTGTATATTTATATACTATGATTTAGGCTTTACGTTTAACACAATCTGACTTAAGATACCTTCTTATTTAAATATGTTCTTTTTATTTGTGCAATATCTACGAATATTTTCTTTTAAGAACATCGAGAGCTCACTGTGCTGTTTGAGTACTTAAAATAATTTTCAAGTAAGCTTGTTTTTAAAAATTAAAAAAAAAAAAAAAAAAGGAGAGACCTTGACCTTTCATCGAGCTCACGTGAAGTGATTAGAATATTTGAGAAATGATACGAAACTTATTTTGTCTAAATAGCATTTTAATCTTTACTTACATTTTACCTAAAACGAATCGAGAAATAATTATAACATTTACCGGCTATTTACTTCAACATATTTCTTCTAATAGTAATAGGTAACTGTTTGAGTCAATAAATGCCAGACAACTAGCCGATCTGGAATTTACTTTTATACAAAGGTGTACAACCACATAGATAAAAAAAAAACAACAACAAATAAACTAAATATCAATTGTGCTGTTATTTATTACATTATATGAGATGCTCTAAGTCAGTGATCCCCAAACTTTTTCTCTCCCCGTACCTGTCAACATTTGATGATCTTACCGCGACCCGCCGAGGGTGGGGGAGAAGGCGTTATGAGTTTAAATTTTAAACTTCTGATTTAATAATTTAATTTAATTGTATTTAAACATTCCTTTTTTTAAATAAATTACATAAAAAAAAAAAGAATTTTAAGTGATTTGGAATTTTAATTCAATGGAACGCTAAACTAATGAGAACCATGTATTTGTTTCACTGCTTGTTTCCCCATCTGGGGAAATAGGCGAGAAGTTTGTCATTTATATTCAATTTATTCAGTTGTTTTGTTTTGGTTGCTGTCATAGCAGAAAGCCCCGCTTCACACAGTCAGGGTGTTGGAAATGACTTAAGGGATTTATGTGCAGCTATCTCTACTTATTTCTCCATGACTTTAATCCAGAACACTGGAAGAAATTTTGTTTCAAATGCACCTTAATTAGGCCGCAATCTCCAGCAGTTGATCGTCTTACACAGATATGCTAGATTCGCCTGGTTTATTGACAAAGGGGTCGCTGATTCATTCCTTATCAGTTTGTGGTCATTTGTGGTTAGCAATTAGCGCTCGAACTCTTATAAAGGCAAAAATAGGTGATTGTATACAAACTGGGAAAATGATTGCTTAAATCAATACTATGTTTAAAATAAACCCTAATTGCATCTGTTCACATACCATTCCCGCTAATGTTTAAAAAATGTCCTAATTGCCTCTGTTCTCTGCCGTATCATCAACTTCAGTTTGGCTTTATGTGCTGCTTCTTTGCCAACTTGAAAGCAGCTGTCATTTTCTCCAGAGGGGACAGATTGAGTTTATTGAGTGGGCTGATGTGATTAATACCTTTAGGCCATCAATCAATACGCTTTAAATGCAGACGACATTCTTCGGCTTGCAAGCTTTTGCCTATGAACGCAGATAAGACAAAGTACCAGAAAGGAACAATCACACACCTAGACAGAACAAAACAGCAGATAAGTGCAAGAACAATTAAGACATGGTCACTGGAGAACGCCAGGTCAGTTGTTGCATCGAGTTCGTTAGGGACAGCCATTAAACGTTTAATTTGTCCAACAGACTCTATTGAACGCACAGTAGATGCCTGTTTCGACTGGACTATTATAACCTGTAAATTGTATACTATGAATAAATCGTGTATTATTGAACTAACAAGCTCACGTGTCCTAGAGTGGCTACCTTAGAGATAGATTAACAGTATAATACATTTTCATGACCATTACGTCTAATATGTATATTTTATTAATTGTTGGTTAATCAAAAATTGTCTGTGTTGCAGGAACGAGTAACGACTTTAATTTAAGACCATTGTACACTCAAGAGGAACATAATCATTGTCTGTAGCCAGACACGCCGAGAGGGGGGTCAGGGGGTCATTTGCCAGGGGGGACGCATCTGTAAGGGGGACCGGCCGCCCCGACCATGTCAATTTTTTCACGACTCATTGTTTATTAAGGGGCCCGCTAAGATGTCCTGCACTGGGGCCCTTGTTGGCTCTCGGCGCCTCTGTCTGTGAGAAAGATCACCATGTTTTTCTAGTCCAAATAAGTCAAACGTCACTTCTGAAACAATGACGGCATATTTAGAAACCACATATTACATATGAATACATTAAATAGTTGATGTATTACTATTTCAACACATTAATTAATAAGGCTATTTAATTAATTAATATGGTATACTACTAACTATTGACATTGATGATTTTCACGTTGATTATCAAGTTATTTTAATCCAAGAATATTGAAAAACGTCACTTAAGGACACTTATGGCAAATATTATAAATATTATACTTTTTACGGGCTGTCCACTGTTCGGGAAAAATATTACTAACGTACTATTCTGCATCTTCCCTTTTGTTTTATTTTACAAAGAAATTTACTTAGCACATAGATAGAATGTTTACACATAGTCCTACCATGAGCCTATTGGTGTATGCGAAAAATGGAAATAACATTGTATGTACATCAATATGGCGCTGGTAAGCCGTTGGTCAATTATGGACTCTGGTACACACGACAGTTGGTATATAAGGAGAAATGATGGCTCTGACGACCAGTGTCTTTTTGGTTCATCGCTTTCCATAATTGTAGACAATGTGACTGCAACCACTCATCACAGAGCGAAAGCGATTGAAATTGTCCTTTATAGTGTGTGTAGTTTATAGCTGTTATAGCTACCAGTATATTAAAAAGGATTACTGTTACGGGCTCTTTTGTAGAAAATAAACACACAGTGAAACACACAGGTATATCAACAGATAAGTCAACGCTTATTGATTTGAAATATAAACTAAATGAACTTTATTTAAGCTACTCGTGACTGCACGACTATCTCATACACACTCTAATCCAACACTGAATCTATATAACTACATCTCTGTCTAAACTCCAATCTAACACTAACCCAACACACTGACTTAAAACTAACTTAAAAACTTCTGGTCCCCGATCTGGTGGGTGGGGATGGGGGGAGGGGTGTTTAGGCCTGAGTCCAGTAGGGCTTTGATCTCGGGAGGAGATCGGGGGCGGGGCGTTACACAATCAAAGCCTGACTCGGAGGTTTGACCAGAGTCCAGTGGTGCTTTGATTTCGGGAGAAGAATAGGGGGAGGGCGTTACGGACATCAAAGCCTGACAATAGGGCTTTGATTTCGGTCACGTAATAGGGGGTACTGTGGTGGAGGGAGGGGGGGTCCGATCTCAACAATTACCATCTGTATGTTTTCAATAAACCTTTGTGTGAGCATTACAAGACTTTTGTGGTTTTACTGAGACTGTTATGTCTGACGAATGTAATATAAATATACAGGCAGCTAGCGCAGTGTTTTAAACTATAACCCATACTATTTTATAATTGAATTTTAATAATGCAATAGTGGTATTAATTATATTTATTATCGTTTCTTTCATTAGCCAACAAAGTCACTGGTATCATGACCTGGTCATCATAGACCATAAGGCCTGTTTTTATTATTTTTATAAAGTGAGCTCTACTTAAAATATGAGTTGTTCATGACACACCAACGTTCAAAAGTTAAGTAACGTTGAATACCCTGATCTGTTATTAATCATTTTGTCTTAGATCTCTAATTTTTATAACTCCTAGAATCTCCGAAACAACGTGTACAGTAGAGGCACCTTGAACTTTGTGTATGTGTTTGGAGAAATTGTTTCTATCCAAAGGAATAAAAATCAGATCGATAATATATTTCATCTACGTCAATTATATGGTGGCACTTTCACCTTCAATCTACAAGCATTAAGGATGTGTAACTTAATTCTTAAATTTGTTATTTTTACCATTGTTAGGAATCATTTTAATACCAATTGCTCTTGACATCCATTCTTGACATCCATTCTGACTCTCTTCAAATTGAGACTGTGTGTTGTGGCAATAAATTAAATAATATTTACTATTACCGAGAAGACGCAAAATCAGCCGCTCGATCGTAAGGTTATTATTATTAGTTTGATTTTAAATCAGGGGAGTGCAGTCATTTTGTTTATATTTTTTTTAAATGTTAACATTAACCATCATCACCTTAAGACAATTTTCGTGTAGTTCTATATTTTCACATTTTGGGGTGGATATTTTTTAGGCCTCTGTCTTAAGATAAAGTCTTCAGCTCTTTCTTACTTATCATACTGTCAAAAGAAAGATTTGGTAAATTTTCTTATATGTTTAAATTCTGAGCTGAGCTCTTCATCTTGTTTATTGATGATTGACAACCCTTTTTCCTTTCCTGATCTGTAACTATGTCCAGTAGACAATTTTGTGATTTTATTAAGTAATTATTGAGTCATGTTGTTATTATTGATCCAAAAAATAATTTTAAATTACATAACAGACATATAGCTACCATGTCTAAAGAAACAATAGCACTTCTATTTGCACTATATTATATGTTTTTTAAGACAGTGTGCAACTTGAGATTTTATTTAATTGCGACATACACTTTATAAATACACACACATTGTTTTAGCTTATGGCATTACATTGTGATAATTTAAAAAGCAAAATAACATTTGAAGAAAATCCTACATTTTAATAAAAAGGAAAATATTATTGATAGTTTTATTATATTTATGTATACATATATGTAACAATAAAACTTGCTCTATCGAAACGTAAAATAAATAATAAACTTTTTTTTTTGTAGTAAGACAAATAAAAGATTACCTGTCTATATATGTAAGTCGGAAACTTATCAAAGTTAGTGTAATAAATCTCTTTATGCTATTGTTCATGTTATTTAGACAGTATATTTTTCGTATGTAGTGAGCAGAGTCGTAAGTTACAACGAAATTAAAATCTGTGTAGATTGCATAAACAGATGAAGTGACTGGTTCTTTTAAAACAGACTTATTGAAAGATAGGATATCACCATCAATCTAACTATATTTTTACAGTAATCTTTATGTTTTAATCATCTATTTAACTGCAGCTGCAACACCTATGCAGTAAACATATCGTTAAAACCAATGTATAAGAAGATATTTTTAATTTATTACAATCAGCATTTATATCATTATAAAGGTGTGTCATAAATTCCTAACTACTTAACTGTTCTTAATTTTCAATTTCTTTTTTTTTTTTTGCTTTTACCAAATCATATCATAAAAAATATAATAATGAGCGAATATGTCAATATAAACTGTAAAAATACTTTAAAACAATTAAAGTTTTAAAGTATCATTGTTGAATTAAGTATATTTCTTTAAGTTTAGATCTAGAAAATAATTAAACCAATATACTTTTGATTTTATTTATGTTTAATGTATAGTTAATACTACTAAAAATGACACCTTAATCCTGTTTAATTGACAGACTTGACAAACCCAACATATGTGTTGTAAGGAGTTCTTATAATATGGTAAGATAACACAGATATTTACTATAAAAACCATATTTCAAAAATAAAAAAAAAATAAAAAAAAATAATTATAACACCATTAGAACTGAAATATTAGCAAAACATCTAATTGAAATTAAAGCAAAAGACATTAAAGTTCATTGTGGTTTCCCCAGTGGTCATCATCTATCTGTTCATATGGACTGTCCTTTTCTCTGATTTCTTGTTGACAAAAACACAACAACATATTAATTCAACGTTTAGACTTCAAAATAAAGTATAAAATTAAAATAATTCTATTTTTTTTTATAAGTGATATTTTTATACAATACCCATACCTTTCATTTCAAGAGACACATTCCGTGATGTATCTGAGCTAATATCTTTATTTGTATTGTCTGGTGTGGTACAAGGTAATTCTGCAAAATCAAAAGACATAGTGAATGTAAATACCAAAGACAAAAGCTTTTATGTAAAATAATGAATATAAACATTTATATAATATATTGAGTGTTTATATTAGTAAGTAGAGAATAAAATGCTCATTTGACACTTCTAAATCCCCATCACTATTGAAGGTATGTGTCTTTGAGTTTTCCAAGGATGCAGCTGAATCCAGTTTCCAGGTATAAACAGTAGTCAAATAAGCTTTCCTTCATCATTCCACCAGGGAAAGAAAAAAAAAATGGACATTGCTAAAACAGCACGACGACCTGAACTTTTCGGATGATCTTGCTCTTCACTAAGACAACAAAAAGATGCAAAAGAAGACAAATCTAGTGGCTGCTACAACATTGAATGTCGCATTGTACAATGACAAAGAAAAAAAAACGACCAAGATCCTGAATATTCACATTATCAGCAAGAATTCAGTCATCATAAGCGGAAGTCAGCTGGAAGTTAAATATTTTTTTCTACCTGGTTAGCATCGTAGTTGAGCATGGCTCAAGTAAGTATGGAATCCCAGTGAGCTGCATTGAACACTAAAAATCGATACTAATTGGATGCCAATTCTTTTGTATGGGGCTGAGACCTGAAGGATGAAGAAGACCAACATACAGGAAATCCAGATCTTTACCAACATCTGCCTTAGGAATGCTTATCAAATATGGTGGCTTGACACCATCAAGAATGACAGAATTCTAGAAAAGAATGGCAAAGTTTCAATCGGAGAGGAGATAGGAATAGGAGATGATGTTGAATAGGCCACACATTACGAAAACCAGGTAGTAATTTAACAAGGCAAGCGTTGAGATGAAATGTTCAAGTCTAGGAAAAAGAAAGAGAGGCCGACAAGGAAACATCTGGATGCAGGACCTTGAAGCCGACATCACTAGAATGAGGATCAGCAGGAAAAAGGTAGAAAGGATGGCTCATTATAAAAGTCGTTGGACAACTTTAGATAGTGATCGACACTCCCATATTAGGAACGCTTGTAGGAAAGTAAAAGAATAATTTTTAAACCGTCAAAAAAACCGTTACAATTTAAATTGTAATGTGACATACATATTAATTCATTTTACCTTTTGAGTTTACATAATTTGAATTTATACCACTGTTTTTATTTGAAGAAGAGCTGAATATTGGAGCTTCATATTGGTGTCTGTCTTGTAGATTTGTTACTAAAGTGCAAAGAAAGTAAACCTCAAATATAAACGAATTTTTTAAATAGAATATAAAGTAAACCTAAGATTAAATTAAAGCAAAAGATAAATAAATAATCTAAGTAAATATTTTTGTCTCAAGTCAGTCTGCTGTAGATCGAAAGACTGTCAGGATAATGTTTACCGGTTAAGTATTAATGGCTTCTTATCTGCATCTCGATGTGATGTATTGTTTTTAAATCCTAAAGTTTTAAATAGTTAATCTAGTTTTAAATCTAAGATGTATAACGATAGACTTAGGTATATCCCTACAACTTTAGAAGTTATCACCAGATAAGTTGGTAAATTTAACTTAGTGAGTCAAGTTTTAAAGTTCATATGGCCAGGGCATATTTACAGATTTTGTTAATTAAAAGTTCAGGGTTAGATCTTTGTTTGGTAGAGTCAGGTTAACAGTTCAAGTCAGATTCTATACAATTTTCAGTGACCCAGGTAGGGAAGTTAGATCCAAAAGACATTAGCCTCTGTCTAAGGTGTCAAGGGGGGAGCACCACTGTCTCTTAAGCAAAGCAGGACAACGAACTTTCTTTGTTTCAAGTTGATACAAGTCAGTGACCTAAACCGAAGGTAACAATAAACTTAGTTGCAGGTATGAGGGATTCTAGCCTTAGAATGGGTATTTGGCTGCACCAATCACTAGGCTGGAAAAAGAGTCCTAACTATGTAAATGAGTAAGAAAGGGGAAAGAAGGGCCAATCAGAAGAGTTGGGGCCTTAGAATCATGGAACAGCTTAATAACGGGTGTAATTTCATGAATGTTAGTCTTCAGGCAGACTGAATGCAGACCGACTAGAGACTGGACCGACCAACAGACGTTCAAGTATTTCTGCTTCAATCTTTCGGGACGGCAGTATACTTGTACTGAAAAGTTAGCTGCAAAATTTAGTAGACTAGAAGTAATAGAAGTATATGTTATTAAAATATAATTACTTTAATCATTCGGGACGGTAGTATACGCAAAGAGACAGATAAAAGTATATTGTGTACGAATTCAGAGTCTATTTTGATCAAGTATTTCTGCTTCAATCTTTCTGGATGGCTGAATACTTTGATATTTTACTCAGGCATTTGTGAATACTGCTGCATAAGATGTTATTTTATGTATGTTTTTCATCGGATAAAAAAATTCATTTGAATCGTGAAACTCTGCGTCATTCATGTGCATTATTTGTTTATACAACTAAATTGAACGTTACTTCAAGTGAGCCAAAGAAAGAATATCACTACACTAAACCATAACAATATAGTAACAATCTTAACTTTAAAAGATGTAAACATTTAAATCTAAAAAAAAATCCTAAAACATTAGTATTAACATATCGTTGTCTTTTTTTCAACAAATATATTCCAAATAAAAACAAAAGAACTAAATAGTTTCTCAATTTCGTTCTTGAAACATAGAATAAAAAGACCTAAGTAATTACATATATCTATTCATTATAGCATATAAGTTGAAAAAAGATCTATCTATATTCAAAAGTTTTGCTTGAATCAGCCAGCATATTTTAATATTTAAACGTTTTGTATTAAATTTGTAACTAAAGTTTTAATTTTCATGTAAAACACAAGCGCAATTTAATTATTTTTAATTTAGGCTAAAAAATAAAAATACAACCTACCTGCCAACTCTGAGTAGTTGTTAACTGGACTAAAAACAATTAAAAATAAACCAAATAAAATCATCTTATAACATTTTTTTTTTAAATAGAGAGCAAAATTAGGACAATGAGACAGAAAATATTAAAATATAGGGATAAGCCTTAAATAACTATCAAAACAAACTTATACCATGGCACTAGCAAATCAAAGTGTATAGGAATTTTTTTTCCTTAAAGCTTGCAAATGTCTAAACAATTTTCAAGTTTGTACCTTTTCCTTTTTGATGATTTCTTTTTAACAGTTATTTCTATAAAAAAATCAACATGCATTAATTTACAATATTTTACAAAATAAATGTTATTATATGAATGATTCCTAAAGATGGATTAAAACATCTATTATCCTTGACAATAAAAACGTGTTTTACATAGCTGTTGATATATGTAATTTCTTTCCAAATTATTTAAACATTTGAGCTTGAAATACCTAAACAATAGATTTATTTGCTACGTATGAGTAATTTTTTTTAATAACGGTATATTTGTACGAACTATTACTGTTTAACTGTATTTTAATGATTTATCGATATTCTTTAATTGCTATAATTCCCAGGATAGTTTTAACTAAAGTGGTGGGAAAAACGTTATAGAAAGACTGGATTAGTGATACACAAGAATCAACGATATTACCATGGTCTACATACAGAGTATTTTAAAAACATAATGTTTAAACAATTAATCAGAACATTAATATTATTTCTTTCCAAGATCTCCTGTTATGTCGCCCCTCCCCTCCCCTTCCAATCCTACCACCCCATCCTGTTATAGTCATATGTTGTATTATTATGATTATTGTGATAAAATGAGCGACTAATGTCCTAGTCGTTATGTATACTTTAAATTTATAGTTCAAACTCTAATATAATGCAATCGTTACAAATATTGTTGTTTGCATATAATTGCTTGCTAACTACCTGGCAAATCAGCACACAATAACCATCGACTGTAACAAAAACCACATACTTTTTCATTACATTACATAATGCTTGACACAAAAAATCTAAAAAAATAAATAAAATAATAATCAGCTTACCATATTTTCTGGTAATAAAAATTATAGCAATAATAACAGAAATAACCAACACGCCACAAATGCTGCCAACTACTGGTCCAACAATGTTTCCCTGACTTGTATCGGATGATTGAAGGACATCAGTTTCTTCACAAACAAAATAATTACAATGAAATTATTTCTATTTTAGTATTAAGTTTCAATTGTAAGAAAATAAAAAAAAAATTTGAATTGAGACACAGTCAGGATTCCTAAATGTTTTAAATGCAAACATAACTTTCACTATAGCTCGACCTACAGTATATTTACCTGAGGTGGTAAATGTTTACATAAATATTAGGTTATCCTACCAAAACTTAGCATGGAGGCAGGCCTGGATTAACTATTAGGCAAACAAGACACATCAAGCGTTATGAAGGCACCGCTATTCATCAAGAAAAATTGTATTTTGTCCAGGTAGCAGCGCGTAATCGACATAATATTAGCGTAATCTTGGATCGCACATCATTTAATCTTGGTCCGACAACCTTGGGGTAAACACACCTCCCACCCTCTTTTTTTTAGCTTTTTATATCTATTTATTTTTTTTGCTTTTATTAAAACATATTTTTGCTACGTCATGTATACCACTGCGTAGCCACAAACAATCGTTATTAGTGCTAATTTATCAACGTGACATTGGATGAATTTACATTTGCATAACGGGTTAGAAGTACTAAAGATTTGAAAAGATTTGAAGAAGCTGCAAAAGATACAACACCAGGAGTGGATAGATGAGGATATGAGTATAATGATGGATGTCTCACAAGCATAACAGTGTTGTGATGGACTAATAAATGCCTATCCTGAAGATTTGAGCAAAAAATTATATACTGAACTACAACAGTTCCACTCATATATTCGCCACAAGTTTCGTGCATCAAAATATGAAAACAAAACATTCAGCCATGCAAAAAAAAAAAACAACACAGTCAGTCATGCAGAATTATTTAAAGTAATTGTTAGAGACAGCATCGAGTGTGCGTTTCCAACTGTAGAAATTATTTTTGCGCATGTTTTTACATTAATGGTTACGAACTGTTCAATAGGGTGGAGTGAATTTTTATTTTTTATTCTAATAGCTAAAATGTTTGCCAAATGGTCTAAGTAGTTATGACCTAAAATATATTGTATGTATTGTAACGTTTACCGGTGCCCCAAAGTCATTAAAATTTAAAAGGATACAAACTTTAAAACATTATAACAATTTTGAATGAAATAAATATCTTATTAGTGATATTCGTAATGTCAATGTGTAAATATGAACTGCTGAACTAAATTACGGTTTTGTTTTAATGTCAAAACAAATATGGCCGTAAACCCTCACAATATAAGTTGAAAGTTCTTGTAGCTCAAATGACTGAGACATCGTTACAATATAGAGTATTATGTTCGCCTTTGTCAACCAGCGTGCATGAGACAATATGTCAGGATCGCGGTGAGCAAGATCATTGAAACAGTTGCCTCTAATTACAGATTGACACAAATGTGTCCTAGCCATTTCCCACTGCAGTATAAAGTTCCATTGGAACTGTTAAGATGTTAAGGACTATCGTCGTTACCAAGGATAGTATAACGAAAACATGATGGGGGACTTCATATGGGTACCTCTTCGAGATAGCGATTTGCACAACAAAAACTAATCTAGAAAACCTAATAGTTACTGAACCTTTTAAAGTAATTTTTGACTATCTTTTTCTAATAATTATGCTATAGTCCACATTAACATATATATATATATATATATATATCCTTGTTTGTGACAATAAATACGACATTTTTTGATGAATGTCATTGTTTTTCGATATATTTTTTTAGACATAATCAGTTAAAATATAACAGAAAACAAGTACACAAATTGTGTTACATAGTGTTTTTTATGAAAAAAATAATTAACCATTAATTTTAATGCAAAAATACCGTAACGTAGTTATATGTGAGTGATAGTACTAGTAAACAACTTTTTTCTTTGTTAGTATTTTGCATAATATTGAACATCCCAGCGGTCAATGGAGGATCGGAGGCTTGTTTCTAAACTATACTTCTATTAAAGTGAATATATATACAATGCGACCTTTTTATAATTATATTGATAACACTGGTAAACAGTGAATTCATTGCCAGTGATATTTGAATCATTTTATACAAAGTCAACTATGCTGATTTAGAATATGTAAGTGCTTTTGCTAGATTGGCTCTATTTTACGAGATAATTAAAATTAATTAAATAATGTATGCACCGTGTTTGGAATTTGTCAAGAATTGCATGAAGTATAATAGTATACTAACAAATAGTAGTGAAACTGTTAGTAGTCATGCAGAAATTTGTTCAAAAATATGTGTAATAGTGTTATAGAAGAAAACATTTTCATTTGAAAAACTAATTATGTCTAAATAATTAATTAATTAAGATGTTAATTGTCTATGGTAATGCATTGACAAATCGCTGTTTGCTCGACTTCCTTTTTCATGTATCGTTGGTGCAATTGCGCTGGAGGCTCCAACAGTAGTCAGCCTTTATATGTATGTCCCATCTTCCTTAATATATCTCCTCCATCACCGCCATATCCTGATGGAATCTTTCGCCTTGTTCCTCACTGAAGTCCACAAGGTTACCTGGAAATTTGTCTAAATGACTGTGCAGGTAATGTACCTTGATGCTCATTTTGTTCCACTGTTTCTGAAATTAGCGAGCATATCTTGCACCAGTTCTTCGTAATTCTCTGCTCAGTTATTACCTAAGAAGTTCCTGACAACTGAAAGAAAACTGCTCCATGAAGAAGCTTCAAGGTGATCTCGAACGTTGATGACATTTCCGAATCTGAGGACCGTCAAAAATCCCAGCTTTCAGCTTCTCCATGCTCAATCCGGGGAACAAACTACAAATAAACTTGAAGCAATTGCCAGATTTATCAAAAGCCTTAACAAATTGTTTCATTAAACCTAATTTGATATGAAGCTGTGGGAGAATGATCTATAATCTAATTTTTGTCAACCAGTGGCTTGTTGATGATATTTTCTTTACCTACAGTCATGGCTTCCCTTGCAGGCCATGTCACTCTTGTCCAATGATCTAGCCTTGCCCTTCTATCCCAAAGACACATGAAGCATGGGTATTTTGTGTATCCTGAGCAAGAATTTTACCACTTTTAGGTCAACACAAATTGACCACTGATGCTCATAATAACGGACTTTCTGCAATACTGTTTTGATATTTTTATACTCTTCTTTAAGTGTTGTTGGGTGAGCAATGGGAAGAGATGCATAACGGTGTAACAGAACGCATTTCAAGCTTCTGATGGAACTGTCTATAAAAAGACGCCAGTCTTCGGAATGGTAGTCTTGTAGTCCCATTTGGAGCAGAAGTCCAGGGATGTCATTACAGTAAACAAGATCTTCCTCTTGGCTGAAATATGGAAGAAGAAACTCTTCTCTTTTCCGATAAAATGTTATTTTAACTTCTGGTTTGAGAAAATTTCTTTCATTAAGCCTGGACGCTTAAAGCTCAGATGCTTGCTTGGACAGATTTAGGTCTCGTATTAGGTCATTGAATTCTTCTTGGCTGAATGGTTGAGGTGTTGAAGAACTTCCTTCATAATCGCTTCCACTGTTTTCACCTTCCAAAAACTCCAGATCTTGCTCCTTGTCGGAGTCTGATGGTGAAAGCTCTAATAATCCAGTAAACACTGGTATAGGAACTTCACTGCTACGTGGAATTGGTCTCCTTGCAGTTTTAAGATCAGGATAATCCCACTTAAATTTCTTGTGGCGATTGAAGCCTTTAACATTCACAATACAAAAGTAACAATCACCAAAATGGTCTTTCGGCTCTCGCCATACCATTGGTACACCGAAACTTAGACTTTTCTTCTCACTGCCGTAGGCTTTCCACACAGTTTTTGCAGACCTGATGGGAAACCCCAGACATGTCTTGGTCTCCCAGCTTCACACCGAAATAAGCCAAATATGCCTGCTGCACAAAGTCGCTTATATTTCTTCCTTGCTTTTCAATCATGTATTGTCCAGAGATGTAACAGAATACATTCTGATTATTTTTGCAGCATCTTCGTGATGAACTCATGATGTCTTTACAAAGCAGAGATAAAATAGAAAAAAAACCAAGTTATAACTTGGTATAGTTAAATTAAACAACAGACACCAAACCTATTGCATTTGTTTTACACAAAGGGTACAATCATATTTTCAAGGGTGTCCAATATCTTAGAAACTAGAGCCAATTCAGCAAAAGCAGTGGCAGTTTTGAAATCAGCACCCATGAATTGATATAAATTCATTCAAACATTCTTGGCAATTCACAAAATATTTTTTTGTTGGGCTGTGTAATTGCTAGATTACTTGTCGGGTAAGTCTTAGTAATATAGTGTTACATTATAAAAAAAAAAAGATTTAATCAGTATTTAATTTCAAATAGAATAATATGCCAACTTTAGTTTTGTGTTTTTCTTTTTTTTTTTGCAAACTTTTTTTATTTTGATTTTTAAGAAGAATTTCAATAACGAAATTCGTTACGATGAGTAAGATTTTTTTTTCTATTAAGATTGTTTTTGTTTAACGATTTTAAATTGCTATCAGTTGTAAAAAATAAAACTACTACAATAATATGAGTTAAAATATTTTATTTCTTTTTAATAATTTAGACTCATGACCTACTTCTCATATTTAAAATCACGAAATTCGTTTTAAACTGACTGTGTTTTAAAAAAAAAAATATCGAAATAAGACACATGCATTATGCCATATATCTAACTTATAAAGCAGCAAAGCTTGTACTTGATTTCACGTAAATCGGTTACGTATTTCACGTAAATAGGCTGTGCATTTGATAATCATGCTCAGTTATTATATTTTGTTAACATTGTGTACTGGAGGTTATTGTTCCCTCGATGGATTAATTTCTGATGATGGTTTGTTGGTTATCGCAGCCACATCTTTTGACGTATGAAATGTAGGTCACTTCTGCACATTAGGAAGGTGGCATAAATCAACACCTAATTAAATTAATTATATTGATTAGGAAGGGGTTTAACATTACACATTACGCCTAAATTTCACGGGCAACGCCGGGCTTAATATCTAGTATATTCTAACAGGAAATATAATTCATCCTTTTGATCTACTGAAGACATATACGAGACGTGAATTATAAATATAGGAAAATGTACTTGCAACTCTGACAATCATACCGATTTGAATAGGCAAAATACTACTTCAACTTAAGCTCTAACTTCTGGTGCTAGATGTACACTACTTTTAACAATTTAGACTTACATTCCGTATAATATATCCCATTCTATCAGCGGTAACAATCAGAATCTATTAATGACATTCATGTTAGGAAATTCTAAAATCTCCGACTACGTAATGGTTTCAGAAATATAAAAATTATTTAAATAATAACATATAAATTATAATGAAGTAAATGTAATAAAATGCCCGTCGCCTTTTTAATTTGTAAAAAAATAATTATTATAATGTGATAAAACATAAACTTACCCTTTTCAATATAAAAATTATAGTGTAGACTCTGAAATCCTCTTTGTGTAATCACAATGATGTAGTTTGTAAAATCAATTTCAATAAGATTCATGAACGTAAGCTCTATTGTCATGCTTGGTATATTTTTCGTCGAATAATTCACTTTAATCCTTTGGTCAACACTGAAAAATTGATAGTTACCAGAGTCTAGTAGATATATTTTCATCATTGATAGATTATTATACTGAAAGAGTTGAATATCACTTGGTTCTGGATAACCGTTAATGTCGAGCTTTTTTGAAAACGATCCACCCAACACTCCTTTGAATGTAGACAACAGATCTTCTAATCTTTTGAATTTAATAGGACCTGGAAAGTATAATAGTACATTATTAAACATTAATTTTTACGAATAATAAGATAAACAAAAAAGATTAATAGGTTAAATGTTCCATCTTTCAATCAGTACATGTGCAGTCAATAAAGCAAATTACAACATAATATAAATATGGCATTAAATTTCAACCGCAATAATGTCCATAGCATAACACATTATTATGCTACAAGTGGGGAATAGCTTGCTGAAACTGGCTGAACGAATTCGGCAGAAGGGATAACAAAGAAATATACGAAATACTGCAATAGAAAATAACATGTGGCCTTTATTGCCACGAACAGAATGACATATGAAAATAAATAACCAAGAGATGTACAAAATACTGCAGTAGAAAAGAGCATTTGGCTTTTATTGCCATGAATACACTACATATAATATATATATATATATATAATATATATATATATATAATATATATATATTATTTAGACACCACATTAGCCTGATACACACGTTTACATTTTAGTGTACGGACCATTAGCCTGAGGGAGTTGCACGCATAAATTAGACGATTATGTATTTAAGGATAGTGGAGATAATTAAATTAAAATTGCAGCAGAGAAACTTAACACTTTTTTATCGCAAAAATAGTACAATAATGTTCTGTTTAAAATATATATATAAATACAACTAAAACATTATTTAGATTGAGTACTAGAAGCTCACTGAACGTGTAAAGTGATTTCTTCATCTCTTGTATTAATGTTTTTTTTCTTAAATGTAGATTTTGTTAATAAAATATATTGTGTTCAGAAAATGATATTAAGACCTGCACTCGGCGTTAACCAACACATTTTTGTATATTGAATGTATGAAAATATTGTAAAGAAATATATACAACACAATTAAAATAGATAAAAACATTTTGATATTTTTTCTACTTAATTAACACACTATGATACAATAAAAACAACAACTTACATTTGACTAAGATTGTCAATTTTAATGACATGGCTGTTGATTTATTTACTTTGTTATCTGACTGGCAAACATAATCTCCAGCATCTTCACAATAAAAAGTTTTTATAAAATTTGTAGAACTTGTGCTATAGTTCTGGTGAAGAATTGCACCGTCTTTTAAAATTGATATAGAGGGTAAAGGATTTCCATCAGCTTCACAAATTACTTTAACGATAGTTCCATTTTCAATTATGGTTGTGTTGTTTAATATCACAAACTTTGTTACAGTCGATGGATCTATGAAGAAAACAACAACTCTTGTTTAAAAACCAGATATGAGTGCACGATATAACAAAAAAAAAAAAAAAGAGATGTTTATAAATGAAAAAAAATCATTATCAGTGTTTTGCAATATTTTTATCTGCCATGCCCCACCTTAGACTTTCTAAATAACGTTTATTGAATCATCGTAGCTTTTAGATATTTCTAATAAGAATTAATGAGATATATACAACGTATTAAATTTTTTCGAGTTTTTTTTTCCCAGTAATAGACTTTATAAAAGATAATCACTGAATCGCTCCATAATAGTTATTTTTACACTTAATATTCAGTCAAAATAATGTAATAAGTCTTATCTCCTTGTCTTTTACCGATATATGTCTCACTTTGTAATAATTTATTACCGGCATGATTTATGAGCAAACATAAGTTCATTTTTTTAAACTTACTGTGTAAAAATATAATACTCACATGTGACGTTAACTGCCATATCGGCTGTATTATTTATATAACATCCAGTTATATGTTCAGCTGTACATTTGCAGTTTTGTCCAGTCATATTTCTTGTAAATGTCACTGAAGATGTAAATACATTTCTTGACTGTGTTAAAGCATCTAAGTTACCACAAGACACCGTAAGGCTACTTAGTGGTGGAATTCCATTAGTTGCTTGACATTTAACAATATAACTGATATTCTCTATGACAGATGTTACCACTCCAGCTGTATTACTCAGTAAATTTATTGTAGGAGGCAACATAGGTGGCTCTGAAAATATGTTTACAAATTTCATATAAAAAAATATTTACGAATCTATCTATCTATCTATTTCTCTCTCTTTCTCTCTCTCTCTCTCTCTCTCTCTCTCTCTCTCTCTCTCTCTCTCTCTCTCTCTCTCTCTCTCTCTCTCTCTCTCTAAGAAATTATCATATATAAATATAAATGTATGCCTACGACTGGACGATTTTAATGACTGCCATAGTATTTACGTGACAGCCAAATAAAATCTAATTAATATATTAGTCATGAATAATAATATTTTTTTTTTAAATTAGTAAACATAGGCCCGGTACCATAACCAGTTAGTAGGCACACAGTTGGAGTTGAAAATGGTGATATATATATATATATATATATATATATTTGAGCGTGTTAACAATCAGTCTATATATTAAAAAAAATATCATACCTATGTACTCGATCTGTCCCAAAAAACATGAACATATTATTGTAGCCAAAATAATTTAACTATAGGGAAAATTAATTAATAATACATCAAATAAAGTTCATATGTTTTATAGTTCATCCCAAAGAAAATAATTTCAATTACGGGTACACAAACTTAATAATAACAACCCCTGACGATTAAACTCTGAACTTAACATTCAACTTTACATAATTTGCGCATAGCACACTATATCATTAATAAATCTTTATTCTTTCATACTATTTTAAAGGACTCTTTTCCAAACAGTTCTTCGTTTTATGTTTTATGATGTTCATTATGACGTATTTAAAAAAAAAAGAGAGACGTGAGTTAGTGCCTGCCAGTTAATCGATACGCTACTTGTTTAGCATGTGGTTTATATACTGTTATACACATTGTAGCATAGAACACTATACCTTACTGACAATTAATTAAGAAAAAGAGCCCATTCGGCAGTGCCGAACCTTTGGATTTGGGGGCCCGGGGTATCGCCTCTTTGTGGGCCCGTGAATTTCGACATTCTGCACCATGACATGAATTAATGTACTTAATATTTAATGTAAAAAAATGTTGGTGCTCCCCTTAAGCTGGGTTCCTTGGGGACTTTCGTATTAGGACTCCATCCCCCACCCTAAGTACGACTCTGCGACTCCGTGCACTTCTGAATACAAAAAGATTATTGAAAATGTAAACAATACTTTATTGATATAATGTGTGGTAAAGTATAATGTATCAAAGTACAAAATTGAAATAGATAGAATCGTTGTGTAGCTTTTATCTGACCTTTGATTAAAAAAAAAATGCCATCAATTTAGTTGAGGCAACAGACGCAGAAAACATCAGGCCTCTTAAAGAAGAAAGAAATATCAAAGCTTTAGACATTGCAGTTTTGTTAAGCCGTTAAAATTAATGGGTTACTTTACATTGTCTACAATGTGTACGGCGCTACTCCACCCTTAGAAAATTCATTCATGTGACGTAGTAATAGGGTTTCCGTGTGCAGCGCAATAAAGTATTATTAGTAAGAAATTAAAGAAATGTCTGCATATTAACACTAATCCAATTCAGTACAGAACACGTGCAATGTACAGTAAATGTTGCCGTCATTTTGTGTGACAGACACAAAAGTTTGAAAGACACAGAAAAGTAGACAGACACAGAAAGTGTGACAGACAAAAATGATTTTTTGTATTATAGATACAGTCACACTCCACTTTTTGCTATTCCATTTAGTGCTAATCCGCTACAGACTTTAAGCAAAGATATATTTTGCATTTAAATCTTTAAAATTTCTTCAGAAATGTTCACACTCATAAAACCTGTACAGTGTACACCCCTTTCATGTCGTTAAAAGTAGTAGACCCTGCAGCAAGCTTGGTATTTATTTGTTTAAAAAAATATATTTATTACGAACTATAAAAAAATAAATAATTAAATAGTTAGGATTATAATTTAAAAACATAATTAACAGTGGAGATTAGGTGCTCGATTGTTTCCTGAATCAGTCATTATCATCTTTTTTACGGATGTGACTCCATTTATCATATTGTTTTATCCGTGGTTTTTTGCCTAACACTTTAGAAAATATAGTACTAATGCAACAGCATTTTGAGAGTAATTAGCGTCTAGCAAGACGTAATTCAGAAAGGTTAGCAATGAAATGTGTTGCTGTGCTTATTCATTTCTGTCTCTAATATAAATCACACATACATAGTATTTCTTATAGTAATTTCCATTATTTAAATTGACCATAAAGTATCGTCAATAACACTATATATACCATGATGATATTTAATGTGACAATATATTATAACATAAATAAAGAAAAAGGAAATAAAATATCTCTTTTCGTTATGAATTTTAATGAAAAAAATACCTACCTCTTACTGTTACTGATTGTTCACACAAAGCATAAGAATAATTAAATTTTGAATTCAGAGCATGACATCCAACTATTGTTATGCCAGCAGCAGAAATTAAAAATGAGACTTGTGCAATATATGAAACTCTTAACTGACTGTCTGTTAAATTTGAAATCTTAGTTCCATTAATCGAAAAAACAAATTTGACTCCAGGGATAACATTTGAAGCTTCGACTGCACACATGGCATTAACCGTAATGGCTTTAGTGTCACAAAGGTCAAAGGTTGTTCTGTTAGACATTACTTTACACACACTGGGTCCTCCTGGAAATTGAATGTAAAAACTATAAAATGAAGCAATTTGTATACATGTGTATTTGAATAAAAATGTGAACAAAAAGAGAATAAATCTGAAAAGTTTGAATTCTTCCAATGTTAAAACAATTCTTAAGTTTATCACCGCTAAAACATTTAAATCTTAATTTACATATTTTATAAAATGCAGCTATGTAAGCTATAAAAGCACAAATGGACTAAAGGACTAGCGTTACAAATCATCTTGTAACGAGAAAATTTTAAAAGAATGTCTTTCAATAGACTGTTTGACACTGATTTGTAAAGCTGAAACTAATTTGACTTTACTAATTTATAATCATATAATGTATTCAAAGTTAAAAAAATCTGTTGAGAAATAATCAGGAGTTAATATAGACGTTAGTAACTTCACTCAGTCGTAAATATCAATCTTCCCGAGGCAAGTTATCTCGTAGTATGAGCACGATAAAATACACGGACAGAAAGACGAACATAAGGATAAGTAACTGTAAGTGTAATCTTGGTCATATTTCTTATACTGATTTGGGTATTGTTAAATCTCCTATAAAAATTTGGGTTTTGCACAGATTCAGAAATAGACTGACAGATAAGCATAGACAAGTAAAATTGATTGTAATTTATAGAATGTCGGCAATTATTTTGATCAAGTCGGTTATCTAATAACATATGGACAGTGAGAATTTATGCTGTATGGACCATAATTTTGTATGTCTAATGGACAGTGATCATTATTTTGTATGAACATTGCCTATTTTGTTTACAGGAGATATACAGTATATATTGTCACTCGTAGAACTAAGGGTAGTTTCTTTATTAGTTATGTATTTTTTTAGTTATATTTTTTTTACGGTGTATCGCAATTAGGAAAAAGAGATCTTAGAGTACTAACTATCTAGATATGAATCATGTTATAAGCAAATGGTTAATGGATACTTCGGGTCATGATAAATATTAAGTAGAACCTACGATAAAAGAAACAAAATAATTGACTTTTTCTAAAAAAAAAAAAAACGGAGTTGGTTGTCTTTTTATGTGTCATTGTTTGGGTTTGGTCATCCTTCACACCAGTAGAGCCAAAACGATTCTGGAAATAAATACAGCTTTTAAAAACCGTATTACAGATGTCAGTAGTGCAAACATCATAATGGTCAACACCATAGACCCTGGTAAAGCAAACATCATGATGAACGAACAAACTTCAAATACCTGAAAGTCATCTTATCCAAAGACAGCAGCTGCAAAGTTAAATTCGGGCCAGGATTGTGGCAGCAGTGGTTGCTATGGTTGCGTTAAACAGAATTTGGACCCGCAAGAACATTAGCCTGCCAACGAAGCTCAGACTTTACAGAGCCCTAGTTAGAAAGATCGCCCTGTATGGTTGTGAGACTTGGACACTTCTTGCTGCCAAAAAAAGCTACAGACACTAAAACATAAATGCACGCGGAAAATCCTTCGAATCTCATACATAGAACGCTAGATCAAAGAATATAGGTGGGAAAGAATATCCTCAATCACGGGCACTCAGGAAACAATTATGGTAACAATCAAGCGACGTAAGATGGCTTGGTGCGGATAGTTGTCGATGCATGATAACCTGCCAAAAAATTATTCTCAAAAGAACTGTAGATGGAGGCCGTCGCACAGTGTGCTAGAAGAAATGCTGGTTTGACAATACAAAATAATAAACAGAGCTACCAATGACATAAAGACAGCCGCGATGTATAGGCAACTCTGGAGAAATTTGTCTGTTGAGTTGTCCATGCGTTCCACTAATGACCACATCGGTTATGGATAGGATGATGATGAATCACTAGATTGTAAACTAGAGCAGATTATGTTTAGCTCAATATATTGAAACCATAGTTTTATTATTAAAACAAAAGTAGAAAGAACGTTAGAATAAATATTATTATAAAATAACTGATAAAGATACTACAAAAGTACTTACTAGCATAGTTTATAGTATAAGAAATACTATTATTTCTTTTTAAACTTGTTACACCGGAACAAATGTACACTTTTAAGTCTAAAAATGGAGCTGCAAATGATTAAAAATCTAGTTTAAGAAATATATTTAATGGTTGCATGATATATACATGTCAATAATCTGTGACTGATTAATACATTTAAAAGTTCATGCATTATTTAAGAATATATATATATATAATTATTTGCGAAATCATAAAGCACATTATTGAAAAAAGTGTCACCAAACTCGGCATTTCACTTTGACAGTCAATCAGCAAAATGACCCCTGCTAATTTTTTTTTTAGATTTTTGTTTTCTTTCCGCCCCTCCATTTGTTGACATCACCGTAGCTGTAAATGTTAAAATACGAGTTCTATACATTACTATTTTTTTATTTATGTATGTCTCATGAAAAAAAAAGTATGGCAGATGTGATGGATTTAGCAGCATCAAACAATAATGAATAAAGACAACCTTTTAAAGAATGAGCTTTATCATGATTTTTCTAAATGATCACGTGATTAAAATATTACGATTTGAGGTACATTAAAAATGCTAAAATACGACATAGCGAATAACATGAAAACCCAATTTTTTGCCATCAGACGTAAATGCTAACGTCGAACAAGTGTAAACTATGTCAGGACAGTGACAAGAAGAGCAACAATGACAGATATCCGGAGGGCATATTATGGTACAGAAATTTTAAATGAAACAAAAAGATAATACTGGTCTTTTCATTGCGTAGTTCAACATAATGCTTACTAAGAGTCCAACAAAAGAGACAATTAAGTCTCAATTTATGAAATCTTTATGTTTTACTTGTACCTTAGCTGTGTTTGGGCATCTGATTACTAGTGAAATATATGTAAAGTTATAAAAATTGACCACTGACTTTAGAAATATGGATTTTAACTCATTTTGTTTTGTATTCAAAACACAAACAAAACAAATAAAACTCAAATATGATCAAAGTAAATTAATACAAAACGTATCTATATAGATAAACATAATGGTGTCTGCGTGTCTGTAATATATCACATGATTAAAAGATTGAAATGACTTATAAATTTACTTTGTCGTAGAGAGAGTGTTGTAAATTAGGGTAGTGCTTTATAGTACTGATGAGATTCGTATTTTATAGGCTAATGTTAACTAAAAAGTAACCGACAAAAAGCCTAACTAACCATTTTAGTTAAACGTAAAGTTTAATTAAGTGAAAAGATTTGGGTTAAATTATTAGTTTATCAAGTATGTTTGATTCATTTCCTTAAAATAATTAATTTAACAATTATCTCATAATACACACTTTTACTCTTTGCTTTGTTTTAAATTTATTTTTGGCTTTTTTTTTCTACTATTTTAACATTCTCCTGTTTTATATTTTGTTCCGCGCACATTAAAAGTGTTAATCAAGTGTCATCAGTAGTCTGCAGATACACACAAAACATCACAGTTTCTACCATTTAAAAGTAGAAAAAAAGTAATGTTCCCTAAGCCCTAACGGACCGAATGGGGCAGATGAAGTGTAGAATTCATCTGTTTCTACAACCTCGGCATATGTAGGGATTGTGTGGTTAGCACAAAGCCCAGCCGCCTTTACTTCCCCAACTTAAGTTCCCCATTTACCACCCAGAAAAGCAAAAAAAAGCTCTCACTGCGATCTCTGCTGTAGTATCACTGAGAAAGGGGAAGTAGTTCTTAAACAATGCCATAATGTGTTGTTGAATTAATATCGATAAATTCACGGTTCACACACAAACACCCGTATATAAACGTCCACTGCATTGTTAAAAACAAAATGTGACAACCATTGCTTACACATCGGCATTGCTGAGACTCGAAGCAAAAGATCCAAGTGCACGGCCGCTGCGCCTGTACATTTGCCTCTAAATGTGTTCTATATTACAATTACTACAATACTACAAAAACAACACTAGTTGTTCTTTTACCTACGTCCATAATTCACATTATGTAATGTATACTTGTGAGCTGCAAGGGAACAGGTTGTACGGGTTACACACGGAGTCCGCGCCAGTTAAAGCAAAAACTCTCCCACCCCCCAATAAAAATAGGACGAATGATCGTGCGTTTTTGTGATAATTGATTGAATATTTCACAGATCATGGTAGAAGTTCTCTCCATGTTTGGCCTCCATGGCTTTTGCACTATTGTCTATGGTTGGGATGAAAGAAAGACAATACAAAAGCAGTCGCATAGTGGTGTATATGATATTAAAGATCGGAAATAACTTGGCCTTCATCAACCCAAAACGCAGACCGAATTTATTTTGGTTGAAATGGTCTCTTTAGAAAGAAGCTGGCGGTACATCTTAAATGGAGAATTATTCAGAGCAACATTATATTCATTAGTTGTAACTAAACTAGGAGAAAATATTTTACTAAACTTTTAAAAACTATTTTTTATCTTTCTTTGCATAAGTGCATTGTTTAAAAATTAAAATGGGAAAGAAGGAGAATAGACAAAAAGTTCGTCAACATCGAGCGACACGGCTGAAATAATTGTCATTAGTACAATGGGATGTAGAAAAAAGGTTGTTAGTAGTTAAAGTGTGTTTTTTCTGTACGAATGCAACATCCACCAGAATAGTTTGTGTGCACCTGAAAATCGGTCAGAATATAGACCTAAATTTTATCAAGAATTGTCATATGTATTATAAAAAATACATACAATTAAAAGCCACCGATTTTCGAAAGTTGAAGAATTTGTCAATAAATAAACTTCCACTGTACGTAACTTTTAAATTGTGCACGTATGTTTATATATTTTTCCTGATTCAAGACGTCTTTTATTCTCCAGCACCCAACTAATTCAACATTTAAATACATTGTCTGACGTAATGAGGATAGCAATAACTGCATAAAAGATATATGTTTCTCTCTTTTAAATGGACATTTCTTTCAAAGGTAAATAAAATAGCTTATGTATATTACGGTCATAATTGGTTGGGTTTAAAAATATATCTTATTCTGGCAACTTGATGAAGATCTGTAAATGTTTTAAAGTTGTATGACTATATATGTGATAATGAAGTGAAAACCGACACTTATAACCGTTGCTCAGCAACAAATTCTTTTACTAAATCTGTTATTCATTTTTGATCTGACAATGATCGCTGTTTGGAAATACTTATATACAACTAATAAAATATTAAGGATACAGAAAGTCTCATCAATTCATTTTACGACAAAAGTATTTAAAAATTTATTTCCAATATTTTTTTTATATCTAGACCATCTAAAATGAAAAAAAAAAATCCACAAAAATGGGATTCGTTTAAAAAAAAAAAAAAGTATGAAAATGTTTTATCAGTCAAAGCAATTAAAAAAACTCTGCGACTATGCGAAGATATGGCGAAATTGGCCATGGGGTGGGGGAATATTTAAACGGGAAAGAGATTAATGTGAAGTATTTGGAGTTACGAGCCTAGGTGACTTAGGGAGTCGCAAGTGGCCAAACTGTACATCACATTAGTTAGTTTGTTGAATTGATGCCACATATCACCCACCCAAGCCATACATGTCAGGGCTTGAGAGTAAGTTTGTCCCTGACAGTCGTGAAGTTTATTATTGGAGTCTTAGCAGTTAGATACTATGTATACTAACTAATTCCTAATTAAGAATTTACTCGAATGGTTAATTCCTGAACTCCTGGTACAGAGTAGGAAATAATTGGTTCTGGTTTAAGTTACATCAACACTTAATGTTGAATTAAGGTCTTCTGTCAAAAAACTTTTTTTCTTTTTGGTTTTTTACATGGTAATTATTGAAATAAAAAAAAATAAAGATCTCTTCTTTTTGGTTTGTTAAATCTCGTGAGTTGCAATTTAGCACGATTATTTAGGCTAATTATTTCTACTCTACTATAAAAATATTAATAAAAGTAGGTTAACAGTCATTAAAATTCCTTTTAATACTTGCTTACAAATACCAATATACAAACATTCCTCAGAGCCTCAGGGTTAATGACGAACAATAAAATAAATAGTCTACGTGATAAATATAAATCTACTATTGGGCCACCGTGTATAGAAAATATTTAAAAACATAAATACGGTGGCGCTCGTAGCTAAAATAAGTGAGAAAGAGTTTAGCCTTTTTTGACATAAAATAAACGAGTATAACACGAAGATTCATTCATGAACCTCACTAAATCCTTAAAAGAACACAATCAAACAATTTTGTATAAAATAACTACAAAAGCGTCAGCGCTCTATCTTCTACCACAGCCTCACATGACGTATATAAAATGCACATGCCTAATGCTGCAACAGCTAACATATCGCCGCTGAATCATTTTTTTTTCTTTGTCATAGAATGGGACTACTATATTATGGCTATTTATACAGTCAACGATAATATATTGTACAAGTATAAAAACAGAATTGAACAATAAAATGGATTGTAATATAAACCCTTCAAAACTTTTGTATAGAGACAATATTTCAAAATTTCAACATCAAAGTTATCATGGATAGATCAATGTATTTATATGGGTCTATTTATTTTATGCTATGAGAATGTTTATAAAACATATATTCAAAAGATACTTTAAAAATGAGTAAATATTCAAACAGGAAACAGTATTATTACTTTCGATCTACAGCAGACTGAAGAAATAAGCCTGTGTTTTTTTTTATAAAGATTATCAACTATCTAGTGGAAATAAGGGATTAAGCAAGTTCAGAGTGCCTGTAAGCAAAGAGCTACTTCATATTTTTGGGTGAAAATTTGTTTGAAACGTGGTGGGAATTAAATTGTCTTCCCAAATGGGGCCCCACATATTATATGAACTTCATAGATGACAGTAAGCCCTATATGTGATAAAAGCAAAATACATTTTTCTCTCTCTCTCTTTATATATATATATATATATATATATATATATATATATATATATATATATATAGGCCACATTAAGATTGAAACTAAAAAAAAAAAAGAATTGCCTTAAAATTAATCTGAAAACGTAATGTATAAAAATAATTTGCCACTACTTACAAATATTTAAACGTGTTGATGTGCTGTTAATTGGTTCTCCTACTTCCTGCCAATTACTATCAAACCACTTTACACTTCCTGGTGGATTACCTTGGTATGTTAAAATACAGAAGCATCTGATAGAAACATTAGGTCTGATGTAGCCTTCGATCACATCTGTACTATTATAACATTCATCAGATAAAGCTACAGTTGGAAGTGCTGTAACGTTGGGTAAAAAAGGGCAGAAATAAGTACGAGAAAAAAATATGTTGTCCTAATTAATTTACATAATGTTTCTACTTACTTAAATGTATAATTGATGTTGTTACATTTATTCCATACATTTTGTCACTGGTTACATTTGGCAAAATAAAAACATTAAAATTGTAATATCCAGCATCAAAGTTATACAGTAGTGATGTCCAGTTACAGGTTGATTCATAGTATTCTGGGGATGTTGATATCACTTTATGACTGTAGATCATTGTTCCATTCTGTATCTGAAAGATTAAAATAAACATTCAAATATGCCAAATTTCTTTTTAATAAAAATTAGCTGATAAACAGTTAAAACAATTTCTCACAAACAAAAATAAACATTACTTTTTTTGAAAAAAATGTATAGGAATATTAACAAGTTATTAAATGAATAGGGTAAATGTTTGAAGAAATATTTCAGAGTAAAACAATTACATTTTAGATTTTTAGTCAACATTGCAATACGTTAATATAGAAAATCAAAAAAGCATGGTAATAAAAGTATTTTGCTGAATTTTTTTAGTAATTAGTTATTAATTTGTGCATTGTTAAAATAATTTCGGATTTGAGGAATAGTCTAAATGTAATATAAGTTCGTATTATAAAAAATTCATTTTTTATGATATCTTCACTTTCCATAATTAGGTTAAAAACTCGGCCTTTTTATCACATCTCATGATCACGTGATTAGTTAACACCAATCATAATTTACTTGTTGACCGTGGGAAATGACGAATTTAAACAATGTAATACGTTCTATTATTGTTTTATTGCTTAGAATTTAAAACAAAATATTACGCTATCAATAATTAATAGTTGACAAAAGATGAATTTTTTTTTTCAAATAATCAAAAGAAATATTATAATTAAGTTCGTCTGTATGTTTGAGATCGTAAAAATTTGATAAATATTTGTTAAAAAATTCACAATTTTAAATAGCTTCTGTCTTTTAAACAATACGACGATTAAGTCTAAAATATTAGAAAAGTTATAATATATCCAAATTATTTTTTTTTAAACAGCTAGCATTTTAAAATATTCCAGCGAAAACAATATAAAATTCATTCTAAGATATATTTAAAGTAAGTAAGTAGTTTCTGCAATATTTCAGACATTGGCCAGCAAAACAGGCCATTTTGAACATTGACCAGCCATTGTTATTCATTCGATGGGTGTCGAAGTGACGATTCGAACAGCAATGTATAACAAATTATCTTACATTACGAATTTTTTTAGTGTGGGTAAACAATAAAGTAAGAGAGGGCTACTACAAACGAATGACCACTAGGCGTGGCGGACTGCTTTTATTTTTTTTTAACATATTTAGTTCAACTTTGTAACTTTTACAATACCAAATTAGATAGTTAAAACTAATACATGTCATTGTAAAATAAACCGAAAGATAGATTGCTATTAAAAGTGTCGGTCCGGCTTTAAGAAAAATGTAATCATACTTTGTCAGCAACTTTAAATAATCGGTAAAATGAGAATGATTTATAAACAATGATCGAATTATTGGTATAAATAAAACTATTAGTCCTACTTACTTAAAAATAAAAATATTGTCGGCGAAAGGAAAAATAAGGATACTTCAATTAATATAGCGTGCAAAAAAGGCTAACTGTAGAACATCATTAATATCAGTACACTAGATGAACACTAAACATAAAGCTTTAAGATCTAGAAAACAAACTTTTCTTAACTTTTAATGGCTGGATTAGAATGCTCTCGTTTGTACGCAACTTTGTATATTTGTATCCGAAAATAAGACCACGACAGAAAGTATAGTAAAGTACACGATATATTCTAATGGCCCGTGAAAAATGTACACTCTTGGTTAAAAATATCAACGAGAAAAAATGGCCATAGTTTGGTCATAATTTAAGCCGCACAAAGATTTTCAATCCAAATTATACATAGTTGCTCAGTCATGCTCCTACAGTGAAACTAGAGGACATACTTCTGCTTCAGCGTCACTAATTATTCCAAACCGCTAAGTTACATAATAAGTTGTGGGCTGATTAAAATAATTATATTCATTTTTAATTGCAAAAATTGAATTGAAAGAAAACAAAAACTGGCCTACATTACACGATTATATCCCAATCTACTTAACACACACAAACTCGCATCTTGTTTAGAAATAAAGAATATTCTTACCACATTATTATAATATAAAAAACAAAAGGCTTGTGGAAAAACTTTTTCAGTTTTACATGTCAGAGAAATTGTGTTGTACTCAGTGAATCTTGGAGAATCACAACTCACATTTGTTGGCTTCACTGTACATTATGATAATCAAAATATGATTGAATTAATAATATAAAACCACACATATCAGAGGCAGTTAAAAATAAGGGCATTCCCATATCAATGTATGATTTCATAAATGTGACCGACTCCAACAAAATGAGGCTTAACTCGATTTTTACTCACCTTGAGATTATGATTTTTTTATTTAGCATGCAATTACCTTAAAATGATACCATATTTGTGTTTTTATCTTCAGCTAAGAGTGTAAAAAATAAAATTCGTTGAAAACCCTAAAATAGATTTTTTCATGGAAAAATACATTCTAAACACCGTTCCTTAAAACAATGCTTTGCGACTTAAGACTCATTTTGTCGGAGTGGGTCACAAATACATGTTATTTTGCCAGAATAAAATGAACAAAAGATTAACTTTGAGAAAAAAAAAATCTTTATTTATGATAAATTTATATATCCTGTAAAAAACCGCGAATGTAAAATACAATTGTATTGTAATTTTTGAAGAAAAAAAAGTTGATAATATTTCCATTTTAATTTCAAAAATGAAAATCTCATCAATATAAATATTGAATATGCAGGTAAAAAATTAGAGGCAAATAATTATAATTTCGCTGTTAACTTTTATCTCTTATACTGACCTAAAATGAAAACATTATACTGAACTAAATCATCACCATCATATGAACAAATCAGCCATTGCATATTTCTCATGTCAATGGGTTCTAGTTTTGTTAAGTTTACCAAGTACTCATTATTCTTTTGTTCTAATGTTCCAAAGTTATCATTATCTATAGAACATCCACCAAGTCTACAACTACCAATTTGAATGGGTTGATTGGGATTATCCTTGGTACGTAAAGAAAACACAGTACTGATTGTTGATCTGTTTACTGGACATGTGTAAATGATGTTATCTCCTTCCATAAAATATTTGTTATTTATTCCTGAAAAAAAAAAAAAAAATAAATCTAACTTGAAAAACTAAACTTTATATTTATTATATATAATATTGAAATATTTTATTTTTTGCATTATTTGCATTGCCTTAGTGAAGTCTAATTCTAATCATACACATTAAATAATTGATTTTTAATGTTCAAGAACGCACATACTTTTCACAATATATTCTAAAGTAGCCTAATGGAAATTATTTAAATTCCACTCAATGTTTTGTTGATTACCTTCAAATCACTGTTTACACAGTTTTCCAACAAATTGTAATTCAGAAGTGGCCCAATATTTTTTGAAGATAACATAATATGACTGTTCCATTGGTAATAGTTACGTTTTTTGATATACATGGTTAACTTAACAACCAAGTGCTAGTCAGGAGTTTTTGTAACAAAGCTTATGTTAGAAGTAACAACTTATTTTTATGATATATCCCCTTCATTTAAATGTAAAAAACTACAAAACAAAGTAAATGTCACGTGTGAATATTTATAGTTGTCCAATGTTTGGAAGATTGTTTTAAAGGAAAGTGTTATTAAGAAGTGTACAATTGTTTACTCATTTGACTTTTTAAAAAAACACATTCGATAGCTATACAAAATTATTCAAGCTAGAAATGTTCTATTTTTTTCCTAGATGTGTATAGCAGAAAGTACTATCTGTTTTAAAGTGGTATTAAAATAAGATAATTCATATTTTATTGTGTTAACACTATATAAACAGTTGTTTGATCTACTTTATTCTTCTTTATAAAGAATATTTACGCTAATAAATTTATTTTAAAACCTTTTTTTCTAAAAACATAATAGTATATTTAGACTATACAAGTGGCGGTTGCCCATATCTCTGCCAAATATTTTCTTTTTTTAATAAGCTGCATAGATTAGGATTGAGCTTAAGTTATTAATTTATAATTTCAGTACCACTTTAGAATATAGACCTTTAGATTCAGCTCCTTTATTTAGCCAGAGGTAATTTTTCATAGAGATATACTTCAACTTAGATTGGTATATTATACAAACGGTCTATTGCAAATATATTACTGAAGTATCTAGACCATCTTCGGTTATCCTATTTAACGTAATATTGTTAGCGAAAATAATGTTAAACATTTCCTTTCCATCATCATTCACTCTGTCGTACTAAAATTAGAAAATGCTTGCTGGTCTTAATCTAGGAACAATGTTTGGATTTACACATACCAAAATAAACTCACACAATGGCCATAATCATTCATGATTTTTAACAGTTTTAGTCTCCATATATTCTCACATTAATAATTCCAATATGAGATGTGTTACATCCTTTATAAATAAAAAAAATGGGAAAACTCTAAATTGACAATAGTTATTTAGAGACATAATTCAACAATGGCTGGGGGTAGTATTTCTATTTTGTAAGTACGCATCTATTATAAAGTAGTTTTTATGAATTACTAGATTTGATCTATTGTTCATTCGGTAAATTGGATAACATTACTATTATACTTTAATGATTCAGAGAACATTTTAGGAAATCTTTGAGTACATAGTACACGATATTCAGATGCCAAATAAAAGGGGCATAAGTATAAAATCTAGTTCATTAACGGTGATTCACATGAACGACATTTAACATCCTTAGATGAAGTGTAGAGTGTATCTGATTCTATAATATCGGCATGTAAAGGTATTGTGTGGTTAACACCATGCTTGCAGAGCTGGAGCCGGAACCGAGGAGCCGGCAGCCGCTACTTTTTGCTGGAGCCGGAGCCGAAAAAATCTGGCGGCTCCACGGCTCCCAAATGTTTTTTATTTACAGCAGATTTTTTTTTAGCTTTAAATTGCAAATTTGCTTGATTGTTTGCCTCCTACAATTTGAAATGTTGTCATGATTTACGAACGTCACAACAATAACAGCATTTATATGATAGCGTGCACGCACATCACCACAAGAAATCTTTAATGGGGAATCGTTTTGTGTTCGTTTTAAATCTTGTTTACCCATCGAAATTTGTTAATGGCATGTTATTTTGTTATATTTAAAGTTAAAACAGTTTTATTTCATAGAATAATTCTATCAATCATTTAAAAATAAATGTTTACTACGACGACAAATAGAACGCGTCTTTTCGTATTATTATTATTATTTGACCGCGAATGTGTAATAGACTAAAAACAAAATTGTCGCTTTCTGTATTTAACAATTTTATTTTAAATCTGAAATAGAGTTGATAAATTTATAAGGCTGTGGCTATGTGGACCCGGGTCCCAATAAAATCCGATTGTTATTCGGACCCGTGGAAAATATGCATTAAGCTTAGCTATATTTAAACATATTAGACGGAACCCGAAAAAATAATAATACAGAGTCCGCTTAGTGGAATCCTAGACACTGAGAAACGATTAAATCATACAATTCAAACAATTATAGAAAAAAAAAATAAACAAAAAACAATAATAAATTTTATGTATAGCTAAGCTAAGTGCATATTTGCCATGGGTCCGAATAACAATCAGATTTTATTGGGACGGGATCCGAATAGTCACTTCGAATTTATAAATAATAAATATAAATACTGAAGTCTTTAAAATTTTTTTAATAATGTATCATTTTACTATTCGCTAATTTAATCATTGAAATAACTTTTTATTACTTATGAAAATGGCGACTAGTGAATCCTCGGTCGAAAATAATGATACGTTTCTGGAAGCGCTGAAATGGTTTGTTTTTAGTAAAACCGACAATGCGTATATTTTTCAAGTTCCTGACTATGGGGCTGAACGCGGCAAAATGTGCATAACTTTTTATCAGTGGCATAATTGCGTGGCGCAATTACAAAAAAAAAATGTCTCGTGTGATACTATCTTAATAGGGAGCCGTAGCCGTGCAGGAGCGGTAGCCGGAGCCGTCAAATTTGTGGGAGCCGGAGCAGGAAAAAAATGTTGCGACTCCGCAAGCCTGGTTAACATTTAAGGACTTCTGGGACGACTTTGCACCAAATAACACATGAGAAAATTAAATGGCAATCATAGAGGATCAAACACATAACTCCCAAAAGACAGTCGAGTATCTAAGCCATAGGCAACTTTTTGAATATGTTTCATATTCCCAACTCCAACAAAAATTCTTTTGACCCACCCTAATATATATATATATATATATATATATATATATATATATATATATAGGTAAAATATAGTTAGATAGATAGATCGACAGATAGATAGAGATGCATTATGGGGCCTTTAAAAATAATTAGCCTATGACATACAAAACCACAATAAAGCCACCACATCTTGGAGATTTGGTTGAATAGAATTATGTTTACAATCCTAAGCTCTCGATTTAAACAAACATAATAATCACGTTCACTTTAGATGATGAAAGGATAAATGGAGATTAACTATTGTGAAATCTTTTTATCTCCACACCAATACTGCTATAACATTAATTAGTACTCCTGTCATTCCCATCTGAACGATGTCTTTTAACTTTATATATTGCTGACATGACTCTATTTGACAGATATTGGATGCATTAAATAAATTAAGCCCAAAAATAGAGCCAAATAATATGTATTTACAGATATAGACACAATATAATAAACACATAAAAAGAATGATGATCCATATACTGGATTATATGAACATTCTAGAGAACTTCAAAACTAATCTCTTAAACTGCAACACTAATAAAACATTAAGGCCACTATAATTGCAATTCTTTCTGTCACACACATTATTCTAATTATTGCGACTTTACATTAAAATATTCAGCTCTTTATTATCTCCTTTATACCCACAGTTTTAAGGTGCCGTTCTAGCATAGTCAATAGTGCAATGGACTTTGAGGCACCAAGGTATATATATATATATATATATATATATATATATATATATATATATATATATATGTCTGGAGAAATAGTATAGCCTAAGCTTGATGACGAAATTCGATAGGCTCCGCCCACCGCAGTATCTATGGCGTCATTCCGCCATCTTTAGTGTAAATATTTGAAGCTCTAGTGTATACGTCATTTGGTACAGTTGGGAGCACATGGTTTGTATTAATAAGAGTCGAGCTCTGTGCATCATAGGATGCGGATGCATGTTCTAGCAGAGTCTAGCTTTGGGCATCGATGTAGATGGATGCATATTTACAGTTTGCTATTGTACTCCTCCTGGATTTACCTATGTCAGTTCATGTTCAAGAATTAAATGATTGTTTGATGTTACTTCACTGGAGTTAACTTCGTGATTTGTGTTGTCTGAATTATTACACCTTCTACAAGTATCTTCATTATAAGGACCCGTAACAATATATATATATATATATATATATATATATATATATATATATATATATTAGGGTGCATCACCAAAAACATTTTTTTATAATTGATCTGTCTGCTATTTAAATGTGTTCCATTGATCAAAAAAAGCATTGTGTAAAAAAATAAAAAAAATATTTGACAATATTTAGAGGTCCCCCGGACTTCAACAAAGTTTGCATAATTAAGCGAAAACTAGATAAAACCATCCTTCTTGTAAAGTCTTACAGACTTACATACAAAAAGTGAAGCGCTGTATAAATTGTTTTATAGTCTTTGATTTTATAATGTTTGGTAGCTATGATTGATTTTGATAAGCAGTTGTGCTAGAAATAAAATTTAAAATTCACATTTTATTAGCAAAAACAACACTTTTCCTTACCGCATATTGATGACCAAGGCAAGCATTTCTATTTCTTTATTTATATTATTTTAATTTCTGATACACACGACCTATAAAATCAGAACATGGAAATGATATGAAAAACAACAATAAAATGTTTACACCTTCTAAGGAAATGCTGGCTGACCCTGAATCTAGTTAATGCTTTCTACGACAAAGCAAACTTTCCAGTGCTGACAGAGAGGAGATCTTGTGAGAAGATTGTTCAGCTTCTTGATGAATACAATAAACTTCGTTCAATTGATAAAAGTCGCCGAAACACACCAGCCACCAAACGTAAACTGGAACAAATGAAATCTATGTTGGCAACAACTTTTCAACTGTGGCCACCAAATGTCGAGACTATTATCAAGAATGCAGAAGATCTTGCATTCTTGAGGTGTATGAAAGGAGACAGGTCTTCCAGCTTTGGATCATTTGACAAAACACTTGCAAAAAAAGTCGCTCGACTCCAATCACGAGATGTCGCAACATTGGAACGTCAGAAACGCGCAAGAGAAGAAAATGCAGCATGTTCAACGATATCAGTGCCTTCCAGCGAGGGTAGCAGTGACGAACTCGATGATTCTACTTCTAGATCTGAAGATAATATTGAGTTTGTTGATAACTGTTTGGATGATATAATGCCATTGCAAAAGCGAAGAAAGCCAACAGGAGCTTTAGTATGTGTACCTCCAGATGTTTTAAGCCGACCAAATCTTGTGTCACTATCGACAAGATTAAAGATTACACCAACACAGCAGGCAGCTTTCATACAGGTCCTTATTAGCGAGTCTGGGGGTGATGTATCAATGGTGGCTTCTTCCTATGCCACTGCAGATCGTTCACGTCGCAAAGTTGTAAGTGATATATCTACAAAGATCCACGATTCCTGGGAACCACCCAAACTCTGCACTCTTCACTGGGATGGCAAACTGACACCTTCTCTAAAAAAAAATCATCGTGTCACTGAAGAACGCATAACAGTTGTTGTCGGTGATGCAAAGCAATTGAAAGTTCTAGGAGTGCCAAATTATGCCAAGGCAACAAAGAAACCCGTTGGTGAAATAATTGCAGAATTAACCATGAAGCTAATGACAGAGTGGCATTGTAATGATTGTATCGTTAATATGACATTCGACACAACAAGATCAAACACTGGTCATCAGACTGCTGCCTGCATTGCCATACAAAATATGCTGCAACGTGCTCTTCTGTGGTCAGGTTGTCGCATTGGTGAAGTTATCCTCTCGCATGTGTTTGCAGACATGAAAATAGAAGTTTCCAAATCCCCGGATATAACTTTGTTCACCAAGCTGCGAAGTAATTGGGAGTTGGTGGCACATGATTGGTCTCACGTTTGTAGTTTGTTTACGTTAGCTGATCATGATCTGAAGGCTCAAGAGCGACTGACGATAATGAGAGATGCGGTAATTGCACATGCCAACTCTAGTAAACAAACCGAATTCTTGCGAGACGACTACCACGAATTCCTTAAGCTGTCCCTTGTTTACCTGAATGCTACAAATAAGGAGGTTAACTTTAAAAGACCAGGTGCCCTGCACAAAGCACGATGGATGGCAAAGCTGATATATTGCCTCAAGATTGCACTGTGTGAGAAACAAATTCAATTATTGCCTCCAGGTACTATTACCACACGTGATCAAGTGCCAAAGATTCGTGCATTTGCTACATTTGTAACACATGTTTATGTCGTGTGGTGGCTCACTTGCAAAATAGTGTGGTTGCATCATAGAATGATCTACAGCTCTACAAGCGACTTTTGGATTACAACGATGTCAACAGAGACATATCCAAGTCAGCAATCCGTGCCCTGAATAGGCATCTGTGGTACCTCACTGCTGAAATGATCCCACTTGCTCTGTTCAGCAATGAAGTACCTGTGTTGGAAAAGCGAGCTCTTGCAGATGCTCTGCTAAGGCTTCGACCAGTGGTTGCCCTCCAAACTCCACAGAATCGATTTGGAAATGGTTGAGGAAAACCACGATTCCAATCAATTGATTCTAAAACTCGGTTGTGTGATCTGGCTGGAGTTGACTCGTGGTTTACTATATACAGACTTCAACTGGACACAGGATTCCTCTAACTGCCTGTTGATGATTGGTGCCAAACAGCTTCTTACATTGCCAGTGCAGAAAATGTTGCTGCTATTAACGTTGTTAACGATTGTGCCGAGAGAGGAGTGAAACTGGCATCTGACTTTGTTGAAGCAGCGCGAACGGATGAACATTTTCAAAACATTCTTCATTTGGTAGAAATGGACAGCAAAAACATCTCAAATGTGCGTAAACCTTACAAACGTGCAACAAAGTGACACTGATTTAAATGCAACAGTAATAAATAATTTAATACTTACATGTCATTTTTATACAGGCTAGAATAAACTTTTTTTTTCTTTGCATGTTTTGTGATTTCTTGGGAGGGGGGGAGGGGCGACCTCTAAATCAAATCTGATTTGAAAAATATTTTACACAAGTTATTATTAATGATATTAGAACAAATTAGAAACATAGACAGCTCAAAAACAAACAATCAATTTTTTCCTCTATTGTGGTGATGCACCCTAATATAGACACAATATAATAAACACATAAAACGAATGATGATCCATATACTGGGCTATATGAACATTCTAGTGAACTTCAAAACTAATCTCTTAAAGTGCAACACTAATAAAACATTAAGGCCACTATAATTGCAATTCTTTCTGTCACACACGTTATTCAAATTATTGCGACTTAATATTAAAATAATCAGCTCTTTATTATCTCCTTTATACCCACAGTTTTAAGGTGCCCTTCTAGCATAGTCAATAGTGCAATGGACTTTGAGGCACCAAGGTATATATATATATATATATATATATATATGTGTGTATATCGAGACAAGCGAGCTCTTTATCACTTAAACATGGATCCTTTTAATACACACTCAATATATTTAGTTGGTGGAATATGGGTTTGAAAAGTTATACTATTAAGGGTCATGAAGACACTTGTTCAAGGCGATTTGGAAACAAATAATATCAGGGGGGGGGGGAATTGAGGGTGTAAATAAGATTTGCTACGGCACAGTTTAGGCATAGTGAAGTAGTCATATCTCTGGTAATCACCCTTGTTTTTTATACAGAATTATTCCCTTTTTTTTGTTAACACTGAATGTTTCATATTGGATGGGCTGACACATAAGTCTTACAGGTCAAATCGATAAATTGTAACTGAACTATCTAGAATACAAATGCGTATTACTTAAAAAAAAATACAATAAACTAAAAAAAATGGTAAGTATTTCCTTTAGTAATAAGTCAACAGTAATTTTTAGCAATGTAAATTTACAATTAAAACATTTCAACGACCATTATGTATCTTGTGATGTGTTTTATTGATTAATTGTTAGTGACAATTTGGTCATTTAAATTAATTTGATTGATCAATTAGTTGATACATTCACTTCTTTAGTCTTTGAAATATAATTAAATTAACATAATTATTTGAAATGTTGTAAACTAGCACTGTGACACTCACAATTACTGGACTAAGCAGCTAGATGTGCAGGTATATTTTTAACATATGTCTGAGCTGTAAATACTTGTTAACATTTCTGCTCACATTGTCACTTACTGTCTTTAAATGAATGAAACTCTACCTATGTAGCACAAATAACAACGTTCAATATACACAGCACAGCCTGATTCCAAAAAACACATAACTGTGACATTGTGATTGTTATAATAAATTTTACAACGCGCCTAAAATATTAGGCCAAAAAATAAGTGCACGTTTGAGACATAGATCAGGTAAATATCACAACACATACGAATTGTAATCCACGAGGTTTTTACTTCCGGGTTTAATGTAACGTATTTCAAACAGTAAATAACTGAATGAAATATGTGATATTAAAGGTGTGAGCCATTTCAAATGGCATTTCAATATTTTAGCAAAGTATTTTTTTCCTCTTAATAATAATTTCCATTTATTTCTTTACTTTTAATGTTTATTTTCACAACATCAAATGTTAACGACATTCATTATTCTTACTACACTATACATAACCAAAGTAATAGGTTCCAGTAATGTATTTCCATACTGCCGTCTATTTATTTCTATTGTCTGTCGATACTAAAACATATGTACTGACTAACCCTACGCTCCCACGCGGGAGTCAAGTCAACCGCAGATATTTCTGTCGGCATTGCTCTCATTCAGCAATCTAAAATGAGTACGATATGTTTTACGATGTAAAATGTTACAAGTAGTTACAAACATTTATTTGTGTTCTTTACAAAGTGGATGTGATCTAGGGAAACCATTCATTTTGATAATCCTAAAAAACACATTTATGATTATTTTTTTTTATGCTTATGATACTATTGTAAATTTAACTATGTACTATTATTTATTAGAAGAATGCAGTACAATATCAAACCAATTGTTGTGCAATGACATTCAATCATTTCTTTATACTTCCGCAGGTATATTCATATAAATTAAATGCTGTAATAAAATAAATCCTTTCAATCATATTCAGGTTTTCATTATTACTAAATCTATTTATAAAAATTTACATTGATATAATGTTAGCTCTTTAAATGTATTAACTTGACACATTCATTAATTTAATGTTAACTCTTTAAATGTATTAACTTGACACATACATTGATTTAATGTTAGCTCTTTGAATGTATTAACTTGACACATACATTGATTTAATGTTAACTCTTTAAATGTATTAACTTGACACATACATTGATTTAATGTTAGCTCTTTGAATGTATTAACTTGACACATACATTGATTTAATGTTAACTCTTTAAATGTATTAACTTGACACATACATTGATTTAATGTTAGCTCTTTAAATGCATTAACTTGACACATACATTGATTTAATGTTAGCTCTTTGAATGTATTAACTTGACACACACATTGATTTAATGTTAGTTCTTTAAATGTATTAACTTGACACACACATTGATTTAATTGTAGTTGTTTAAATGTATTGCCTTGACACACACACTGATTTAATGTTAACTCTTTAAATGTATTAACTTGACACACACATTGATTTAATGTTAACTCTTTAATGTATTAACTTGAAATATTAAAACTAGCGAAAATGTGACATGTCACAAAACACAATTTATAAATGATATCGTCTCTTTCATGAATATTTGTAGTCGTTTTAGTCTGTATCATAGATATAAAGAATACGTAGCTTACGTCGATTAATATGTGACCGATAGAAGGTGCTTAATCTTTAAAAACAGAAGAGTATCATTCTTTATTTTTGCCTAAAAAAGATTTCCTACCTTAAAGTTTGCAAGACGCAGCTCAGCCATTTTTAATTGAAAATAAAACAAGCTAAAAAATTTGTGAGCTATACGAATCGACAGATGTGGCAGAAAATCACTTTTATGATATTTAGCGTGAAACATAGAGTGGTCCTGTATTTTATATTTTTAACTGCACAAACACTATTGCTATGACTCGAACTGTATATGACATATAATATGTTTATTCAGTAGTATTACTTCAACTTTACAATGTTTCATACAGTGCACACAAATATTTACAGTTCCCTTATACCTAAGCTTGTGCGACATTGGTGCAGATAAATAGTAGAATTTATCTTTTTCTATAACTAGTGCATATTGTCAGTCAATTACTAGCTATTAGATTTATATAGCAACTGATTTTATTCATATTGACAAAGTCGAAACTGTCCTAAAACCTTATATTTGATAAAAGCAACAATGTTGATTATCATTTTTTTTTGTTTCGAATGAAGTATTCAATTAGATGCTTGACAAATAGTAGAATAGGTCCGTTTGCATTTAATATTTAAAAGCTTGTAGAGTTTAAATACATAATTTAGTAAAAATAACATTTAATTGTAATTTGATGTTTATTATTTGCATTTTATTAAAGTAAAAAATTACACTACACAGTCTCACCTTCGATTTTAAACGAAATTTGTCTAGTTCCAGAAATGATTTTATAATCCAAAGTAGACATTTATTTAGTTAGCCCTGCTTGAAGCAAACCTAGCTGGCCCTGTTTGAATTAAACCTAATGGGCCCTGTTTAAATTACACCTAGTTGGCCCTGTTTGAATTACACCTAGTTGGCCCTGTTTGAATTACACCTAGTTGGCCCTGTTTAAATTACACCTAGTTGGCCCTGTTTGAATTACACCTAGTTGGCCCTGTTTAAATTACACCTAGTTGGCCCTGTTTAAATTACACCTAGTTGGCCCTGATTGAATTACACCTAGTTGGCCCTGTTTGAATTACACCTAGTTGGCCCTGCTGGATGTTGTACCTAGACGGCCCATACCTGAGATGTTATTGGGCGGTGACTTTTGATTTGGTTGTTTGTAAGTTATTTGTTTATACTTGTTTTATATTACAATATGGCTATTGGCCAATTCTTATTATTCCTGTACAATGAGGTGGGTGAAGGCTATTGACAACCTCAAGCGTTTTCTGACTGATTTATTAATTATATTACCACTGTATTATGCATTTGTTGTATTAAATACCGTATTTGTTTTCTTTATCTAGATTCAAATAGTTGAGTGTGTTGTAATTGTTAATGTTTATGGCTAACTTAAAAAGACCTGGTGAAACCCTCTCTTATAGATACCAGTAGATTACGAGCTGAATAATTGGGTCGTGTGACAAATATATATATATACTAGTTGCAAGTACCCGGCTTTGCCCGGGTTTAAAATAAGGTTTTCTGTTTACCGTTTGTTTTCTCCCTACCCCCTCTCTCCCTCCCTCCCCCTCTCTCTCTCCCTCCTTACCCCCTCTCTCCCTTTCTCTTTCCCTCCCTCCCTTTCTCCCTCCCTCCCTAACTCTCCCATCTCCCTCTCTCTCCCTATCTCCCTCCCTCCTTCTCTTACCCCCGTCCCCCCTCTCTCCACCTTCCTCCCTTCCTCCTCCCCCCTCTCTCCCTCCCTGCCCCCTCTCTCTCTTTATCTCTCACTCCCTCCCATTTCTCCCATCCTCTCTCCCTCCCTCCCCCTTAATCTCCCTCCCTACCACCTCTCTCCCTCCCTCCCTCCTTCTCTCCCCCTCTCTGCCCCTCCTTCCCTCTCCCTCCCTGCCCCCTCTCTCTTTATCTCTCTCCCCCTCCCTCTCTCTGTACAATTAAACGTCAAATTACGCTTCTTAAATAAACAGAAAACCTTATTTTAATCCCGGGCAAAGTCGGGTACTTGCAGCATGAAAAAAAAACAACAACAATATTTTTTTTTCCCGTCCCTAGCCCTTTCTTCAGCGTCCGTTCAATTACACATTCACTTGGTGCGCGATTTTTATTTATAGTGAAGGCGATCCCATACCGTGAATACTTTAATATAGTAAAATACTAAAATAATTAATTACAATTAAACTATGCATTGAGATTGTATTAATAATGTTAATAATGTCACAGAAACATTTTAATTAACGTATTTCGGTTTATTAAAATGCACCTTTAATTTTAATCTTCCGAATACATAAAACGATAGGTAAATAGATATGACTATTGATTTCATCATGTTTACAATTGGAATTTCCGGGAGTTACCCCTCTTTTAAAAATGTATGATAGGGAAATGACGTCACAGAGGAATTTTATCTATTGCGCCGTCGAGATTACTTTAATATAGTAAAATACTAAAATAAAAAAAAATTAAACTACCCATCGATATGAAACGAAACCTGTCCTATAACCTTCCCCATGTAATTATGTGTATGTGTAACAAATTTCACATTATTTGTTTATCTGGATCTTGAGTTATAAGGGAACAGACAGACAGACAGACAGACAGCAAATGCCTCTTATAGGTATATATATATATATATATATATATATATATATATATATATATATATATATATATATTATGTATTAATTAAGTGAATCTAAATATCTAACAGAACTTTTATTTCACAGGTCGTTCATTATCTGATTGTAAGGGTGACATTCTCTTTCTAAATCTAAAATGAAAAAGAAAACAATTTTTTTTGTTAGTAGAATTTTAAATTTTCATAATTTTTTTTTATTGTAACAGCTACACACAGTTAAAATGTATAGATGTTTCCACAATATTTCTCTTTATAAAAGAGTTAACGAAATGAAATTTAGCAATATATTGAATATATATATATATATATATATATATATATATATATATATATATATATATATATATATATATATATATCAACATTAACTTTAGTTTATAAAAAATAAATATCATACCTAAGACATTTACATAATTTGATTTATTGTTTCTTGTTTCACTCTCTATATTAATATTTGGTGTCTCATAGTTGTGTCTGTCTTGTTGTTGTTGAGTGACTAGATTAATAGAAGAAGATCCTATTTAGAATACTAAAAATGAAAATCACAAATTTAAGTTCAAAAAAGATGAAGTACTATTCTCAAAGATGTGCTTTCCTAAGTAACTTTATTTTTTATTAATTGTAAAACAAACAAAAAAAAATTGTTTTCCTTTTTTGTTTAAACTCACCTGTAAGTTCCGAATAATTCTGGATTTTTCTGAAATATGTTAAAACACATTTTTAAACGTTTAGTATTGTTTCAATAAAAATTAATTAGATTTTTTTTTTAACTTGATTTTTGGAAGGGGATGGGGAGCAGTAAAAACTTACAATTTGGCGCCAAGTTAGCTAGGGCCGGCTAGTTGCAAATATAATATGTATAAATAGCTATATGCATAGTTAATTGCTCTCACAGGACTATCACCAAACACATACTTAGGTTCAATAAAGAACATTTTATAATTCATACACTAAGAACAATCACAATGAACACTGTTCTTTTTGCTGAATTCTACCTACTCATCTCGGTTTCTGTTCATTTTATGGTGCGCTTGTATAGGGAATTCCCCAATCATTGCGTACTAACGAGGGCAAGGAGAGAACTATAACACTGCTCCTCTCTCAAATATGTCCGTCCCAAACTGGTAATTTCGTACAACATTGTCCTTATGAAAGCAGGGCTGTGTTTAGAATATCCCGTTCTCTTGATCCTGGTACACTCCACCCAGCTTATTCAGTCTGCTCTTTAAATCACGTTTGATGACTTAACACTTTCTGGTGTCGTCATCTGTTGCATGCTTCTGTCTTGCCTGTGTTATATACTCCAGCGAAATGTGTCTCAAATATTTTAAAGTCCCAGAAAATGATATAGCCGTCTTCAGATGTGACGATAGCAATCCCAATGTTGTGCACGCAACGAGCCTGCCATCGATGGTATCTAGGAGAATGTCTTCTTTCAGTCTGAGGGGTTTGATTATCACTATTGTGGTAGGGGGAAGGATCTTGGTCGTCGAGCTCTCTGTATGCGCGTTCAGTGTAGATGACCTGCCCACTCATAAAAATAATTCTACCGGAAATGGTTAGGTCATATAAGTGGACAGTCGAATTGTGTGGTTCGTCACAATGGTCCTCAAGCTCTCAAAGCGTGACAAATTGTGCACGAAATTCCGACATGTTGCCAGAAACTTTCAGACACTTTTTAAAAAAAAATATTATAACAGTAGTGCTAATCACCGAATGGCTCTTGTTGGATAGTTTTCTTCTCATGTACTACGTTTTAGATAAAGACATCCTCAGATACCACTTCTTGGATGACCAAATCCTCAGCTAACATCCTTGATTTTTGAGTCTGTTTCTATTATCTTATTTATGTCTACTATTAATTAAAGAAAATAAATCTAATGTGTAATTTATTTTATTAATTCAGGATAACAGGTAGAAATAATGTACAGAATAAGTGAGTAGGAAAACACAGTCACCGAGATTTACAACTGTCGATTAGTTTTAGAGTTTGTTTCTTTACTTTTCATTATTTAAAGTTAGATTAATTAATGTGTTTTTCAAAGATTTCAACTTACTTCTGTTTGGTAGAAGATTTTTTCTGTACAGTTATTGCTAAAAAAAGAAATTAGATATTAAAGTTTTTATTTAATCAACACGTAATTGTTACATTAAAAACATCACATGAAAAGAAAAAAAATAGTTAAAAATGATATATCTATTTTAAAAAAAAATAAAGTTTTACATGTTACATTTTAAGTTTTATTAAGCTAATACAAAAATATTTCATTCACACACTTACTATACTTCCTGCTGAAGAAAACTGCCATAAAAATTAAAATAATAACTATAACAGCAGCAATACTACCACCAACTGCAGCACCGATGTTGATTTCAGTTTTTGATGTTGAGATATCTTCAGCTGGAATAAAATAAAGCTTTGCATTATGTAAATTTTAATTTGAAGTAAAATAACATTGTTTTAAGCTTGTTAATATATATTAACAAATAAACATATATACGGTTTGATAAAAAAATAATAAAGTGTCTAATGACGGAGCGATTTATTAATGTTTTCAATAATAAGAAGTGCTAACCTTGATATTTTATATATTAATGTTTTATTTATTGCATCTCACACAAACATACACACACATTTTACACCGTCCTACATTAAACGTTTCAATTTCCTTCATTTTATACTTTAAGTAAAAGAGCATCTTGAGTAGTTTCATAGTGCTAAAACAGTAAGTAATTCTGTGTATTTAAGAATGTAAACTAAATTTCGCTCTGTTGATATCAATGTTAATGAACTAATACAAAAAATGAGGCTCTTGTTAATCACTAAACAGCTTGCAAAAAAAAAAAAAACAAATGTCAGATTCCATATGATTTAAATACTGAGGCTTATTAAGGCTCAATGTTTAACCACTTGTTCGTTTCTCAGATGAAATCGCTAGACAAAGTATTTGAATTTGGAGTGTCTTGCAAAGATTTCGATAAAAACATAAGTTATCACTGGTAGAACATTTCAGTAAATAAATATGGCTTACCTGTGTGACAAATTCAGCGTGCTCAATAAACTCAAGCTGTCTCTTTACGGGAAAATGACAATTGTTTTCACGTTGGAAGATATTGTAGCTCTATTTAAAGCGAAACTAAATTTGTGGTAACGACACGTGAATAGAGGCTATTAGGACATATTTTAAACATTAAGAGTGATATTAGGTGAGACTGAGCCCGAGCATTTATTCTCACAGTTCAAGTGCTATTATCTAGCCACAAAAGACCCACGAACTTGTAAGGAATGCGATAATTTTGGCAACCAACCAAGCGAATATAGCATGTCTGTGCAATAAGAAAATCAACTGATGGAGATTGCAAATGACTGCGGCTCTAAAACTACATTCAAGACGACAACTCTTCTTGTGTTATTCATTAGAGTCATGGCGGCACATAGAACCCAGTGCCATGTGACACATCATAAATAATATATATGTTATTCAGGTTTTGCAGTGACATTGACAGAAACAAAAGAGCGGAATAAACTAGATGTAAGCAATACACTTGGGGTTTGATTCTCTTCAATTTCCCCACATACTACCCTTCCGTTGCAGATTTAAAAAATCAATGTGAATTTAAATGTTAATCACCTTATAGTCAGATTTTGGAGAGCTAAAATACATTTAAATTAATTTGTGAAATTAAAATGATCTAACATATAAACAATCAATGTCCGCCCCCCATTTCCAGCTGGTAGCGAATAAATTGTCAAATGTTGACCGGTCCGCGGAGAGAAAAAAGTTGAGGACCAATGTCATATACCATACAATTTTTTCCCCAAAAACATATAAATAACGAAGTGGCTACGGTAACATCAAGCGCCATTATATTAGGGTTAGCGGCGATTATATTAGGGTTAGGAAAAGGGTTAGGATTAGGGTTAGGGTTAGGGTTAGGGTTAGGGATAGGGATAGGGATAGGGGTAGGGGTAGGGGTAGGGATAGGGTTAGCGTTAGCGTTAGGGATATGGTTAGGGTATGGAACAATATCTATTGATGTAACCCGGAAACAAAATACGAACTCCGTCTTGATGTTACCGTAGCCACTGCGTATAAATACATATTTATAGTGACACTGAAATGTTGCTTTTTAGCTCTATCAAAATGTATTAATTGTTACCGTTAATTTTGTGGCATAGGGTTTAGGTAACTGTTACTCTTTAGCATTTGTTAACTAAAACATAAGATACCTATTTCCAAGATAACATAATCTAAAAATCAATAATACATTTTAAAAGTTGTGATAATTATTTCCTTGACTTTAAGCCCTTCCAAATGTATATCTTACTAAAGTTAAGTTATACTAGGTAATGTATTTATAAGTTATATTAATATTGTTGATATATGAAATGGTTTTAAAATGTTGGTTCAAACCTTCACAAAGCTTATCTATGTTTAAAGTCTCATTACTATTTATCTCTGACTGGTTTATATCTATCAGCCTGGCTATTTTTTTCAGTAGAGAACGTAAAGCCAAAGGCTTGGTATGACTGAGTTTGTTCTTTCACCTTTGCTGGAAATCATTTTTGTGGTAAATACTATAAGTTAATATTTGCAACAGATATATATATATATATTTCATTACAGTGTATTATGTGTCTTTTCCGACCAAATGTTTTATGCAGTGCACTTCTCATGGTATGTAGCAATGTTTGTAAAATGTTACTGTTATATCCATTGTTCCTATCTTGTTGATTCGGTTTCAGAAACGAAAATCGTTTCATACCTTTAATATCAAACAGTTAAGCTATCAGATAAACATGTCATACAGTGGCAATGTGCATTTTTTACTAGAAAATTCAAATTTCTTTAATAAAACATGCACTAAGTGGCATTTAACTATATATAAGTTATTGCAAGCAAATGTTGTGTTTACGCCTGATGTGTGCACATCGAGTCTCGCACTCATGTGCATCATAACTTACCTTAATTTTTAATATTAAAAAAAAAAAAGACTGGATCCTCAATTTAAACCTAGTATTGTTATTTTACTAGAGGGATTAATATAAAATATATAAATCTTACCTTCACTAAGACTAAAACTGTAATGTAAAATTTAATTTCCACCTTGGTAGATAATTGCTGTGTAGTTACCGAAGTCAGAATTTTTCACATTTTCTATTTTCAATTCAATAATAAAATAAGGGATTTCTGTTTGCTGATATTGCACCTTAAAGTTGCTAGTTGTTGAATCCAATTTTGTTACTGTTATGTTATTGGGCTTAGGATAACCATAAATAGTGAATGTTTGTATTAAAGATTCTCCAATCTTAAGACTGATTTGTTTGTCTGTGTCTGCTGTGTTATTCAGCTGTAAAGGACCTAAAAAATTAAAATATTTTAATTTATAAACACAAATGTATTACTACTCAATTTAAACTATTGTCTTAAAATAATAATAAAATTAACTACTATAAACTGTTTTGTTTAGGATATATTTACTGTACATTTTGAAAGCAACAATTTATGAATAAAAAAACTTGTCTTAGTAATTAGTTATTGATTCTTATGTATTGATTAATTAAAACAAAAAAAAAGTAGTTAAACTATATATGTGTCAACAACTGATTTAATTTATATTTGATAGAACAATAAATGGTTTCTGTAAAATGCAGCAATGGTATTTGTATACAATCTTCCCTATGCAGTTTGAATAATTGAAAAACTTTTTTATTGAAAATTCCGTTAAAATGCTCGACGATAAAAACATTTTTGTCAGGTTCTGTTGATAATATGGGGATGATTCATAAACATTTATTTACTAGGTCTTTAATTTTGTATTAGCTAATGTTCTTATTTTTTAAACATTTTATTAAACTCGTTAACTTATTCATGTTCCAAAAAAGTTTCTGCCATTTATAACACAGCATCATATAACTTACAATTGACAAAAATGCTGATATATTTTTTTATCACTTGACTTCCTGCACTTCTGTTCCCATTGTAAGCTTGGCATTCGTAAATCCGATTGTCTCTACAGGTCATGGTTCTTTCAAGCGAAACAGAATACCCACTTATATTTTGACTAAGGACAGTTTCAGCCTTCCATATAGTTATAAAAGGTGGAGAATTTCCATCAGCTTCACAAGTTAACTTAATGTCTGAGCCATTTTTAATATATGGAGGAGGATTGTCAATCAGAAATGTTGTTACGTTTGTCGGATCTATAGAGAGAGAATCAATAATTATATAAATGACACTTGTAACATTAAACATAGTTCAAGCACAGCTTATCTAGTGTCACTCATTATCACTACTCAATCTATAACTGTTTATTTTTATATTTTTATTACATATACTTTTCTTCTGTTTTGAATAATATATCTGTTTAAAATGGTGTATGTAGTTTACAATTAAATATTTTTTGGTTTTTGTTTATGCATTAATTTCTTATAGTAGCTAAATGTAGAATAGTGTTTAAAGTATATGTGTAGTTTTATTCTGTGCGTTTCAAAAATAATAAGCACACATTTTTATTTGTAAGGTGTGGAGGGGGGCTTGGCAAACTCTTGAATTTCGAACCATTAGCGCTAAATATTATCCCATTGGATGGCTACAACCAATAATGTGGTTTGTGTTGGTCGGTGTTGATATATATACTAGTAGTGCCCGTTGCATTCGCAACTAAAGGTTTATCTCAATAAAACGTTTAATATGAGAATTAATTATTAACACGAAATTCCAAGTGCATAACAAAAAACTTAGTAAATAGCCGGTTTAAGCTACATCTCTTAGTGATCTACCAATTGCAGCTAAAGCATGGCTTGATGTGATCGTGCACTAATCCAGCAAAAACTTTTCCGCTGCAAATGTATTATGCGCAAATTTTGTCTTACTGTCTTCTTTAATAGGAACTATAAAACTATTAACACGTAATTCCAAGTGCAGAATTATTTTTTTAATCAATATCGGCGGCGTTCCCATTCTGCCAATTGCGCAGCCGACCTCCGTAAAATGACGTCATAGAGGATATCCCAAGTGCAGAATTTTTTTTTTATATTTATAGATAAATTGTACAATCTGGAAATCAATGAATTTTTAAATACAATTGATTAGGTTAATTAGGTGTTGATGTAAGCCACATTCCTAATGTGCAGAAATGATCTACATTTTATACGTCACAAATTACGTTTTACCCGTCAACGCTAACCAACCACACCAAGCCAAATAACCAATCAAAGCAAACCAACTAACCAAGCTAAACCAAACTAAACACCATTAGGTAAAGATATGGTTGCTAATTTATCTCACCCGTTATCTTTTACCCTTAGTTATATCAATTTTAAATCAAAACAAAGCATTAAAAAAAGGGTTTTTATTAAAATGCACTGAAAAATAAAAAAAACCAGCATCTGAAGCCTGTCCATTCTGGGCACAGGACGTGCTAGCGCATTTTCGTGTTATTTACAAAAGTTAGCTTTCAGTAAATATTTGTCAAATTTGGAAATGTTTATAAATTCAATTGTGTAATGCATTTATCTGAAAAAAATATAAAAAAAACGTTATCCTAAGAAACACTGATGCCCAGCCCACAGAGGGAATGACCAAAATTAATCAAACCAAATTCATGTTAGGGGATCCTCTTGGGATCCCTAGGGCCCTTATTCTTGTATCGTTATTTTAAGGTGTAGAATGGGGCCATGAAAATGACATAATTATTAATATAGCTTATATAGTAAAAACGGTACCCTAAGGATTCTTCCAACCAGTAGGAGTAATACTACCAATGTACTTAAATAAAGCGCCTTTTCGGGATTTGGAGGTTACCATTCATGTAACTTGATAGCTTCTGTCTAGATAAAATTAATTATTAGGAGTAACTAGCCATCCCGCGTCGTAACATACGCCGCCGTATCAATCAATATAATTACTGTAATTATATTTTTAAATAAGCAATCAAACAAAATAACAGGCTGACATCTTCGGAAAAAATACATAGTAAACAAAGTTGAACTTTGACCTATCATGTTCGGACTTTATGGTCACTATCTGGTACCTTCCAGCAACTTGTTTTTTTTTTTATTTTATTGTTTATTTTTTTCATTCAGCATTCCCTCATTTCCGTGGTTAAACGGATACAGAATTTACCGCGACGGGGGATAAATGAAATGGTTTCGTATTTAGAGCACATAAAAACATGATCAAGGGCGGATTTAATGGGGGGGGTTGAAAAAACACTTGCAAAAAAAGTCGCTCGACGCCATTCACGAGATGCCGCAGCATTGGAACATCAGAAATGCGTAAGAGAAGAAAATGCAGTATTTTTAACGATATCAGTTCCTCCCAACGAGGGTAGGAGTGACGAACCCGATTATTCTATTTCTAAATCAGAAGATAATATAAAGGTTGTTGAAAACAGTTTTGATGATATAATGCCATTGCAAAAGCGAAGAAAGCCAATAGGAACTTTGGTATTTGTACCTCCATATGTTTTAAGCCAACCAGGTCTTTTGTCTGTAGCGACAATATTAAAGAATACACCAACACAGCAGGCAGCTTTCATACAGGGCCTTATTATTGAGTCTGAGGGTGATGTATCAATGGTGGCTTCTTCCTATGCCACTGCAGATCGTTCACGTCGCAAAGTTGAAAGTGAGATAGCTACAAAGATCCACGACTCCTGTGAACCACACAAACTCTGCACGTTCCACTGGGATAGCAAAATTGACACCTTCTCTAAAAAATCATCGTGTCACTGAAGAACGCATAGCAGTTGTTGTTGATGATGCAAAGCAATTGAAACTGTCAGGAGTGCCAAGGCAACAAATAAACCCGTTGGTGAAATAATTGCAGAATAAACCATGAAGCTAATGGAAGGAGTGGCATTGTAACGATTGTATTGTTAATATGACATTCTACACAACAAGCTCAAACACTGGTCATCAGACTGCTGCCTGCATTGTCATACAAAATAAGCTGCAAGGTGATGTTCTGTGGTCAGGTTGTCGCCATCACATTGGTGAAGTTCTCCACTTGCATATGTTTGCAGACATGAAAATATAAGTTTCCGAATCCCCGGATATAACTTTGTTCACCAGACTGCGAAGTAATTGGACATTGGTGGCACGTGATTAGTCTCATGTACATCGTTTGTTTACGTTAGCTGATCATGATCTGAAGGCTTAAGAGCGACTGACAATAATGAGAGATGAGGTATTTGCTCATGCCAACTCTATTAAACAAACCGAATTTTTGCGAGATGACTACCACGAATTCCTTTAGCTGTCGCTCGTTTACCTGAATGCTACAAATAAACATTCTTTAAGTGGTAGAAATGACCGAAAAAACATCTAAAATTTGTGTAAACCTAACAAACGTGCAACAAAGAGAAACTGAATCAAATGCAACAGTAATAAACAATTTAATACATTTAGGTAATTTGTATATAGGCTAGAAAAAACGTTTTTTCTTTACATGTCATGTTTTGTTATTTCTTGGAAAGGAGGGGGACCTCTAAATCAACTCGGATTTGAAAAATATTTTACACAAGTTATTTTTAATGATATGAGAACAAATTAGAAACATAGACAGCTCAAAAACATACAATTAATTTTTTCCTCTATTGTGGTGATGCACCCTAATGTATATATTTTGTAATTTGTTATATATGTCCATGGGGGGGGGGGGGGTCTCAAACACAAACTAGATACTTGAACTATAAATCTGACACATAGAAACCGACATCAAAACACCATGAACTAAGAGAAACATAGCCCTGTGAGCTCTCCATAACTAAGCACTAACATTTTTATCGTATATCAACACACACATTTATCTTACGAAACCAGAGTCTAAATCAACTTCTTTTTGGGTATTACAATTATTAAAAACCTCCCTACTCCCTTGTCTTATTTCGTCCAACTTCACAACCGCCTCCCAAAAGAAATACGCAATGGTTTGCTTAACCATACTCCTATTTAAAATAAAAAGTAAAATGAAAACAACGTAACATAACACTGCAGTTAAAAATATTTAATACAATAAGCCGTAGGTACTCTATGCACTATGAAACATGGAAGGTTTTTGCAAACCGCCTATAAAGAAAAAAATGGAATAATAGAAGCGTTTAACTTATTTTAAAGCCTATTGTCATAACTCTAATATAACCTTTGTTTCAGTGCATGCTGTGAGTTCTATTCAGTATGGAAAAGTGTGCTAATGGTGGAGTAAAATGATGGAAAGTGAAAAATGCTGAGCAGGGGCGAATACGATATAGAGAAAGACACATAATGTGTGAGGTTGACGGTTAAGACAGAAGAATGTTTTTCAGAAGGTAATTAAGAATCATGGATGTAATGTTATCTATAATACAAATTATACATCATGTGTTCCGGTTTCCGTCTGTCATCGCGACTTCCGTCTGTCATCCAACATGGCGGCATAAACAATTCAAAGATTGCAGTAACATTTACTGTTTTCTTCTTAACATGGATGATCCGGCTGCCAACTGGCCAGCCGAGTAAGAATTGTCTCCTACATGGCTGCCAGAAATAACATTGGACCTGCCTTATGTTTAGTGTCGAGGTGACAAAACACCGTACACTAACATACGGCAGGCAAGATCATGAATGCCAAATGGCAATCACAATGTAATACTGTTTTCGACCGCTTCAAGCATTACCATAGGGCAATAAAGCGATCAAAGGAAAGGTAACACAAAATTATGCCAAAATATTTTGTGATACTCTCCGAAACAAATTTTGAACCAAAACGAAGTTCCATAGGCCTATGTATATCTCACAGTATCGTAATAAATCTATGGTGTTCAATTTGCTATTAAATGAGAAGCGATCATAAAAGAAATATTTACAGAAATCGTTCAATTAATATTCTGTGTTATGTTCCACAATTTAAATTTTAAACCAAAATTATGGATACCTCTCTATAATGTAATATTTATATTGTTTAAATTGTTTTTATTTCTAAAATATGTCTATTTATAATGTACAATTATTTCCCTTTATTACTAACCTAAAATACGTCACATTTTTTTTCATTTTTTGACTATTACGTCACATGAATGAATTGTATAAGGGTTGAGATTGAGTAGCGCCGTACACAATGTTTACAATGCAAACTAACCCATTTATGATGGGGGCTTCACAAAGAGGGTTTATGGAGGGGGCCCAGTTTGAGGAGGGCCCCCAAAATATTTTTAAACTAAATATTAAGTACATTATCTCATGTCAAAATGTAGTGGCTCCCGAAGATGCCTAAAATCCCTTGGTTCGGCATTGGCTTCACAGAACTATAATGTTTAAAGCTTTGATATGTCTTTCTTTTTTAAGAGGCCTAATGTTTTCTGCGTCTGCGGTCTCAACTGCATTGATGGAATACTATGTTTTTAAATGAAGGTCAGCTAAAAGCTACACAACGATTCTTTCCTCTCGGGACCAAGCTTGAGAAGCGTCAAAAAATTATCTCATGTCAAAATGCAGGGGCAGCCCCCAAAGAGGCCAAGCCCACCGGGCCCCTAAATCCCTAGGTTCTGCACTGCCGGGTCGGCAATTTTTCTTAGTTAATTGTACTATGCTACAATTTGTATAACAGTAAATAAACCACCTGATAAACATGTAGCGTTTCGCTTAACACAAGCACTCACTCATGTCTCTTTTTTTTTTAAATACGCCATGTTGAACATCATAAAACATTAAATGAATAACTGTTTGGAAAGGAGTCCATTAAAATATTATGAAGGAATATGATTTTAAGAGTTGTTGTTTATGTTTACCCATAGTGTGGATTATTTTCTTTGGGAGGAACTATTTAACATATGAACTTTATTTGATGTGTTATTAGGTGTCCCTATTCTCAAATGTATTTTGGCTACAATAATCTGTTCATGTCCTTAAATCCACTGCAAGTATATAGACTGATTGTTAACGAGCTAATATATATATATCACCATTTTCAACTCCAACTGTGTGCCTACTCGCCGGTCCGGGTACCGGGCCTTTGATAACTAGTAGGACCTGGAATAAATTTCTCTAATGTTCATTCATTTTATTTCTAGTTTTAAATTGATCTTACTCATGAAATTGTAACTGTTGTCGTTTTTTTATGAATTTATTTGTCCGCCTGCATAGCACATTGAAGTAACAAGGTCTAAGAAGTAAGGTGGTTATTGTTTTGACTAGTAGAGACACGACACCTATCAAGTAATAGAATCGTTCGACTGTGAGAAATGTGTGCGCTCTCTTGTGATTTGTATACGCGTGTGTAGGCGTATGGATTAGACGGATCACATGTATTTAAATAGAATAATAGTTCTAAACTAGTTTATTTTGAGGATGAGAGTATATGATTTGTTAAAATTGTACAGTTTTTTTGTAAAGATTTGACAGATCATGAGATTCAATCACCTACAATCTGTCTCCAAATCTTTTACTATTCGTGAACTCTCAAGCCATTTTTCGTTGCGTGGCTGCAATGGCCTTTTTACCTACCCTGCGAATCTGGTTAAGTTGTATATTTTCATAGACTTCTAACTGCCTGGTACAATAGTCAGTTTTGGATGCATTTTGCCGCTTTTTTAGGAAAGTGCATAAATCAAGGCTTCTCTAGCCCGACGCTTACCGCTTATTCTAATAGCTATCTTTAACTTTAGATCACAAATAGCATCGATTATAACCTCGAAGAATTCTTGATCAGCTGCAGGGTAATAGAGTTGCTCCAAGATTTTGATTCTGGTTCTCAACTGAACTCGGAAATCCTCCTTCATGTGCTCGTCACCGAATTTTAATTCGAGTGCTTTTATAAGAGTTTCGTAATTCCCTATTTCTGTGATGGTCTGTAAAAGTGCATAGGCTTTCCATCTCATAGCCAAAACAAGAGCCGTCGCTTTTTCCTCATCCCTGGTCCTGTTGTTAATTTTAACTGCAGCCACAAACAACTTTGTCTTATACACGGACCAAAATATTTGCCATCAAACGCGGGTGGTTTCAATTTACTAACAGCGTTTGTTGTCATAGTGTGTGATTCTTGTGTCCGACGCAGCTCCTGTTTAATTCATTCAAACTCTTCTGCAAATTTAACTGTTGAGTCCAGTATTTTTTCTTTGCTATCGATCTTCTCATAGATTTTGATCTAACATTTTCAATTTTATTATTGAGGTCGTGGTCAGCTTGTTCAAATAAATCAATCATTCTTATAATTTTGAATTGATGGTTTGTAGAAAAATATCTCTCTTCTTGCTCTTCTTTTAATTCTCTTATAAAAACATGGATTTTTTTATTTGTCATTCTTACAGAATAACCTCACTTCTGACACCACTGTTGTAACTTTTAAAAGAATTACACACAAGACCACCGATGAACGAGAAATCAATCTCTCCAGATGAGAAATATCCAGATCGGTACTCTGTATAAACCAGCGATCATCTCACTTCGGTTTATCAGGCTGCAACCTTAGAAAAATTCAAGATAATACAGCCTCTTGAGACAATGGAAGATGATTCCCAAGACCACTGGGACAACTGCACTCCTGGCATTATAGAGGGACAATCACGCCTATCTTGTAAAAATGCATGTACGTCATGGTGAAAATGATAAAATATAAAATAAAGATCTGTTTTGAAAAATGTTATTTAAAATATTATGAATTAAATGATAACTATCAATGATATGGTTTTGTGTATCAATAAGGACAATTATTTTCTTCGGGATAAATTATATAAAATATGAAATGTTGATGTATCATTAAGTGTTTCCTATACGTAAATGTATTTTGACTACAATAATCTGTTCATGTTCTTTATGGCTACTTTGAGTACATAGATAAGCTATTTTTTGTATATGGAAGACTGATTTGTAAGAAATATTTTAGACTTAAATGTCTCATAATAAAAACAAAAAAGAATATTAAAAACTGAATATTTTTGGAAAAAGCTCTATCGAATCGAAAAACAGGTCAGAAGCCAAAAATATTTTACCATAAAACTCACCATAATGTGTTTAGTTGTTACGCTTTCTCATTCTTTGTACTGCAGCCCCACCCACATATCCGTTAAATCTGACGTGGTGCATTGAAAATTTAGTCCGTCTTTTATCAATTACTCGACTATATTTTTTTGTATGTTATCAATGTTTGTACCAGATGCTTCCGCGAGCTACACAAAAATACTTTGTTGGGCAACCAATGGCTCACGGGTCTTATGTTGCCCACCACCTGGTATAAAACAAGAACTAGTAAAATTTTTATTATTAGTTCTGGCTTGTGGGGAATGTATTAAAAACATATTGGAACGCTTTGTTCATTTAATATGCTATGATGCTACATATTTAATTTATTAAAAAAACATTAGTCTTTTACAAGCACTTTAAATGCATAAAATCAAAAATAATTATTCAATTTTCTTTCTATCTTCATTTCTCGGTGATATTTACGCAACAAATGATAGTAATTGCCAACGGGCTTTTGAGCGTTAATATATCATCAAAATTTATATTTGATAACTTGATTACTTACTGGCGTATTTTACAGTGTAATTCAAAAAAACTTTTCCATTTTTTAGGCTGGTAGAAGTTGAACAAATATACTCCAATGTATTGTTAGTAGGAGCTAAAATAAAAAAGCGACAATTTCGAGAGCTTTAAAATAAAATAAAATATTTTTATGACAAGTTGAAATGTTAATACATATAATTAGCATGTAATTATATCACTTATTAAAATATTAGTTGCAAACCCTTTGTTATATAAATATACTGGAAGTACGTCACACAGTCAAAATATTATAACATTGCATAAGAATGAACGATTGCAAATTAACATTAACTTTGTCTTCGAAAAGAAACAAAGAATAATAATGTAAAAAAACTATTTTTTATGAGATATTTAACGTAATTTCAATCAAACATTACAAATATATTGATAAACAAGCAAAATACAAACTAATATAATAAAGAAGAATATTTTGTTGTAATCCTTCCACTTTCAAGTCAATATTGACCTAAAAGAAAAGCTTTCTTAAATCGAGTCAGTCTTAAAAATGATATAAACATTAAAAAGTTCTATAATCAAATTCATAATAAATGTTTTTACTAATGTATTTTTTTTCATATAGATTTGTTTTTATGATGAAAGGTGCATAAAATATTAACAGAAAAAAATAAAATTCCGTTTTCAAGGTGGGAAATTCTTTTTAGAGCATTTTCGAAAAAAAATGCTCTATTGTCCCCGTTTTGTCTGTCCGTCCGTCCGTCATCACCCTAGATCTCAACAACCATAAGTCCTAGACCCATGATATATATATCATTTTGTAGGTCTTGGCCTGCCAAGAAATGACTTTTTCCATTTCGCGATCTGACCTCTCAGGGCCGTAAAAGGGGCCTTAGTACCGTTTTTTACTATATAAGCTATATTAATAAAGGAGCGCTATATCTCAGCAACTATAAGTCCTAGACCCATGATGTATATATCATTTTGTAGGTCTTGGCCTGCCATGTGTACATCAAAAGTTCATTTCGCGATAGAACCTCTGAGGGCCGGGCTTCAGGGCTCCTTAGGGGCTTATATATTATATATACACCTTGTACGTTCAATAACCCGTTCATTTGGTGCGAAATACTGCAGCACGTAGTTTCACCAAGATTTATTAAGAAACTCATCAAAAGAAATAGTAAGCTTGTGTTCTGAGTTTAATTGAAAGTATCAGAGCTATGCAACAATTAACGGAGTTTTCGGTCGATTAAATGACTATAATTTCGAATGTTTTCAATTATGAGTCCTATTTCAGTAACCACAAACCACTTGTAGTTAGATTTAAGAGACAATAATTTTTTTTCAAATATAAAGAAACGTCTTTATAATTTTTTTTACAGATATATGCATTACACAATTGAATTTATAAACATTTCCAAAATTTACAAATATTTACTGAAAGATAGCATACGTACTGATACATAACATGAAAATGCGCTAACACGTCCTGTGTCCAGAATGGAACAGGCTTAATTGCTTGTTTTTATTCCTAACCTTGCATTTACGTTTCGCAGAGTATTATGTACCATCATATATATATATATATATATATATATATATATATATATATATATATATATATATATTGTTACGGGTCCTTTTTATCTTAGTCCATAAATGTTGCGTGCTCTTTCTATATACTCTATACATGTTACGGGCTCTTTGGTTATGCTCTATAAACGTCTCAGGCCCTTTGGTATATGTTAAGAGTTGTGCGTTTTAATTCGAACGTAGAGATCTCAATTTAGCTTAATGTCTGTCTGTTTCAATCTTATTTGCTCACTCCTTTGTTACAACTCAAAAACCAACAAAACTCGATGAGTTGTTGGTACAACGATTTATTTACATAAATGTACATCAGAATACAACAAGTCCATAAACGAATACACATTTAAATCCACAGTAATTTGCTCTGCCTCAACTCTGATTAACTAAAGATCTCTAAACTATTCTCGTCGCTCTCGTAACTATCTCTCTTCTCTAACTCCTCATAACTAACTCTCTCATACTACGAACTGCCCCCTCACTAACTAATGTCCGATCCAGCCCCTATTTATACCCCTAACGCCCGTGCCCTAATTACCCTAAGTACGTCACAGTCTCTTTTAGTATTGTCCTAACTATCTAATCTTTCTAGGAGCGTCACCTGGTTGTCATTGATACCCTACTAGCCTGTCCGACGCCGCCTCCTGGTCTTCACACATTTGCTGTCTACTATTCTATTGTTTCCCAACCTTGTCACCTTGTCACTATTATTCGTACTAATCCTAATTCTTAGATATCTACTATGTTAAAAGGTCGAAGGGGATTGTCTCTGTCTCTACATCTACTTAGCTCGTCACATCTATATATATATATATATATATATATATATATATATTCGTTCGTTCAAGGTAGACTTTTTCTTGCAAAGCAGCCCATATGGCATAATGTTCTGTATTTAAATCAGGACTGTTCGGTGGCCACATGTCTGGCTCAATGAAGTTAACATTCTCCTGACGAAGTTGATCGTATTTCTGGTCTTGCTGTAATGTCCAGTTTTGACGAACACATTCTGCTTGAATTACAGGCTACAAACCTTCTCTCAGAACATGTTCACAATAGTATTCACTGTTTACTTTGGCACCTGGTTCAACGAACACAATATCAGTTTTCCCCATTAGAGAAACACCAACTAATACCATGATATCATTTCAACGCAATGTTCTCATTTTTTGGCCCACCCTGTGTATATATATATATATATATATATATATATATATATATATATATATATATATATATATATATATAAATGGGCGTCGCTAGGAATTTTTTCCAATTGGGGCCAAAAAAATACTTTTTTTTTATTTTAACTGGCAATGCTATACAGGTTTATTTCTCAATTAAATCAAAGTTAAGTATAACATTAATTGTTTATATTGACATAAATAGATGTATTTCAAAATCCAAACATTTTGACTTCAAGTATGTTCCGCTTTTTTTTAATTGTTTAATTTGGCCTTCTGTAGCTTGATTTGTCCTTTGAAAATGTTTTTGGCATTCAGGGTTAATAGCGGTATTCTAAAAAGCCGTTATTAGACGATTTTAGGGCGTCTGCAGCATGTGAATTATTATATGCATTGAGGACAACAGAACAAGTTCAACAGCCAGGCACAACTGAAGAAACTATTTCTAATTTCATTGTCGCTTTCAATCTTCTTCATTTCCTAAATTGGATATTGGAATGTATGTCTTGACATATGACATTTCAAATGAGTTGAAATTGCTGCTGATCCTTGATTGTTGGACCCTTCATAAAAAGTATGATTTTTAGACCTGAGAGTGGTGGAAACAGAGGTTTTTAGATATGCTTTTTAATCACCCTATTCATCGTGGGTTTATGGTCTCAAATGTTAAAATGTGCCTTTTTTCAAATTTTGCGTGTTATTTCCACAAAAAGTAATTCCAGGAATCCAGGAGGCCTTTGTCATCAAACCATGCACACAATTTAAAGATTTCAACGAAGATGCAAAGCACATGGCACAAAGGTTCTTATTAAAGAAGCAAGCTATTTTGTTGCATTATTGGAAGCCAAAGCAGTTTCTATAGATGAGCTGTTGAACTTATCATTCAAAAGACAAATTCAAGAAAATTGCAACAACCTGGGCTCACCATTTCTAAAATAATTTTTTACGGCATGTATAATTTGGCACTTCGTAGAAAATAATCTCATTTTGGGTAATGTTTACGACATGTTAGAGTTTCATGTTGAATCTGGAGATGAAGTTCTAGGTAATCATTTGTCAATTGGTTCTTGTAGTGCTAAGTATATCTCGGCAACAACTCAAAATAGTATAATCGAAATGTGTGGGTCTCTCTTGAGTGAAGACATTGTTTGTGAAGCAAATTATTTAGTTGCAATTTCTATAATTACGTGCTGACGAGAAAACATAATTTCAGGCATTAAGCAGATGTCACTTGGTGTTAGATTTGTCAAAGAACTCCATCATTACAAATTCATTAAAATTTGGATTAGATATGACATATCTTGTTGGTCAAGGATAAAACGGATTTCCTACAATGGCAAGTAAAGAAGGAAGAGTTCAAGTAATAATTTGTACATTACAGTTCACATAATATAAATCTTGTGAACGATTTAAATAATGTGAATGCTGTAAAACACAATAGGAAAAGTTAAATCAATTATAGTGTTTTTTGAGAAATTAATCAGCAAAGAAAACAAATTCCAAATGTTCCTATGTGAAACTAGATGGACACATAGATATAAAAGCTTGCGAATTTTTGCTGAAAATGTGACAGAAATTGTTAAACAACTAAAATATTTAGAACAATCTGCACATGAGTTACTTTGTGCTGTTAGAGGTAAGTGTTGGGATATAATTGTTGTTTGCTTAGTTATTATACACAAATATTAATGAAAGCCAGAAGCTGTGACCAAAAATTACAGTCAGTGCATTTAGATTTACTGAGAGTACAAAAATACATTGAAGATTTTTGACTTCATTGGCTGTTGATCAACAAAATTGTGATGAGTGGTATAAGGAAATTTTTAGTTACAAATGGTGTTGTAGATGACATTGGTGTCGTCATTCAACCTGTACGACAGACTGGAAGACACATGAACATGGAAAAAGTTGATTTGCGTGAGGATTATTTTAGAATAACTGTTTTTACACCCTGCCTCTATTATATTAACTGGAAACTCGTTTTTTTTTTAGAAAATAAACCGGCATTTTCCCTTTTAGTTTTGTATCCCTTTTTGATGACAAAACTAGAAAGACTCGCATTTAACGGTCAGGCCGGGGCTATCGCTGAATATTACGCATTTGAAAATTTAATCGAGGAGTGTGAAACTTTGTATAATATATGGAAATGTAAAACTAGTAAAGAGTAAAAAAAATAAACAATGACTCTATGTGAGGTTCTAGAATAAACCGTTTTTTTTCCCTGGAGTAAAATGGCTTTTTTGACAGCATTGACTTTTCCAGTAACAACATGCATAATCGATAGATTATTTAGCACTCTACGACGAGTATCCACAGAAAAAAAAATACCTCAAAACAAGAAAAACAATTAAAGAAAATGCTATTAATCGATTTGGATAAATACCAAGACATTTACAACGTTTGTTCCAGAAATAATAGTTTAAAATTACAATATTACTGCTGTATCAGTGTAAAATATAATTTTGTACTATATTTTATATGTATAGTAATTGTACGACACTGAAACCATTCTTTTAAAAATGACAATAATTAAAAAATGTCTTCAATGTAATATACTTTCAGGAATTTTAGTACAGTTATAATGTAACAACTATATTTTTTTTAAATGTAGGGGGATGGGCAAATGCATCCTTGCCCCCACTTGAATACGCCCATGTATATATATATATATATATATATATATATATATATAGATATATATATATATATATATATATATAATTTATATAATATTATATCGATCAATGCATAAAAAAATTACTTATGAGGAGGTACCACATTGGATTATAAGCGAAAACTGTTCATATTAATATAAACCTATTTGGTTAGGTATGGTAGATATTGGAGAATTTAGGTTTTCTTTGCTTGTTTAAATGCTTTTGTTAAAGAAAATAAATTTAAAAAAAAAACATTTAAGAATGAAAATTATTATATTTTACTAACAAATAAAGTATAATTCAAATGTTAATAAAATAACATATAATTTATTAAAATGATACCAAAAATTTAAACTCAAGATTTTTTCTTATTTTTCATACATTTTTAATTTTGTTTGGATTTATATATATATATATATATATATATATATATATATATATATATATATATATATACAACTATATATAAACAATATATATATATATATGTATATATATATATATATATACATATATATATATATATATATATATATCAAGATAGACATTTACTGTTTTTGCACATTATTACTTACAATATACACACATATCTTTTATGTAGATATATATATATATATATATATATATATATATATATATATATATATATATCCTTGATCTGATTGGCTTCAAAACTACAAATATTTTCACTATCTATATATGGCATCAATACTCAACAATCTTATTAACATTTTGTATCAATAGAAAATTCACAAAAACAGTAAATGAACATAAATAACTAAATTGGTTTGAAGACTTAGATATAGTAGGGTTGACCCACATTTGACACTCCTTAAAATAGATTTATATGTGTAAATAATTAGTGCGTTGAATAAGCCCGGGTAGATTAATTCCTAGCTGACACTTTGAAACATCTGGCTATTTATGTGTAAGCTCCGATGGTGTCTACATTCTCCCATTGACCATATTGCAAGCAATATAACTGCAATGTTTTACCGCAGATATGCTCCAGACAGAAACATAATACTATAGTGTCAAACTACAGGTTAATTCAGTCGTCTTAGTGTCATCAAAACCCTGTTTGAAACACTTACCTATTTGTAACAAGACGGCACTAGAATTCACACTAATGCCAACTTCAAGATCTTTATAGAACCATTTGACACTACCAGGTGGATATCCAATGGAATCCAAAGAACACAAACAACTGGCAGTAGCACCAGGTCTAATAAAATCTTCTGATATGTTTGCACTATTGAAACATTCACCGGATAGTTTTGCTTTCGGTAGTGCTAAAATAGATTTTGATAAAAAAGTTAAATACATAAAGAAAACCATGAATAAAATATAATACAATATATAATAATAATTATTCTATATTTGTATTGTTTGTATCATTTGTACTTACATAAATTAAATGAAGCAATTGTATTCATGTTCATACTATTGTATCGTGAGATATTTTGTAGATAAAAAGAAACATTCAAACTGTAATTTCCTGCCAGAAAATTATTCAGTGGTAACGTCCAGATACAGACAGAATTAAAGTATTCCACAGATTCAACATACATTGGATTATTAATGAAAGAGGTATGTACAGAAAAATCCATGGCCTTCAAAAAAAAAACAGAAAACAATAATATTGTTTAAAAAATGCAGAATAAATATTGAAATGAAAACAAGAAACTCAAAGTATAAACAGTCAAAAGAAACGCGTATTGATAATAAAGTGGTTAAATTTTAAATATGATCATTATTTTAACTTAATGCTTATATTTATTTTATTTTAGAATAAACAAATATTTTACTCTATAATATCAAATTATATATTTGTTAGTCAATGTTAATTACAGACATTCCTTATGTAATTTACCCACCATATCCTGTACAGTAGCCTCACAACCAGCGTTTGGGTAAACTTTTGATGCTTTACACGTCACTGATACACTTGTGTTGTTATTGTTTAGAAGTGGAGGATCACAAGTAACAGTTTGTGGTTTGGCTAATATGTAAATAAAATATTACTCGTCAGATTTTTTTTTATAAATGTTACTGTGAAAAAATATTCATAATCATATATCACATAATTAATTCCTTTTTATCATATATGTTTTAACTTTGACATATTTTTTATGGAACATTAAAAATCTATTTCAAACAAGTACAAGTGTCACGATCACTCTGATACATAGATGTTACAATTAAATTTCAATTTCATAAAAAATGCCATTCCTATATATATATATATATATATATATATATATATATATATATATATATATATCACAATTTTGAACTACAACTGTATGCCTACTCGTCGGTCCGGTACCGGGTCTTTGTTTACTAGTTATGTTAAAAAGTGTTATCATTTACTGCAGACAAATCACACCACTGGGATCGGCCTTCTGTCCCGAATTTAATACCGTCTGTTTATTTTATCAATGTGGATTTAAATTTCTAGTGAAAGCGATTATCATTATTTTAAGAGGGCTTATTATAACTTGTGTAGATTTTTGTGTGTTGAATTTGCTATAATCTGTAGGGTAGTATTTGTAATAAAATCTTCTAAATATTTCCACATGTTCCCCATCCCCTCCTTCCAGTGGTTGCGTCATTAGCCCATGGGTAGAAAGGGGGCTGGTTGGCCAGAGATTCGCAAAGGTGTTAAACACGCCGTCAACACTATGCACAGACCAGGCAGGAAAAACGGCACTATCTGGAAAGGGAAATCGGCTTAGATGCGAGTGGGAGAGAGGTATAAACGCTGTCCCTCATTACCCCTTCACTTGCTGGTCACTGAATCACACAGTTGGTGGGGGCCTCATGCATGCTAGTCACTGACCAACGCGATAATTGTGAGCGGAAGTCTGCAAGCACATGGAGCGTGATATTAAAGCCATGTGCATCGCGGAATCTTCACTTGTATTTATTTACTTTAGTTGGAGTCGACAGGTGCGCAGGAAAGCTGGCGGACATTAGGGGACGTATATTCCAGCCAACAGCAGAGGCCAAACACAGGTGGTCTTTTGGTTTAGAGATATTTTTGTTAAGGTAGTAGATAAATCTACATGCACAAAAGAACTACAAATCTTTGTCCTATCCCTCATGATTACGCATTGTTTGATTATTGTGTTGTTTCCCTTATTAACAACAAGGTTTTAGTAAGGTCAAGCACGTATTAATATGAATGATGAAATAATGTCAATCACCCACGCAATATCCACCATGGGTTTGGCGCGGATCACCCACGCAATAACCTTCACCTTCGATCTGGCGTGAAATCTACCCACACATTGAACTATGAGTAAATGTAGTTTTGGTAATGGATTTGAGATTCATGGGTTCCTTAAGCTGTGAGTAGGGAATTTCTGTTAAAAAATGTTGATTGTAAGCTCCGTAGAGGCCAGTAGAATTGTGAACTAAGTAATAAATATATTGTTTAGGATAATCATTTAATAATTAAAACTTAATTGCTATATTCAATTCTGTCTTTTAAAAGAATCTTATAAATTGATTGATAACTACTGGATATTTACTGTAGTTACAACTGGGTTTTCCATAATAAATTTTCTTAAAATTTCAAAAGTACCTTTATTATCACTCATTAGACTGCTTCATTGTTTACAAAGATACAAAAAATGAAAGTATGATATTTCCTGGGACGGGCTCAAAAGTTAGATGTTGAATTTTGTTTCACTAGGATTAAATTAAATGGTTGAATAAAGCAAAAAATTCAACTCGGTTGGGGCACCGGTAAACATCAATGGATTTTTAAATATTTTACAGTTGGCTATTTATATTCATTATGCAACTTTTTTCATTATTAGATTTTGAAAAAAAAATGTTTTTGCTCCAAACTAATAGCTAACCGAGAATGACATGTTTGCCATATAAGAACTCTAGATATTTTGGATGAAGTAACGGCAAACGCAGTTTATGTTTTGCAGCGTAAATTAAAAAAAAAATAAGCTATATAAATGTTTTTCTTATGCCACTGGATCCTAATCTAGAAATCCACGCTTTTTTCTGTAAAATAAAGATGATAATAATTTTATGTTTGATTAGAATTCTAAAGATGTAATATAGACGAGACTCACGCTTCATTTAAATTTGATGACCATCAATATTATTCTTTAATAATTAAGAAATTATTGTTGAAAATGATTTACTTCATCAATTTATTCCACGATCGTAAGTAATCATGCAGACCATGTTTCTGCAAAGGAAATGTAATCAATGTCTTCGGTAGTTCTTTATTCATCTTCATGTTCCAGCTAAAATGACGTATATCTGTCAATAGTCTTTTAACTAAACGTGACTAAGGCTGAATCTGTAGTGTAGCAAATATCACTGTCAAGCTCGTACTGCCCTCAAAGAAGTCACAAACACAGGATATAAGTAAATACCTTATGTCACTGACATAAATACTTGGACTACATCTTCCCTCGGCTACGGAATACAATATGGCACCCCTCAGCTATTATACAAGCTTAAGAACACAGTCGGTCTCAACAATAGCTTGTCATCCATTACCGGTACATATGCCCATTCGTTCTCTACACATAAATGTGACCGTTGATCTGATTATATCACTAGTCAACAACTGATTCTCTCAATTAACCATTCGTACTATTATGCAGTCAGGCATGCACAGCAATCATATACACTTTAGACTTTACACATACACAATCACAGTGAAAAATATCACAGCGGTAGTTTGATATCAACCTATCAATTATTTTTTTTTTAATTTAGAATGACTTTTTATAGCCCTTTCAACCAGGGCTGAGAGCTGGAATCGGCATTTACTTGGTGAATCAGTTTATTGGAAAATGTATTATTTGCTAAAGCGAGATTCTTTACAGTACAACGACTCGTCAAAATTAACAGAATTGTGACTGAAAGCAGACGGAAGGCACCTAGTTATGCTAACTCTGTTATTCACTCAATCATTGTATATCAGAAGAAATGTTCAGTTTTCATATTTCTATCTGTATTTAGTATGGAGACGGATTACACACATAATTATCCAGTCTTTCAGAACGCCAACGCCCCCTTTCCCCACCGTTGTGAACAGTGGACAACCTTAAAAAATAAATAACATTTTCAACTACATATTTCAGACTTAATTCTGATGTAAAATAAACATTCCTTTCTCTATTTACTGTTAGCTCTGTAACATCCATCTTTTATCATTGTCTGTAGCCCTTTCCATGATTTTTTTTCAGTATAATGCATACTCTGAATGGCTATTATAAACTGCCAAGCATCATTTCTCTAGTGTTGTTTGATATGTCTGTTCTTTGCAGTGACTCGCTGACTTATTCAAACGTTTTCATTTATCTCGACCAATATTTCAGCATAATCGTACACATAAATTAAAAAAAAATTAAAGGTAGCGAGTTGGCAGCTCCAGATTTAGTATAAAGATAAAAGTTCATATACTTCTGGCATATCTTGAAGTAGATCATACACTGCAGCTTCTCTTGATGTTCATATCTAATCTTTTGTGACCTTTCAATGTTACATGTACAGCTGATAACTTTTTTCATTATCATGGACATGCTGCGAAATCCCAGATAACAGATGTGGATTTATAACTACTGAAGGGCCATTATAGGTTCTTCATGTTGATTGAAGGACCGGACCAAGAGCAGATCAATGTTGTGTTTATAATACTTTATTTGACCTAACATAAATATAATACTTATCAATGTAAATATTTCACTGCAGGTCGAATCAAAACGCTTAACAGGTTCTAGATTTCATGTGTCATCTTTGGAAGCTGAACATTGTTTTCAAGATTACTATTTTGGAGACCTTTTTAGGTTGACTCCCTGTACATAATTATTAAAATAAATACATTTAATTATACAGTTCGGGCATTTTATTTATTTACTTTTGTTTTTTTTGTAATTACATTACCAATGAGACCCGTTCAATTCGTACTGCAAAATAATGTTACCTTAAGTCATTTTATATATACCCATAAAATTAGGTATTTTATGGGTCGAAAAAAAAATGCATATAAACTTGCTTTTAAAGAGCAGCTTAGTATGATACACAGGGAATTTTTATTTTGTTCAAGAAAAATAAAACCTTCCGGTACCATAGAAGTTGTGTGTGTTTCTGTGTGTGAGGGTGCATAGGCAGCAGGCCAGTTTGTTTATTTTTTTAGAACAGCAACTTGCAGATTATGAATAGGAAAGTTATGAAAACTTTGCTACTATACGGTACATCAAGCTTGTATCAAACTTAATAGTTGCATAATATGTGCGCAAATATTATCAGTTGATTTGATTATAAACTGTAGGATGTTGGTATACTGTCAATATTTCTCTTCGATGTAAACATCTGATTAGGAACTGGCTGTAGTACCAGTATGGTACTGAAAGAAATGATAAATCACGAAACTCTATCAGTTCTACTTTAGTAGCATTATAGAGTCAAATGACAGAGATAGGCTTAGAAATTTAGTCAGCAAAATTATTTAAAGATTATTGCAATTAAAAATATGATGTGGTGGATGATAAATAATTTTGCATGTGCGCCCAAAAATTTATTATGCTGATCCTGGCCAATGTGTGTATATTATTATTTATGAACAGGTATTACATTAATAATGCTTATTAAAATATTTTCCCTCTTTTGATTTTAATCATACATTGATTTTATAAAGCGTAAATTACAAAAGTAAATATATATTGATACATTTCAAAAAAATTATTTCACTATAGCGTAATATATTTAATCGTGCATAAATATATTTTGTTTATTGAAAGTATACACAAAGTATCGAAAAAAAAACGGTAGCAAAAACAAATACTATAGATATATAATTAAACGCGCATCTTTATATAGACTAATAGGTATAAGCAAGAAAAATAAATACACAGTTCTTCCCCTTGCCCCAGCCACCCCCCCCCCCCCATAAGCTTGATCGTCTTTTTATTTCATTTATATCAAATGTATAATCTAGATTTCCTTTAAATGCAGACGGCGTAGTTGCGTAATTTTTATCCAACCCGTGATTTCATTTGTTGTAGTACCAAGCACCAAGCCAAAACATTTTTTTTCTACTAACAAGAAGATCAATTCTTACATTTACTATTAATAAATAAAAAAGATAAAAACGTTTAGAAACTAATAGACTTCAACATTGTCTTTCATTTTATAACAATTTTAGACTTAATACATTCAAATAAGATTTATTTATAGTCTTCGATGTTTTTATTTTCTATATGTCTATAGCATCATCACCTCCTTTAATTAAGTTATTGCACAGTTATACATTACATTAAATATATCCTTATGAGCTAAATTTAGGATGTTTTGTTATAATAACAGACTTAAATTTACAAAGAAACACTTTCTTCAAAAGTATCTTTAGTTTTGAAAATTGTATCAATTTTTAAAAGAAGAATTTTTTTTTTCAATCGAATGTTTTATAAAAATGGAATGTAATTAGGTTTTAAACATTTTGAATGGATTATATTATCTAGAAATTTGTGACAATCTATTTCCAATCTCCAAATTCTTAGCTTATTTTGTGTCTAAAGATAGTAAAGATAAGTCCAAAATAAAGCAAGCCATTCTGTTACACAATTAACAACATGGCAATCACATTCATTTTATTTTCGAGTAGTTATTTTCTTATAAAACTTTTTTTTTTCCAAAATACTTTAAAAATTATCAATAGATATACTCACCATATGTCATATCGAGAACTATTCAATGTACCATCGTATACACATTGTACTTGTCTCAGTCGTCGAAGGTTGTATACCGATGGTCTCATAATTTGAAATATATAGTGTGTATTGTTGAGTGTTATTGAAACACCAATAGTGTAATCATTATCATTATCACATTGTGGGCTAGTACATGTGGCTAAAGGTCTCTGTGGCTCACTAGATGATGTATTGACCATAAGTAAAGTACTGAATGAGATATTGGCTGGACAAAAAAAGAATATGAATGGATCATTTTCTTCCACAAAAATTTGTTGAGCATCTGAAAAAAACATATTTTAAAAATAATTTTAACGAAAGTAGTTAAAGAATTACAACAGTGTTGTGCAAATAAAGAAAGTAAAACCCTAACTAAATATCATATATATATATATATATATATATATATATATATATATATATACTTATAAGACGCATTTGTTGTCTGTCTGTCTGTTCCCTTATAACTCAAGATCCAGATAACCAAATAACGTGAAATTTGTTACACATACACATAATTACATGGGAAGGTTATAGGACAGGCTTCGTTTCATCTTGATGGGTAGTTTAATTGTAATTAATTATTTTTATTTTAGTATTTTACTATATTAAAGTAATCTCGACGGCGCCATAGATAAAATTCCTCTGTGACGTCATTTCCCGAAGATACATTTTTAAATTTTCCTACTAATAAAGCCGAATAGAACTTGCGCGCTGGTGCTGTATAGTTCCTTTGTGCTGCAAAGAATTGTTGTTGTTTTTTCATGCTCCCTGATTTGTGCAGTTTGAGAAAGGTAAAGGAATGAAGAAGGATTTTAGAAGAAGTGTGAAGCCATAATAATAAGTCTATATATATATATATATATATATATATATATATATATATATATATATAAGAGAGAGAGAGAGAGAGAGAGAGAGAGAGAGAGGGAGGGAGGGAGGGAGGGAGAGAGAGAGATAAAGAGAGAGGGGGCAGGAGCGGAGAGAGAGGAGAAGGAGGGTAGGAGGGAGGGAGGGAGAGGGGTGGGAGGGGGAGAGAGAGGGAGGGGGTGGACAGGGGGAGAGAAGGGGGAGAGAGGGAGATGGGAGAGGGAGGGAGAAAGGGAGGGAAGGAAAGAGAAAGAGAGGGAGAGAGGGGGTAGGGAGGGAGGGAGAGAGAGAGGGTGGGAGAGAGATAAAGTGAATGGGGCAGGGAGGGAGAGAAAGGGAATGAAGGAGGGAGGAAGGGGGAGATAGGGGAAGGGAGAGAGTTGGAGAGGGGAGGGAGGGAGAAAGGAGGGATGGAGAGAGAGGGGAGAAAAGGAGAGAGGGAGAGAGAGGATGGGAGAAATGGGAGGAAGAGATAAAGAGAGAGAGAGGGGGGCAGGGAGGGAGAGAGAGGATGGGAGAAATCGGAGGAAGAGATAAAGAGAGAGAGAGAGAGGGGGGGGCAGGGAGGGAGAGAGAGGGAAGGAGGAAGGGGGAGAGAGGGAGGGGTGGACAGGGGGGAAAGGAGAGGGAGAGGGGAGATGGAAGTGGGAGGGAGGGAGAGAGGGGGGTAGGGAGAAAACAGAAGGTAAACAGAAAACCTTATTTTAAACCCGGGCAAAGCCGGGTACTTGTAACTAGTATATATATATATATATAAAGATAGATGGAATGATGGATAGAAAGGTAGATAGATAGATAGATAGATAGATAGATAGATAGATAGATAGATAGATAGATAGATAGATAGATAGATAGATAGATAGATAGATAGATAGATAGATAGATAGATAGATAGATAGATAGATAGATAGATAGATAAATAGATAGATAGATAGATAGATAGATAGATAGATAGATAGATAGATAGAAAAATTGTAATTAACGCTTAGTAGCAGAAACTTTTTCCTACACAGCCATATTTCTTGTGGTGCCCCCATGGCCATTGCACTATCATCAATAGTGGGGATGAAATGAGAGCACCATAAAAACCGTCCCATTTTTGGTTTATGGGACCTAAGGGATTTCATCTCTTCCTTACAGGGACAGCTATTTGCTAGAATGTTTTACTTTAAAAGACAAAGGTAAATAACTCTTAACTACATTTCACAACACCTGTATAATTTTTTTAGAAAATATTAGGTCTGCATAATACCATAATAAATGCTTCGACCAATAATCTTGAAAATAATAAAACAAATGGATTGAATGCTAGAAGACAACTTTAGATGTCTTCCATTACAAAAGTCACTTTCACGGCAGCCGATCTTTGAATAAACTATCTTACTTTATGTTAGCAATGACAGTAATAAACTGTTCAGGTGTCTAGGAACGAGGTCGGCCGATTTAGAAGGGGCGCCTGAAGGAGTTCCAAAATACTTCTTACGCAAAAATGTTCATCCTATAAAGTTTAAAGTTTGATGTTCATTTAAATAGCTTTAACCCTACACCTCCAGTCGGTAATTAAGTTCGTTACAGCACGTTTTCATGTAAAAATCAATGTATAAACAATCATTTAACATTTTCACGCTTATATGTAGATTTTTCTCTAAACCAGTTTTGTGAAAAATCTCTAACTGTATGCAACATTGAACGAGGCGACGATCTGAACTTTTACTACGAGTCATTTATTTATACCAAACATACGTTTTCCACTATACGAGATCATCTATTTCGATGTTTTGGATAGATGTTTCATGAAATTTAAGATATATTTGTAAGACTTGTTAAGAAATGGCTTAAGTCGCCATGAATATCGTTATCTGTTTTGTATATATCAATATTCATGTTTTAAGAACTACTTTACTGTCACCTACAGTCAATTCCAGTTTTTTTCTTGTATGTCCAACCCCTTGACTTCCTCCTTCACCCCTGTCTCTCTTTCTTCTTTTACTGCTTTCTCGATTTGTCTGTGTTTTTACAGATGCTTTTGTTGTATTTGGTTCATTACGTTTCTGCAGAGAGAACTAAGCCAACGATTTCACCAGACACTTTTTTCTGACTTTCTCAACACTTTCAGTTAGCTAGTCCTTGCCAATCTTAGAGGCAATAATGTATGGTTTACGTTCCATATTTGCTAGTTGCCCAATATCAGTCACGCTATATTTGTATTGGATTTTTTTCTTGTTGTTTTTACGGTTTGAATTTCCCCTCAGCGTGTACGCCCATCGAAGTCTTCACGTACACCCTTACCACAATGCAATGGTGTATTGTGAAAGATTCAATTTAAATAAGTAAACTCAGTAACACACTAAAAATTAATCTTTTTTCGTTTGTTTTACAGGAAATTACAAAAATATTGAAACCATTCACAAATGTTAACTTATATGATGATATTAAATAAAAGCCTTAGCCACACCCTGTTTTTAAATTCTTTGCAATAGTTTTATCTTGATTTAATATGTATTCCTCTCAAAAAAATCTTAATTAATGTTATCTCTTTAAAGCGATAATGTAAGCGTCGTCACTTCGAGCTTTGCTAGTCGCGCCCAACCAAAGTCAACTTTACCCAGTTCAATTAACAGCATATACAGCCCATTTACAGACGACATTTAAATAATTTTACAGGATACATTAAAGAATCATTACACAATGCACACATCTCTTGATTAAAATGCACATCAACTGTCAGGAAAAAAGGAACTTTTGAAAGGACATTTCATTTATTTTTATTAACTATGGTGGCTTTGATTACAAAAAGTAAATTACCCAGTTCACGTAAAAAATAAATTACTACGTCAAAATAAAGACCAACAAAAATTGGTGTCAATGTACAGATAATTTTAGCGATTTTTACAGTTCCTACAATGACCAACCAAATTTGGTTTGTCAAATCTCAGGAGGACTTTGTTTAATGCTGAAGAGTTTCTTTTTCACCTTGTTGCCAGCATCAAATAATACGAGTATTTAACTGCTGTATAACATAATTCATTAAACACGTGGACCTAGTTTGCAAATGAATAATGATAGCAAAAATTATTATACCTAGTTTTTTTTTTCTTTTCAGAGACAATGCGTTATGCTTATAATTTGTTAGTATATAATTTCACCATCGAACAAAAGTTAATAAAGAACTTTTTTTTTAAAACAATAATTTAATGAGACGGGGTGATTTAATGTTTAATTGCAAATAATTGACGTTTGCTATTCAACGGGAATAGAGTTAACAGAAATGTGTCATCGAACATTCATTTATGAAAATCTGTATACGTCATATTCAGACGCAAGAAAGAAAGAAATTTTAAGATGGTGACAAAGAGAGAACTTCAAACTTGACCTGAAATTTAATAAGCTCTCACAAGACATCGATTGAAACACTACTTTAGAAAGATGTATTTTGGTCTCCGATAATTTAAATATAGACATAATTTTGTACACTTATTTCATTTCCAAGCGAAAAGCCGGTATAGTCCGTTCCCTATTTAAAGCACAGAACGTTCTGCTACTATTTTTAAAATATGCCAACTGCAAACAATTATAGCAATATACTATTAAATATATATTATGAAAATAGAAGAAAAATGCAATGGTAATTAACGCAAAATATTTTATAAAAGCAAATTTTGAAAATCCATATGAAATCTTTGTCCAGCAAGATAAA